>CM067169.1:3906580-3952059 GCA_034093135.1 Erigeron breviscapus | reverse complement strand
ATACAACCAGTTATAACCGAATGGATTAAGCTTAATGCATTCGTTTTTTTTAATTAAAAAAATTACATTATTAAACGAAAGATGAGAATATTTGTGAAACAAACGAATATCGATAGAAAAACTATACAGATAGGAAGGACTATGAATAACATATACATTAATTATCGGAAGGGTAAAAGTTATAACCGAATGCATTAAGCTTGAGAGATGATATTTGTACCACCATTTTTAATAAGAGAAAATAACCTCAATACCCAATTTTTTTAAAATATATATCAATTTACCCAACTTTTTTTGGTTTTTCACAAAATACCCACAAAAATCGCAATAATTTTCGAAAATCGCAATGAGATTGTTAAATTCGCAATGAGATTCCCAAAATCGCAATGAGATTATACAAAATCGCAATGGGATTACCAAAATCGCATAAAGAGTTTACATAATCGCATAAAGATTTTATAAATCTCGTAAAGATTTTGTAAGATCTGAAGTTCTTTATGCGATTCTGATAATCTTTATGCGATTCTAAGTTCTTTATGCGCTTTTTAAAATCTTTATGCGATTATCATGTTCTTTATGCGATTATCAGGTTCTTTACGCGATTATGAAGTTCTTTATGCGATTTTGTAAATCTTTATGCGATTTTACATGTTCTTTATGCGATTTTGATATCTTTATGCGATTTTATCCATTCAGGATAAGATTTTGTGCAAGATTTTATGACAATTTAAGTACGTAAAGTTACAAAAACTTCCCAGTACATCATATGAATCCTATCCTTTCTAACTAAATAATTAGTTCAAAATTTTCAATATTTCTCCCAATTTTTGAGTGTACAGTTAATTAAAGGTATGTTTTTATTAACTTAATAGTAATTATTTGTTATTGAGTTTCATGATATAATGAAATCGTCCACTGTTGAGAGTGTTTGGGTAAATTTGTGTTTTGGGGGATCATGGGAGAATGTTAATGGTTGTTTACAGTATATACCATTATCTATGAATGTTTCACTAAAACTATCATTTAAAAAGTTAACTTATAAAGGTTTAATGTTACGTGTTGCAAAAAAGTTCAGTTTGGAGCCTCAAAGCGGGTTTAGGCTATCTTATTTGAAAGAAGGCAAAGTCTATTTATTAAACGACGATGAAGATGTTGATGGTTTCATGGCTTATATTAATGTTTCAAGAGATCTTGCTACATTGTATGTTGTTGCACCTAAAAGTAGTGAATTCGGGTCAGGAACCGGAAGTAATCAAATTAGTTCTTCAACCGCCGTTTATGGAGATCACAATGTACAACAAAATACCTATTATCAGCATCAAAATTTCATGATTCCACCACATTTTCAAACACATACAACTTATTTTAGTATCCAACCTCTTCAATATTTCCAACAATCTCAAAATCCACAATTCTTCCTTGATAATCCAAATTTCAATCAAATTACAGACCCAAATTCAGGTTTTCGAATAGAAGACTTAGATGATGATGATGAGCCAACCGAAAAAAATGTGAGTTTGGTTTTGATCTTAGTGAATACGCTGATCTTGATGATAACTCAGATCAAGTTTGGGGTAAAAGTAAAGCAGAAGAAACAATGCCAACTTACAACAATCTTGAAGAATATGAAGATATGGATGATGGAACAACGGGTAAAAATGATCTTCATTTTGATGGTTTTGATCTTAGTCAATACTCGGATCTCGAAGATAATTATGATAAGACTATGCCTGTTGATGTTGTTAGTGAAGAGGAAGATATGATGGTGAAAGAGACAGTTGAACACCCATTCTATAATTCGTATAACTATGAAGAAGAAGAAGAAGAAGAAGAGAAAAAGAGAAAAAGAGAAAAAGAAAGTTGGGATTGTTCAGAAAGAGCCACGGGATTATAAATGGAATATGCCAGAATTACTTCCAATACTCGAAGAAGAGTTAGTACGAATACCTATTGATTGTTAAACAAAATTTATTCGTATCAAGAAAGATGATTGTTTTGATACAAAGGAAGATTTGAAGATAGCTTTGTATAAGAAACATATTAATTGATATAACAAACTAAAACAAACAATTAACATAGTTAGAAATTATTTCTTACCCAATCCTTGAGATAGCCATTGCTTTCAACCCTTAATAAAATACCCCACCATGGCTGATCAAGAAGCAAATATGTTTCTTTGATTCGGCATAGATCCACATAGCACCCCTGGCCCCGCTCATGGAGATAAAAATCAATTGTAGTCGTAGCCCAAGCGGAATTATCCTTAATTGTGACCGGAAGTTTGCCCTTAAGATTGGCAGGAATGGTACTGGTAGGTAACTTATATGAAAGCCATATTGGGTCCATCATACTATTCACCATCGGTGGTTTCTCTTTGAGTTTTTTTTTTGCTTCTGGGGTTGTAGAGGCATGCTAACAAGAGCTTGTACATGAGTAGCCTCACCAGCCTCAACAATAGGAGGAGACATATTAGGTTTATCAACAAGACATTTGTTATTTTTTTCTTCTAGGCTTGTTTATCAACCTGAGATTTGCTTCTTTTGTTCTTCTAGGGTTGTACAAGTGTGCTAACAGGAACGTGAACTAGTGCATGACTAGCCTGAACAATAAGAGACTGCTTCTTATATGGTCTTGGACTAGGGGCCGTGTAAGGAGACTTGTACGCAGTTCCAGGATGTCTGACACGTGAACCTCATCTTACACCTAGTGCAGATGGGTGGTATGGCTCAGAATATGTAACACCCCATGCTAGGCCCGGGATACTACTGAAATTATGTAACATCCCGAACTTTTTAATTAACGGTTGACTTGAGTCGTTAAGTCAACACTACGTGTCCGTTAAGTCTCTAGGAGATTTAATGCTTAGATGTGTTTAATGTGTTATACGTGTGAGGCTTAAATGCCTTAATGATTGATGTACTAATTTGTTTAAGGTGTATTTATATGCCTTTAGAGGTGCTTGAAGTGTTTAACGGGTTGTAAGTATTCCCTATAGGTGTTTTGAGCTAAATATGAGTCGTTTGGAAGCTTAGGGACTAGTTTTAACATAGATGGAAACTTAAAAACGGGATTAAGGGTTTATTATACCCTAATTACAATCTAAAATCAGTTCTAACTCCCTTTTCCCCAAGCCCTAAGCCGCCCCTCCATTCCCTTGATCAATTATTGCATGTTTCGATATATTCTTGGTGGTTTAAAGAGGTTTTGATCCATAGTTTTCATCCTTCTTGTAATCTACAGGTATTTGAGGTATTATTACATTGATTTCATGTCCTTTAATCCCTTGATTCATTTCATAACTGATCTAGGTCTTTAGAGGGTTGATTGGAGTCAAAATCGTGAGTTTTAATCGATTCGGTAACCTAAAATGTTTGTTATTATGATGCAAATAAAGTAGGGGTTAATCAATGATTTCATTGCATCATTATGGTCTTAAAATGATGAATTTTGAGGTACAAAAGTCGTTCATAAGGTTTGGGGTCGTTTGGGGTGTGTTTGGTTAAGTTTTGAAGGTTAAATAGTTGTTTTTCGCGTCTGGTCGTCGTAACTCCCGTTACGGTTGTGTAATTCCCGTTAGCTGGGTAACTTGTGATAACACCTACACTGTAACTCCCATTACAAATTTTCGTAACTCCCGTTAGGCCTGTAACGCCCGTTAGGGACTGATTTTGTTAACATTTTTAAACGACCATAACTTTTGAACCGTAACTCCGTTTTTGACAAATAAGCTATCCACGGAATCGTGAGAGAGTCTACTTTCTAATGGTAATGATTTTAAAAGATTATTATAATTTCAAAGTACCTGAAAGGTTGAATTAGTGAGTGAAGGTCGAGTTTCGTCGAGTTCTGTGAGCTCTAAAGTATTAATCGAATGTCCGATGCTTCAAGCATTGTCATGGGTCATGTTTAAAGATATTTAGGCTTGATTCATGAAAATAAGTAAGTAGGTACTTGTTTAGCTCATTATGGTCGTTCAATGATTATAGGTAGTCGGAAATACTTGCAAAGCTCGGTAACTTACGCTATCATTTATTGTACGCTTCTACGAGGTAAGATACATTACTTTGACACGCTGAGGGTTCAACAAAAGCATGGTTTTCATATAATAACTTCCCAAATGATATCTTGATTGCTTATGGGTATTCGGGATTACACGGGAGGTGATATGGGCTATGTAATTGACCATTGAGACCTGAAATGCAGTCCCAATGATACGAGATGTAATGTTATGTTATGAAATGTTATGTAATGTCTTGAGATGTAATGAAATGTGATATATGTTGATGATTAATGAAATGTGCATGATTATATGGCTTGTTCATCTAGTTCACTAGACTTATTAAGTTGCCATGACACGTGCACGTTTAAGGGCCCAAACGTTAAGATGTATATGTGATAATGTTTAGGTAATAAGAACACCTAAACTATATGAGATGTGAAATCGAGCTCGTAATTCAGATGAAAGTGTTAAGCTTAACCCGTACTTGCCCTTTCCCGGCGGGTGCGTAGATGTGGTTGCTCGGGTGGCTCTTTGCAACATGGTCAAAGATGTGAAGAGTAATACGGGAGGTCTGACCCGCCCCATTTGTCTTGAACATACGGATTACTCCGGGATTGGCTTGCCATTCCTTAACGACATTGATGTACATCCGTAAGGTTTGTCCATCTAAACGGGTGTGACTTATGTCACCCTTACAAAGATGTATATGTTATACGAGATGCGTGACTTATGTCACAACTACAAAGATGTTAGATGTTATATGTGAAGATGCAAAAGATGACTAGGCACATTTAGGATGACCCATCCTATATGAAGATGTTTGATGTGATGATATGATATGTGAGATGTAATGTATGATGTGATTTGTGCCTTAACGATTTCAAACGACTTTTCTATAAAGTTTTAAATGGACAAATGTTTTATAATGATGTGTTATCTTACTTAGCTAATTCGTTAGCTAACACTTGTTTCTTGAAATGTGTTGTTCCCTCAGGTTTAGCAAGCTTGAGATAGATGACGAATAAAGTGCGAGGCATGGGTAGATTACAATGAAGCTGACTTAGTTTACCCATAGTTGCTACTCGTTTTAGACATTTGAATAATGTTATGATATTTAAGACTTGTATTGATGTTGTGGTCGGTTATTTAATGTTGGGCAACCGATGGGTTTCCATTTGAACTTGTTTTGATGATATGGCTAGTAACACCAATTAATAAATGAACAAAACAGATTCTGTTGGTTTGGACTTTTAAAGTTTAATTCGCTTTCTTTGACGCCGTTAGGCGAAAATTTTTGGATATCCTTATTTTTAAATGATGGGTGTTACAAATTATATAGCACATAGTGGAATTATTGTAGAACATAAACTACATGAAGTAAAAGCGTTCGGTGAACCCAAACCAACATTTAAGGGACAAGATGCAAAATAAACAAGGAGTCATTAACGGGCTAAAACAAAACAATACAACTAATTTTCAAAGGTTCTAAGCATAGACCCTAAGAGGGTAAACGGATCACGGATCCAAGAAGTCCCAGTCCAAGTCCTAGCAGGATCAACAAGTAGTCATCAAGTCTCCAATTTCACTCGAATACCTGAAAAGTGCACTAAAAAGGGTCAACACTAGGTTGGTGAGTTCGTAGTAATGGATCAGAAAGAACCATCGTCAGTCAATCACAATAATACAAGATAAAAGCAAGTGATGTACTTACTGTAAGCCAATACACGTCACACAAACACCAAGTTAGGTTAACTTATAGCTTAACCTAGTCCAACAAGTAATCGTACAAGCATGGCGTGCGATAAATGAAGTATGCCATAAATAAAGTATGCAAATGATCGTATGCAAGTGATGTTAGTCTCAACCAAAGTGTTGTATATGTCATACAACGCCCTCAATGCAACGATATTCACGAATGTCGTCGACCCGACAACGTGGCATCTCAAAATCATCAAGTATATACGTCTATATACTCGGGGTCATGTACACATCAATGTCGTCGGGTACATATAGTACCCGGTCCACACAATTGTGGAAAAGCTCCTACATCTATCTCACGAAACAGTCCACCAACCGACCCCCATAGATCGGTCTCCCCAAATCAAACCACAAGTCAAAACGTCCAACCGTCAACCAAAACAACATGTACATACACTTCGGAGGATTCTACTTTCATCGAATCATAGATGCTTATATATAGGGTCACCCGCAGCCTTCCCACCACATCTATAACCCTTTGAAGGCATAATCGACTTCCATGTATACACAACTATCCTAATAACCTGATATAACCATAATCGAATGCAAAATCAACCAAGTAAGTAGTCAACCGTAGATCAATAAGCCAACAATCAACCAAGATTACACGAATAATGGAACTGCGAGTAATATGAATGCATACATGTTGTCAACGTCAAAGTATAAGGCATGTATGTCACTAAAACATCATAAATCAATTAAACAAGTATGTGTGCACTTTCCAGCCCGAATCTCAATCGAGTAGGGAGCTACGGAACTCACCTTGATTGGCAAAAGAAGTTAAGATCACGTTAAGATGAGATTATAAGTGATTAATGTGCTCCACGCGTCCACAACCTAATAATATAAACAATACATGTATTATTAACCAAAACGAAAACTCTAATTAGGTTTTAACTATGGCTTATGACATTAAAAGACTCCCGGGACTCGACATGGTCGTTAGAGAGGTCAAGTATTAGTTTGGAATCGAATTAAAGTCGTCCCAAGATCGTCTCATGTCCTCAAACAATTGTTATACGTATATATAGTTTTGGTTAATGTCTTATGTTGAGTTTCAAAAGTGACTCATGACTTTGAGAGACTATTGTGACTCGTATACATTGCTAGGGAAGTCAAGGGATAGCTCAAACGAAAGCTTAGAGTGGTCCAAGGATCAAGGAAGAAGAGCTAGGATGTAGCGACAAGAGAAGCTAGCTGAAACTAGCCAACTGCGCCGCACTACTCAGCTGCATCGCAGCCCAACTGCGCCGCACCATGGTTCACAGCGCCGCAGTGAGTTGGTCGAGAGATAAGCTGCGTCGCAGCCCACCCACTACGCCGCACCAGGATGCTCGTCTGGTCTACTGCGTCGCACTCACAAGCTGCGCCACATCAAGCCCGAATCTGCACATGTAACACCCCAAGCCGAGGCTCGGAATATCACGGAAAACACATAGCACCAGGTGGAATTACAATAGAACAAACTAAATGCAATTAAAGATTCGGTGAATCCAAAGCATAACGAAGCAAGTAACAAAACACAACAGGAGCAAATAGCCATCAAAGTTAACATAATAACATCCAAAGATGGCAAACGATCCTAAGTATAATGCAAAAGGCAGGCCAATGAATCCTTGATCCATGAGGTCCATAGTCCGGGTTAAACCGCAAGCGAAGCAACTAAACTCCACGCCCTGGGAGAACCTGATTACCTGAAAAGTGTACTAAGCATAGTCAACACAAGGTTGGTGAGTTCGTAGTAATGGTTCATAAAGAACCCACGATAATAATCACAATATACGAATAGAGGCTAGGCATGACTTACAGCGAGCCTCTAAGCAACACAATATCGTCCAACAACAAGATTACACAAGACTAGTAAATGTGTGATGAGAATGCACAAATGATATATGAATCAAAGTAAGTGCCAATGCATGAATAAGCCAACATGCCTATCCTATGCGTGAACTCCGTCACCTATGCAACGATACCCTTCTGTCATCTCAATGAACAAGGCTGTATCTCAAAATCATCGAGATATATATGTCTATATACTCGGGGTCACGTTCTACATCCAAAATGGGTGCATACATCTATGCACCAGGATGTCGGCAATCCCTTGCCGAGGGCTCATCAACGATGTATGCAATGCTTACAATCAAATGTAAATGCATAAATCATAAACCAACAATCAATATACATGCAACATAGCCAACTATCAACATTCATCAACATAAGCCTACTATCAACATTCATCCAACATAAGCCAACTATCAACATTCATCAACATAAGCCAACTATCAAAATTCCTCAAACATAAGCCAACTATCAACATTCATCAACCATAAGCCTACTATCAACATTCATCAACCATAAGCCTACTATCAACATTCATCAACCATAAGCCTACTATCAACATTCATCAACCATAAGCCTACTATCAACATTCATCAACCATAAGCCTACTATCAACATTCATCAACCATAAGCCTACTATCAACATTCATCAACCATAAGCCTACTATCAACATTCATCAACCATAAGCCTACTATCAACATTCATCAACCATAAGCCTACTATCAACATTCATCAACCATAAGCCTACTATCAACATTCATCAACCATAAGCCTACTATCAACATTCATCAACCATAAGCCTACTATCAACATTCATCAACCATAAGCCTACTATCAACATTCATCAACCATAAGCCTACTATCAACATTCATCAACCATAAGCCTACTATCAACATTCATCAACCATAAGCCTACTATCAACATTCATCAACCATAAGCCTACTATCAACATTCATCAACCATAAGCCTACTATCAACATTCATCAACCATAAGCCTACTATCAACATTCATCAACCATAAGCCTACTATCAACATTCATCAACCATAAGCCTACTATCAACATTCATCAACCATAAGCCTACTATCAACATTCATCAACCATAAGCCTACTATCAACATTCATCAACCATAAGCCTACTATCAACATTCATCAACCATAAGCCTACTATCAACATTCATCAACCATAAGCCTACTATCAACATTCATCAACCATAAGCCTACTATCAACATTCATCAACCATAAGCCACTATCAACATTCATCACATAAACCACTATTCACAATTTAAACCAACTATACGTACATATACTTCAGAGGATTCTACTTCTTCAAGTCCCAGATGCTTATATATAGGGTCACCCGCAGCCTTCCCACCACATCTAAAACCCAATGAAGGCATAACCGACTTCCATGTATGTACGTCTATCCTAATATATATATATATATATATGTAATAATTAACTGAGACATAACCCAAATCAATCAAACGAAACGAACTGTCACATCAATCCAATAATCAAGTCAACCAATCAATAAATCAATCAACAATGTAAGTAAACACACCAGTTTTACACTTTTCAGCCCGAATCTCAAGCGAGTAGGGAGATACGAAACTCACCTTGTCTGGCAATGAAGCTAGTATAAGATTACACACAAGTAATGGGGTCCACACATCCACAACCTATATTTATACATCATAATACCGTAATGTCAACTATACGATCTCACACAAGTTGATTTAGCACAATTAGGTCAAGTCACAAACCCTAAACGCCTTTACAACTTAAACGAGTAGGAACAAAACGCATTCGACTCGACCTTTTTAGAAATGACAAAAGATTCATACAAAAAGAGTGTTACTACTAGAAACTAAACTCTCATACGATTCCAATGACAGGTCATACGACTTATTTGGACTTACGGATCAAAAGTTATTAACGTTTGAAAATCGACGCGCGTACTTTCCTAGTAACTATCCACTGCGTCGCAGTGAGCCAAAACCAAGCTCACTGCGCCGCAGTGGCTAAGTCAGACCAGGACCAGAAGTATGGCACTGCGCCACAGTGAGCAAGGGTAGGACTCACTGCGCCGCAGTGGCCACAACCTGCAGCCAACACCTGCAGTTTATGCAGGAACACGAACCAAAAACCCCCAAATCCAACCCAAACCTTACCAAAACGACTTGTGAAGACTTTTAACTTGTTTTGAAGCATAAACAAACATCATTAACCATTAATACACATAACCCAACCCACAAATTCGACCAAAACATCATAATCACTCACAAATCCTTCAAACCCTAACCCTAACCCTAATTTGACCCAAAATTAGGTTTAAGCCGATTTAGGACTTGTAAATGTTCAAGATGACTAGAAATGCATAAACAAACATAAATAGGTATAAATGGGATGAAATAGACTTACCAAAACTTCTCTTTGAGCTCAAACCCAAAATTTGACCTAAATGGGTAAAAATGGTAGAACTTGACTTTGATTCTTCAATAAGGCGAAAGTGAGACAAAGGTGACTATGATTTCTATGTTATAATCGATCCAACACTAATGAAATGCAAGAAATGGTGAAGAAGATTGAAAGGGGTCTTTTACTTGAGAGCATAAGAAGGAAGATAGATAGATAGATAGATAAGAAGTGAGAGGGGAGAAAGAGATATGGGGGGGGAAATGGGTCATGGGTGGCTGGTGGGTCTTGGACTACCCACGGGCCGACCCGTTTCTCCCACAAGCCATAAAACAATCAGTTACACAACTAAATACCAACAAACTAAATAACGACTCGACTAACACACATTGTCATTTAATTCACCAAACGACCCACTTATTTCATTAAACAAGATTGTTAATCAAATTACACATAAAGTCAACGGGTCAAAATTTACGGATGTTACATTATTCCCCCGTTGAAAGAATTTCGTCCCGAAATTCAACAAAACCCTAATTATCAAACAAATGCGGATACTTAGATTTATATGGTCTTCTCTCTCCCAAGTGAACTCGGCTCCACGTCTAGCATTCCATCTAACCTTCACAATCGTGTAGCGTTTACTCTTGAGTTTCTTTTCTTGGCGATCCAAGATCTCTACCGGATCTTCAACAAAGTTCAAATTCGAATCAACCCTAATTTCGTCCATAGGCACATGATGTGTAGTATCCGCCAAACACTTGCGCAAGTTACAAATATGAAACACATCATGCACACCGCTAAGCTCTTGAGGCAATTCTAGCCGATAAGCAACCTTCCCAACCCGTTCAAGAATCTTGAAAGGACCAACATACCTTGGTGCAAGTTTTCCCCGCTTCACAAAACGTACAACACCCTTCCAAGGCGATACCTTCAAAAGTACATAATCACCAACTTCAAACTCCAACGGTCTTCGCCTCACATCGGCATACTTCTTTTGACGTTCACGGGCCAATTACAACTTCTCCTTAATTTGAGATATTACCTTGGTTGTTTCAATCACAATTTCTGGCCCGATAAGTTGACTCTCTCCAATTTCCGCCCAAGCTAGAGGAGAACGACATACCCTACCATACAATGCTTTAAAGGGTGCCATTTGAATAGTAGCATGATAGCTATTGTTATATGAAAACTCAACTAGCGGCAAATGGTCTTCCCACCTTCCACCGAAATCAATTGCACACGCCCTCAACATGTCTTCAAGTGTTTGAATGGTTCTCTCGGTTTGCCCATCTGTTTGAGGGTGAAACGCCGTGCTCATGTCAAGTCGAGTACCCATGGCTTTTTGAAAGGCTTTCCAAAAATTCGATTTGAAACGGGCATCTCTATCAGAAATGATAGAAATCGGCACTTCATGCTTAGATATTACTTCCTTGATGTACAAACGAGCCAAAATGTCAAATTTATCGGTTTCACGAATGGCTAAAAAGTGAGCCGATTTCGTTAACCGATCTACTATCACCCAAATCGTGTCACGGCCGCTTCTTGTCTTCGGTAGTTTAGTAATGAAGTCCATTGAAATATGCTCCCACTTCCAATCGGGCATCACCGGCTGTACCAACAACCCGGGTGGCTTCTTGTGATCGGCCTTGACTTGTAAGCAAGTAGGACACTCACTCACATACTTAGCCACATCACGCTTCATGCCCGGCCACCAATACAAGTCTTTCAAATCAAAGTACATCTTATCCGACCCGGGATGAACCGAATAAGGCGATTGATGAGCTTCATTCATAATAAGCGCTCTTAAGTTACCGAAGATAGGAATCCAAAGTCTTTCAACCATGTATAGTCCATTATCATTCTTTCGGTCAAATAGTTGTTCCATACCGTCTAGGCTTTCGTTTCCAAAGTTTTCTGGTAGGGTGGCTTGAACTTGGGCTTCAATGATCCGATCACGAATATTTGGCCCTACCGTGAGGCTCATAGCTCTAGCCCGTCTTGGCTTCACTCTCTCCTTTCGGCTCAAGGCATCGGCTACTACATTTGCCTTGCCCGGGCTGATAACGGATGTCACAATCATAATCACTAAATAGTTCTAACCAACGCCTTTGCCTCATATTCAATTCACTTTGGTTAAAGATGTATTGGAGACTCTTGTGATCGGTATAAATCACACATTTGGTGCCATAGAGATAATGCCTCCAACACTTCAAAGCAACACAACCGCTCCCAATTCCAAATCATGTGTCGGGTAGTTCTTCTCATGCACCTTCAATTGACGAGAGGCATAAGCAATGACTTTACCCCTTTGCATAAGAACACAACCCAACCCTTGCCCCGAAGCATCACAATAAACAACAAAATCTTCGATCCCATCCGGTAGTGTCAAAATAGGCGCATCACATAACATATCCTTAAGTGTTTGGAAGGCGTTCTCTTGTCTTTCGCTCCATTCAAAATTTCTCTCTTTTTGAGTCAATAGAGTGAGTGGTTGTGCAATACGAGAGAAATTTTCAATAAATCTTCTATAGTAACCCGCCAGTCCGAGGAATTGGCGGATTTCGGATGGCGTTTCGGGTCTTCTCCAATTCTTGACCGCTTCAATCTTGTTTGGGTCCACATGAATACCATCCTTGCTCACTACGTAACCAAGGAAGTGGACCTCTTCCAACCAAAACTCACACTTGGAAAATTTTGCGTACAATTTCTCCTTCCTTAGTAATTCAAGCACTTCACGCAAGTGCTCAACATGCTCCTCCTCTGTCTTTGAGTATACAAGTATGTCATCAATGAACACAATGACAGACTTGTCTAAGTATGGTTGACACACCCGGTTCATCAAGTCCATGAACACCGCCGGTGCATTAGTCAACCCAAAGGCATTACGGTGAATTCAAAATGACCATACCTTGTGCGAAAAGCCGTTTTGGGGATGTCATCTTCATGTACCCGGAGTTGATGATAACCCGAGCGAAGATCGATTTTTGAGAAGTGCTTAGCTCCTTGAAGTTGATCGAACAAGTCATCAATTCTTGGGAGAGGATACCGGTTCTTCACTGTGAGCTTGTTTAATTCTCGGTAGTCGATACACATTCTGAAGGACCCATCTTTCTTCTTGACGAAGAGAACAGGAGCACCCCAAGGAGATTGACTAGGGCGAATGAAACCCTTCTCTTGGAGTTCCTTGAGTTGGGCTTGTAATTCTTGCATTTCGGTTAAAGCTAGTCTATATGGGGCTTTTGCTACTGGCGCGGCTTCGGGAATAAGATTAATACGAAAATCAAGTTCACGGGTCGGAGGTAACCCCGGTAAAGTCATCCGGAAAAACATCGGGAAAATCACAAACGATAGGGACGGTCTTCAATTCTACCTTTGAGATGGTAGCACTAAAGACTTTAGAAGTCGAGGAATCGGAGGTTTCACCTTGAACCCTAAGAATTTTACCGTTAGCCAAAGGTATCTTAACAACCCTCTCGCCACAATCAATGGTTGCATTCACCGCCGTCAACCAATCCATACCCACTATAATATCAAAACTACCAATGTCAAGAGGCATAAGGTCAATGAAGAAGTCGACATCTTCTAAAGTTAAGACACATTCCCGAAGTATTTGACTAATTCTAGTTAGTGATCCATTTACCATTTCAATGTCAAGCACATAGTTTAGAGCACATGGATGCACATCAATCAAAGGAACAAAGTTAGAAGACACGAGGCTATAATCGGCCCCGGAATCAAATAGGACGGTTGCATAGAGACCATTAAGGAGAAAAGTACCTGCTACTACGTTGGGGTCATTGCGAGCTTCATTTACATTGGCCGCAAAGGCTCGGCCGCGTGGTTGCACTTGGTGGCCTTGTTGTCCCCGGTTTTGATTAGGCCCGACCATTTGTAGTTGATTGGGATGAACGGCTACTTGAACTTGTTGTCCCACCCATCGAGGACAATTATTATGGTAGTGGTCACGGCTACCACATTCAAAACATTCGCCTCTTCTTTGGTTACCTTGAGGAGGAACGGCCCGAACAGGAGCCACATTCATTGGGCCCGCTCTTGGAGCTCTACAATCTCTGGAGAGGTGCCCGACTCGGTTACAATTATAGCATGCTTTGCATTGGGCATTGGCGGGGTGATGTTGGTTGCATCTCCCACAGAAGGGATAGGGTCCCGGGAAAGCTTTCCTAGTTGGCTCCACCGCCACCATTATTCTACCCCTATTTACATTCTTGGGGTCAAACCTCCCCACTTTCTTCACCCCGCTCGACTCTCCCACTTCTTTCCTCTTGCTTGATGAGGATTTACTCAAAACACCACATCTCAATAAATCTTCAGTCACACTCCCGGCTTGGTTGACCGCATTAGCCAAAGAAGTAGGCATGTTGGAGTTTACATAAGATCGGACTTGAGGATTCAAGCCCAATACAAACTTCTGGATGGCCTGTGACTCGGTACCCACCAAGTGAGGAATGAGGGTGGACAACTCTTGAAATCGTCTCACATAGCCCTTGTAGTCGGCTCCCTCCATGTTGAGATTTGCAAATTCAATGGTTAAGTTTTGTAAGTTCATACGGAGGACAAAACTTTGCTTTTACTTTGTTTTTGAAGTCAATCCACTCCAAATTTTGAGTCCGCCCCAACGTTATCTCCTGGTTCCACCAACTCAGGGCGTCATGCCTAAACATGCCGGATGCATAGGAAATCCGGTCATCATAGGTGCAATGACTCCTTTCAATCACCGCTTCTATCGCCTCAAACCATCTTATACATTCCGTGGGACCCCCTTTCCCATCGAACTCCGGTGCCCCACAACTTTTAAATCTTTAAATATGCACCCTTGACGGTATCCGTCATATTGATTATTCATGGGCAAACCGTTTCCAATTCCCACCGGTCCCTCTTCTTCATTTTCTTCGGCATGAGGTTGGGCATTTTCATTATTTTCATTTTCTGGAGCTTCGTTGTTTTGAGCCACATTATTTTGCCCAAGATTTGCCGTGACTTGAGCAATAATGGTTGGCATGATATTGGCGATCGTTTGAGCAATCACCTCGGCCATGTTTGGCTCAGGGACCTCACCACGATCGTTTGAGCAATCACCTCGGCCATGTTTGGCTCAGGGACCTCACCACGACCCCTTCCTTGGCCCCTACCACGCCCTCTACCACGGCCCCTACCACGGCCCCTACCTCCTTGTACCTCCGGTTGGGCTTCCGGTTGAGGTTCTTCCTCTTCAGCCCTATAGTTCGTTCCGGTTCTCCTGGGTCTCGCCATTTCTATAAAACAAGTGACACGTTGACCCGAGAGTTAGTCTCAAATGCTCACATGTTAGTCACACAAGTAGTTAATTATGCCTATGCACGTGTGACCTTTTAACCACGTGATACTAACATACTCATTTTAATCGGGGACATTATATGCTAGGCACACGAGGTTGTTAGGTGTCCTTAAGGTGGTTATTTATGCTATCGTAACATCAGTAATCATGCTTATTACGTCATGCAATCAACAACTAACACGAATGATTCAAAGTATAATCCGAATTCGATATGCTCTCTAGTTATTGACCGGGTATGTATACAAGGTGTACCAACGGCTAACCTTCCACCTAATCAACTTTCATTAAGCATATCGGTTCCTTATTATACTTTAAGCCACACGTGCGCAATCCACGATGTCATGAACTTGCTATAATATCGGGTAATCATAAAAGAGTTGATCGGGTTCTTTTAGGGTTGCCACAATATTATACTAAGTTAATGGCATCCCATCATTTTGCCCTAAATCATCACATTAATTCCAACAATTTACAACAACAACCCATATTAACTACAATTCACATTCATCATATTGAATTCAAGCTATCATACAATAGGTCTTAACTACGAACTCACACGGGGATTCACATAATTCACATTGCACACGAATTCCTAACCATGCATGCTATATGAAGAGTTTTAACTTAAGCCGTAGTCTAGGTCAAACCGCCTAATTCTCTACGACCACGCATGGCCACCATTCTGTAACACCCCAAGCCGAGGCTCGGAATATCACGGAAAACACATAGCACCAGGTGGAATTACAATAGAACAAACTAAATGCAATTAAAGATTCGGTGAATCCAAAGCATAACGAAGCAAGTAACAAAATACAACAGGAGCAAATAGCCATCAAAGTTAACATAATAACATCCAAAGATGGCAAACGATCCTAAGTATAATGCAAAAGGCAGGCCAATGAATCCTTGATCCATGAGGTCCATAGTCCGGGTTAAACCGCAAGCGAAACAACTAAACTCCACGCCCTGGGAGAACCTGATTACCTGAAAAGTGTACTAAGCATAGTCAACACAAGGTTGGTGAGTTCGTAGTAATGGTTCGTAAAGAACCCACGATAATAATCACAATATACGAATAGAGGCTAGGCATGACTTACAGCGAGCCTCTAAGCAACACAATATCGTCCAACAACAAGATTACACAAGACTAGTAAATGTGTGATGAGAATGCACAAATGATATATGAATCAAAGTAAGTGCCAATGCATGAATAAGCCAACATGCCTATCCTATGCGTGAACTCCGTCACCTATGCAACGATACCCTTCTGTCATCTCAATGAACAAGGCTGTATCTCAAAATCATCGAGATATATATGTCTATATACTCGGGGTCACGTTCTACATCCAAAATGGGTGCATACATCTATGCACCAGGATGTCGGCAATCCCCTGCCGAGGGCTCATCAACGATGTATGCAATGCTTCAATCAAATGTAAATGCATAAATCATAAACCAACAATCAATATACGATGCACCTGTGCCATCAATCAATATACGATGAACCTGTGCCAACAATCAATATTCATCCAACATAAGCCAATTATCAACATTCATCCAACATAGCCAACTATCAAAATTCCTCAAACATAAGCCAACTATCAACATTCATCAACCATAAGCCTACTATCAACATTCATCAACCATAAGCCTACTATCAACATTCATCAACCATAAGCCTACTATCAACATTCATCAATCATAAACCACTATTCACAATTTAAACCAACTATACGTACATATACTTCAGAGGATTCTACTTTCTTCAAGTCCCAGATGCTTATATATAGGGTCACCCACAGCCTTCCCACCACATCTAAAACCCAATGAAGGCATAACCGACTTCCATGTATGTACGTCTATCCTAATATATATATATGTAATAATTAACTGAGACATAACCCAAATCAATCAAACGAAACGAACTGTCACATCAATCCAATAATCAAGTCAACCAATCAATAAATCAATCAACAATGTAAGTAAACACACCAGTTTTTACACTTTTCAGCCCGAATCTCAAGCGAGTAGGGAGATACGAAACTCACCTTGTCTGGCAATGAAGCTAGTATAAGATTACACACAAGTAATGGGGTCCACACATCCACAACCTATATTTATACATCATAATACCGTAATGTCAACTATACGATCTCACACAAGTTGATTTAGCACAATTAGGTCAAGTCACAAACCCTAAACGCCTTTACAACTTAAACGAGTAGGAACAAAACGCATTCGACTCGACCTTTTTAGAAATGACAAAAGATTCATACAAAAAGAGTGTTACTACTAGAAACTAAACTCTCATACGATTCCAATGACAGGTCATACGACTTATTTGGACTTACGGATCAAAAGTTATTAACGTTTGAAATCGACGCGCGTACTTTCCCAGTAACTATCCACTGCGTCGCAGTGAGCCAAAACCAAGCTCACTGCGCCGCAGTGGCTAAGTCAGACCAGGACCAGAAGTATGGCACTGCGCCGCAGTGAGCAAGGGTAGGACTCACTGCGCCGCAGTGGCCACAACCTGCAGCCAACACCTGCAGTTTATGCAGGAACACGAACCAAAAACCCCCAAATCCAACCCAAACCTTACCAAAACGACTTGTGAAGACTTTTAACTTGTTTTGAAGCATAAACAAACATCATTAACCATTAATACACATAACCCAACCCACAAATTCGACCGAAACATCATAATCACTCACAAATCCTTCAAACCCTAACCCTAACCCTAATTTGACCCAAAATTAGGTTTAAGCCGATTTAGGACTTGTAAATGTTCAAGATGACTAGAAATGCATAAACAAACATAAATAGGTATAAATGGGATGAAATAGACTTACCAAAACTTCTCTTTGAGCTCAACCCAAAATTTGACCTAAATGGGTAAAAATGGTAGAACTTGACTTTGATTCTTCAATAAGGCGAAAGTGAGACAAAGGTGACTATGATTTCTATGTTATAATCGATCCAACACTAATGAAATGCAAGAAATGGTGAAGAAGATTGAAAGGGGTCTTTTACTTGAGAGCATAAGAAGGAAGATAGATAGATAGATAAGAAGTGAGAGGGGAGAAAGAGATATGGGGGGGGGAATGGGTCATGGGTGGCTGGTGGGTCTTGGACTACCCACGGGCCGACCCGTTTCTCCCACAAGCCATAAAACAATCAGTTACACAACTAAATACCAACAAACTAAATAACGACTCGACTAACACACATTGTCATTTAATTCACCAAACGACCCACTTATTTCATTAAACAAGATTGTTAATCAAATTACACATAAAGTCAACGGGTCAAAATTTACGGATGTTACAGCACAAGCCAGCAGCAGCTAGACAAGGCAAAGACGACCAAACATACCCACAACACCCATTTTGACCCCAAAATCGAATTGTGATGATCCAAAACTCATTTTCATGCATTGTTAGACATAATTACTCATGAATAACCACAACCCATTTCAGATCTCATTCCATAATCATCAAAAATCTTGACCAAATCCTTACAACCCAAATCAAACCCTAATAAAACCCTAGAACCCATTTAATGCATTTTTGGACTCAAATTCGACCAAGGCTCATGGGTTTAACTTAAAATACATTTGTAAACATATAATGATGGACTTAAGATGAATTTGACTTACCAATTATCCTTCCAAAAGTCAAATTCAAGTTTGACCCAAATGGATGAGTTTCCTTGCACTATGAACTTCAAATTTTTGAGATGATGAAGAGATGATGATAATAATGCTTAATCTAGCTTGAATCTAACCCAAAACAATGATTAATACCCGAATTTAATGAGAGAGAGAGAGATATGTGTTTGTGTGTGTGTGTCTTTCATCTTTATCTACTGCCAACCAAAACTCGTTTCTATATCCTATTTTATAGTATTAGTTGTTACTTCTACTTCCTATTTAAGGTTGACTCTCCATGTATTTTTCATTGATTAGAAATAAAAACTTCAATTCCTGATCTTAAACTTGTCTCCCTGTACCGATTTCTTCATATATTCATGACGAAATTAAGACCTAAATGGTTACATAAGTCCATGTTGATCTAGTAGCCTAAGCAAATAATTAATTAAATATTATAAGTACGTAACATATGATCATAAATTAATGTGGCAATTTTGTTTCAAAAAAAAGCTTATTATGATAGTTAAAGAAACATGATTTTGGTTTAAAACAGGAAGATTGGTGAAGTTTATGTGGGAAAACAAGGACGACCAGTTGAGTAACTAATTATACATAAAAGAAAATTTATAAATTCAAAATAAAAGTTAAGAAAACCAACCCTAGGTTCTTGACTTTCCATAATGTATGAGTATTTATGTTAGAGCCGTGGCTGGTGGTGGTGATGCATCCGTGACCAGTGAAGAAGAGAAAGAGGGCGTGGTGGTGGAGATGCAAGCAGAAGAGAGGGGCGGTGGGTGGTGATAGTTGCCACCGACCCACCGCGGGTAGATTCAAGGGTGGTGTAAGCCTGAACAGTTGCTGCCGTTGATGATACAGAAGGTGGGGGTCGCTGGAGAAGAAGGTTCGTCCTGGTAGATTGTGGTTTTGGGGGAAAGAATATGCGATTTAGGGTTAAAAATGGGGTAAATACAGGTTTGTCTATGGGTCGGGTTTGGGTCTGGGTCGGGTTTGAGATGTGCAAGAATCTTTATGCGATTGTATATAATTATTGCGATTTTATGTTCAGATTGCGATTTTAACAAATCTCATAGCGATTTTCAATGTTCTTTATGCGATTATGTTAAATCTTTATGCGATTTCCAAGATTCTTTATGCGATTTTAATCATCTCAATGCGATTTTAATAATCTTATTGCGATTTTAACAATCTCATTGCGATTTTCCAAAATTATTGCGATTTTTGTGGGTATTTTGTGAAAATCTAAAAATTGGGTAAATTGATATATTTTCTTAAAAAATTGGGTATTGGTTATTTTCTCTTTTAATAAATGAGGCGGTGAGGCCTTTAAATTTGTAATATAGTACATTCATTAAAAGATGAATATCATCGCTTATTAAGTTTAGATCAACTATTAATCAATATATAATTGTTTAAAAAAAATATCACCTTCTTAATTAGGAGATATACTGTCGATCATTCCCAAATCTCTTTCTTCATTTAACTAATATTATTATGACATGTTTGGTCAAACTATACATACGCGTATCATGTTTATTTCTAGTAACACCAAACCTCCTCATCATCAACACGTAACCTGTGTCTCTTTTCAAATTCTCAGAAGCAAGAAACATCTCTTGTCCTTCCTACATCCAAAATCAAAAATCCTCATATCATCATGTATATATATGTTTTATATTTTATCTTGAAAAAACATTTCATTAAAAAGAACATCACATAAATTTCTCAACTACATATCAACCACACTCATTTAATTCCTAAGACTCACCGGCCACATATATATTATTTATTTGTACAACTTTTTTTCCCTTCAACTTCACTAACAATATTATTACTAGTATTATTATTATTATTATTCAAACATGTTCATTCATCATCTTTTCTTCACATTTCTTGTAATAGCATTACCACCATCTTTTGCTATAGCAAATTGTGATCGTGTTTGCAAAGAAAACAATCAAAAAATCGCGGTACCTTACCCGTTTGGATTCTCAGACGGGTGCAATATTCGTCTCGAGTGTAAAAAAACGGGCCAAATTCGTACATCAAAACACCAGGTTTTAAATATAACAAGTGACCATATACTTGTTTTTTTTCCAGCAAACTGCACACGTCCATATCAAGAAGTACGTCGACTTAGAAGTGAAAACTACGCGATAACATCGCGAAATGAGTTAATTTTGGGGAATTGTAGTCGTGGCACGTCGAATAAGTGTTTATTGTCAACTAGTATGGTTCAAAGTCAGTTTAACTTACCAACGTGTGATATAATGGATAATACAAGTATAAGTTGTTATAATTCGGATAATGGTAATAATTCTCATGCTGACATGGAGTTTATGAATACAGTTGAATTGGAAATGAAAGGTTGTCGGGTTTTGTATTCTTCGATTGTTATTGATTTGGATAAGGAGAAGAGGTCGTTAGTGACAATGGGGTTTCAAGTAATGGAGTTGGGGTGGTGGATGCAAGGGGATTGTAGTTGTCATCACAAGGCGGTTTGTAAGAATGTGTCGATTGATGATACGAGAGTTGGGTATCGATGTAATTGTGTTGATGGATATGTTGGTGATGGATTCGTCGATGGAAATGGTTGCCGGAAAGGTTAGTTGATTCGTTTAGTTTTCTACTTTCATTTTTTGTTAGTAAACTTAAAGGTGACCGGATAAACAGGGTAGCAAAAAGGTTACTGACATAGTGACATGTTTATCCGGTCACCTTGAAATTTACTGACCACATTGCATATAAAAAAATAGTATAGTTATTAAATTCTTTGTTGATTTAGTTGTTTGTGGCATAATTCTAAGTTCAATTTGTCAATGGTGAAGAATTAAGATGATGTTTTGCATTTTGTGGAAGGAAAAGTATAGTAAGAAGATTAGTTGCCATTATTGAATGATACAAATTAGTTAGAGTAGACTAAAAGGAACTGAAATTTAATTTTTTTGGTCCACCCCCATCTGTTAATTGGTTGGTTGTGGTAATTGATGTAATTGCTTTGACTTTAGGCAATGATGGATCTAGGTGGATAGTTTCATTAAAGATCTATCTTCTTTATGAATCATGGAATTCCAACCACATAGTAGTTCCTACTGAGTATTGCCTTGATAGACAGGGCAGTAAAAAAACTCATTCGATGACCCGTTTACTTTTATCTACATTCTAAGTTATTTTTGTCTTCAAAATCAGCAAAACATGGTTTCTATGTGTAGAGAAGTTGATAACTTTTGGAATCAGGGAATGCAGTTAGTAAATAGTAACCAAGTTGAGTAATATAATCTGTGGTTTAGACTCAAATGACGACGCAGGGATAGACATAAACGTTATCTACTTGTGACATTTTCTTTGTTTTGACTTAGTTGAATGCTTGCAAGTAGTTAGATGGATAAATGGTGAAGTATTCTGAATATATCGATTAGATTAGATCAGATCAGATCAAAACATGCTTCCTTTAAACATCTGTATTCTAAATATCTGCGTTAGTCAAACGATGAATCATTCTTGATTCGGGATCCTCCATACCATTGACTATGTAAATAATACTCTTTTTTAATAATCTGTGGTTCTCTGCACAAGAGCCCAAAATATAATACCAGGTTTTCTCTAATCGTTGCACGAATGGTGTAAAAAGAACACATCTTTGTATCCATAAGAAACTTCTACTAATAAACTGACCTCTTAAAGGATCTGATAATGTTATAACAATCGGGGACAACTTTGTGTTTTTGTGTTACTGATCCCAGATTGTATTTGTACCAACATATGGTGCTGAATTTAGTATATGGACGAGGTTTTTAATAGTCTTTTTTTTTCTGCTTTTGCCTTTAGAGTGTCCTTATGAGTGCTTTCTATACTGATTAACTTTGTTTGTATTGACTTGCAACAGTATCGAATTGCAACTTTTCAAAATACATGTCCGGTGAATGTGGTGGAACTACAAGGGTAGTTGTGCTAATCGCAGGTAATATTATCACGAGCAGTTTAAGCTTTGGTCGAATATTTTTGCCAAACCGGTGCACTGACTTAAAACAGTACTTATCTGTTCGTTTATATCTTAGGAATTATTGCTGGAGCTTCTTTTGTTGCTACTATCACACTTATTTGTTACTGCATCAGAAGAAGAATGATCTTAAGAAACCAAATGAGTGCAAAACGTCTGCTTTCAGAAGCTACAGGTAGCTTCAATGTACCATCCTACTCCTACAAAGAAATCGAGAGGGCAACAAATGGTTTCTCTGAGAAACAAATGTTAGGTACAGGAGCCTATGGCACAGTTTATGCCGGTAAACTTAACAATTGTGACTGGGTTGCTATTAAAAAGATTAGACAAATAGAAGCACACGGAATGGATCAAGTAATGAATGAAATCAAGCTTCTGTCTTCTGTAAGCCACCCAAATCTTGTACGCCTTTTAGGCTTTTGTATTGAAAAAGGCGAGCAAATCCTTGTTTATGAGTTCATGCCAAACGGGACGCTATCTCAACATCTACAACGAGAAAGAGGAAAAGGTCTTCCATGGACCATAAGGTTGGCCATTGCAACCGAAACTGCACAAGCTATTGCTTATCTTCACTCTGCAATGAATCCACCTATCTATCATAGAGATATAAAATCTAGCAACATACTTTTAGATCACAAATATCGCTCAAAAGTTGCAGATTTTGGTCTTTCTAGGCTTGGGATGCTTGATGAGTCACACATCTCGACTGCACCTCAAGGGACACCCGGCTATGTGGACCCACAGTACCATCAAAACTTCCATCTATCTGATAAAAGTGATGTTTATAGCTTTGGAGTGGTTCTTGTAGAGATAATCACAGCTCTAAAGGTGGTTGACTTGTCTAGGCGTAATAGTGAAGTCAACTTGGCTGCTCTTGCCATAGACAAGATTGGAAAAGGTCACATAGATGAAATGATAGATCCATTTTTGGAGCCAAACAGAGATGCATGGACAATTTCGTCGATCCACAAAGTGGCTGAGCTGGCTTTTAGATGTTTGGCTTTTCACGGGGATGTAAGGCCTTCAATGATGGAAGTTGCAGATGAGTTGGACCAAATTAAACAAAGAGCTTGGTCTCAGTGTGATGATAATATTAGCAAGAGATCATTTTCGGTTGCATCCTCTTCCTCATCACTGTATAGTGGAGGTGAAAAGAAAGGAAGCCGAAGATTCGTTGTTCCCCAAATGATAACAAGTTATTTGACTACAAGAAAGGAGAAAGATACCTCCCAGGTTTCTGTGGAAGCTTCATGCTTAAGTGATCAGAGCTCCCCCTCAACCAACAGTTTGTTAGGCAACATTGTTTCTTGACCTCTAATGGCCAGTATATGTTTAGAAAATGTGAGTAGCCATGACTGATGTGAATATCAGCATCTCACCGTTCCTCTCGTGAACATAGAAAAAATAATATCATGCTAATATACTTGCGGTCTTTTGTTGGTTCAATCTTATTTAAGACACATTGGTAAGATCATTGGATCTTAGGAAAGAAACAGCAGACTAAGTTATAAGGTACAAAAAGGACCAATGAAAATCGTTATTTTCAACACAAGGCCCTCATGGTTCAATTTATCGATGAAACCAAAGTTTTGGTGAACTTCTTGTCCTATAAATTGATCAGAAACAGTTAAAGGCTGCTAACAAATAACTGCAGGAGTTTGCAGCAATGTGTTATAGGGTGGAGTGCAAGAAGTGTGGGAAATACGGGTGGGGAGGTTGTGGAAAACATTTGAAAACTCTTTATGGGAGCATAGATGAGGGTAAGCATTGTACGTGTCGTCCCTGGCCTGGGGTTGTCGTTGCTTCATCTTACCAGGCTTCTACCAGCACTACCACTGATAATACTACATCTACTGCAGGTACATATATCACGAACTTTCCTTTACATTGAACCTTGATCTTGGCTCATATATATTCAATCTTGTTTTGGCCTACAAATGAAGCGCGAAGTTTTGTTAGAATCAAGCTAACTGAAATTTTTGTCGCCAACTGCCTTAAATTTTTGAGTTTGAATCTCAGACCTACATATTGCTCAATAAACTTGATAAGTAAATATGGTTTGGTTCTGGCTGTTGTATGTTATATGAATTTGAAATTGATTTTGCCTCCCATTTGGCAGGATAGGTTGATCATGGAAGCTGTTTGATGGAATGAATGTCATGACTGAAGGATTTACCATTTTCTAAACTTAATTACATCTGACACAATAATAATAAAAATTATGGTTGTGAGTCTATAGTCTAGTCTTGTTTTGGTAGACAGTGGTATCGATTTCATCTTTGGTGGGTCATGGGTCACTAATCCACAGGATTTATACAATGCGCCCTCCCCACATAAACCGGGTCAATCTTCTTCGTTTAAGGCGGACATGACTCCTATGATGTGAGGAAGACAGTAGACCTCGGCAAATGCATAAATATCATATTTGTATGCTTTCATTCATATCGACCTGTATCCATTTAAGGGACATAATGCGAATCAAACTTTATACGAGTTTTTCATCAAATGGATATATATCATGGTATCATTTGGTCTATTAAAGAATACAAGAATAAAAGCAAGAACATAACTTGAAAATTATGTATGTTGATGCCCCTACATTGAGCAAATACTTTGTCCATTTCATTAATCGGGGCGTAAGGCTCGGGCAACTTCATGTCCTCACAAGAGCTTTCGGATTCAAACCTACATAAGTAAACATCTAAAGGGTCGCCAGAAATGGCCACGAGGATACCCTAGTAGGTCATACATCTGAAGCAGAACATCCCCCTTTCTGGGTAACCTGAACAAGGAAAACCAACCCAGTTTATCTATTTACTCTGTCCATTTCATTTGGTAAAAATTATGCATCTAGATCAATACCATCCACTTAACAACAGTATTTTTCTCAAGTCCACACCAAAAAAAACAAGAAAATTCAAATCCATGTGCTTAAAAGTAAAAAATAACCCAAGTAAAAGCCTGATTGCATCAAGAAAATATTAACTTCTATAATTACAGTGTTTGAAAAGTAAACTAATTAAAATTTGTTGTAAAAATAATTATATTCTAGACAATAAAATTTCTATGTCCTACACACCATGAATGCCAGGTGGCAGTTCACAAAGACATAGAAACTAACTCAGAGCAACCAATGAAAGACCATCTTATCCTATCTGCTTATCTTGCTGCATCCAAATCCACCAGATAATTTGTATCTATCAACCCTCTTTCTATACACCACACAAATCTCTTTCCTACTTTAATCCAATTGTCTGCAAGTAGTCACTAGATTCACATCTCACAACAACAAAGTCTTCCAAGAAACACACAAAAAAAAGTGTGGTGAATTGAGGTTTACAACAATGGCAGCCTCATTACAAGCTGCTGCTACATTCATGCAGCCAACCAAGGTTGGTGTCTCTAACCGGGTCCAGCTCAAGTCTTCTCAGAGCCTTTGTAAGGCTTTCGGTGTCGAGTCAGCTGGAGCCAGAATCAGCTGCTCACTT
The DNA here is from genome assembly GCA_034093135.1 of Erigeron breviscapus. Taxonomy (NCBI): domain Eukaryota; kingdom Viridiplantae; phylum Streptophyta; class Magnoliopsida; order Asterales; family Asteraceae; genus Erigeron; species Erigeron breviscapus. The sequence goes on along the minus strand of CM067169.1, from coordinate 3,925,546 downwards.
CAATCTGATCTTAAAGACTTCTCTCAGAAGTTCACTGAGGCAGCCAAGATTGCCGGTTTTGCTCTAGCAACTTCTGCCCTTGTCGTTTCGGTACGTTTTCTCGTGTTCTTAAGCTTAAATGCTAAATAGTGAAACCCTGCAGAGATAACTGTATATATAGTATATATAGAGTACAAACATATACATTACTGGACACTAATTCCCCAATAAGAGCCTGCCTGTATACTTTTGGTTTAGACCAACTATACTGAACTATATTATCTAACAGGGAGCAGGTGCCGAAACAAAAAGGCTAACTTTTGATGAAATCCAAAGTAAGACTTACATGGAAGTCAAGGGAACAGGTACAGCTAACCAGTGCCCAACCATTGAAGGTGGAGTCGATGGCTTTGCGGTCAAACCCGGAAAATACAACGCCAAGAAGTTCTGCTTAGAACCTACATCATTCACAGTCAAAGCTGAGGGTGTGAGCAAGAACTCTGCACCAGACTTCCAAAAGACCAAACTCATGACCCGTTTGACCTACACCCTCGATGAAATTGAGGGCCCTTTGGAAGTTTCATCTGATGGCACCATCAAGTTCGAAGAAAAAGATGGTATCGATTATGCTGCAGTGACAGTTCAGCTTCCAGGAGGCGAACGTGTGCCATTCTTGTTTACCATCAAACAACTTGTAGCATCGGGTAAACCCGAGAGCTTTGGTGGGGAATTTTTAGTGCCATCTTACAGAGGTTCTTCTTTCCTTGACCCAAAGGGCAGAGGTGGTTCCACCGGTTATGACAACGCCGTTGCTCTACCAGCAGGAGGCAGAGGAGATGAAGAGGAGCTTTCTAAGGAGAATGTAAAGAATGTTGCAGCATCAACCGGGAAAATCACCTTGAGTGTTACCTCAAGCAAGCCCGAGACTGGTGAACTGATTGGTGTGTTTGAGAGTATTCAGCCTTCAGATACTGATTTGGGGGCCAAGGTTCCCAAAGATGTGAAAATTCAAGGTGTCTGGTATGCTCAGTTGGAGTAATAAGAGTGTATGTTATAGTTTGATGTATTTGTTTTCTTGATTTATGATTTGTGCTCAACTATATAAAGGTGGTATTCGAAATTTTTTTCTCTGACCCCAATGAAGAGCCACTGAGATTATCTTGCATGTATATTTTCAAGAATTCTTACAATCAATGCTATGATACATGTTTTCATCACATTACAACTCAACCCAAAATTAGTATAATATCATGAGTTTGTACCTTGATTTAAATCGGCTACAAAGTTACTTGCTATGCTGAGCAGCTGAGGAAATGCCATAACTTACTGTAAAAGATTACCAAAAATCTTTACAAGAACAATGCCCATCTCTAAAATGATGAAACCTTAATGAATCTCTGACAATTATTGTCACTCCTACTATTTTAGCCATATACTTGATGGCATTATGGCAGTCTCCACAAATTCTTAAATTCTTGAAAACGGTAATGGATGATTCACCGTTCATGTTTAGTAAACCAAATGCCACGGCAAGCTTCTCACAGTGATTGCACAAGGTGTCTTCTTTCTCCTCGTGATCCAGATCTTGAAGTGCAAATTCTGTGTCAGGCAAGTACCCAGCTTGCCTCATTTTTTCACTCATATTACTCAAGAACTTGTAAATAGCATCACTATGCTCATTGTTCTTATCAGCAACCACAAAAGTGTGTATCTTGTTCTTGACTTGTACCCAACTACAACCTGGCTCTTTCTTGATTCCTTTATCCCTCATTAATTTCCTAGTTTCTGATGCTTCGCCCCACAATTTAGCATTGACAAAGATGTTAGATAACAAAACATAATTCCCACCATTGTTTGGCTCAATTTCAAATAACCGTTGTGCTGCAATTCGTGCTAAATCCACATTTTTATATACTCTACATGCACCAAGCAAGGCTCCCCAAGCAGAAGCGGTTGGTTGAATTACCATATCTTGTATAAACCGATATGCTTCTTCTAGGCGACCTGCACGACTCAAAACATCTACTATACAAGAGTGGTGCTCTGCATCTGGTTCAATCGAATGAACCCGACTCATTGAGTTGAAAATAGAGAGACCCTGATCTACTAGCCGTGAGTGGCTACAACCAGATAGAACTCCTGTAAAAGTAACCGCATTGGGCTTGGCACTTGACTTTAGCATTTCATTGAAAAGAGCCAATGCTTCCTCTCCATTCCCGTGCATTGAATTTGCAATAATCATTGTGTTCCAAGCAATGGTATCTCTTCTAGACATCATCTTGAAAGCCTTTTTAGAAAACTCAAGTTTACCACATTTAGCATACATAAATATCAGAGCGGTTAAGGCTGTTGTGTCATCCAAGAAACAATGCCTAAAGATATAACCATGAATCTCCTTGCCTCCCCGCAAGCTTTCTAAATTTGTGCAGGCAGTCAGAATAGCAGTCAATGTAATCTGATTCGGGCTAAAACCCATGTGTTGCATTTCTGCAAGTAACTTCAACGCTTGTTGTGTTCGCCCAGTTTGCAAGCAACCACAAAGAACAGCATTCCAAGATGCATAATTTAACTTCAAACCCTCATTTTTCATCTTTTCAAACATTCTAATCGCTTTCTCAGCTTCTGCATTCTCAAAATACGCAGATATCATCCCATTATAAGACACAGTATCTCTACTAACCATTCTATTAAACACAAGTTCAGCCTGTTTAATGCACAAACAACTAGCATACATATCCACAATCGCACTACTAATAAACACATTCCCTCCTATTCCATTTTTCACCACAAACCCATGTATTTCTCGACCCAAATTCAAACACTTCAAGTCAGAACAAGCAGGCAGAATCGAAGAAACTGAAACTGAATTCGGCCTCACTCCATCCAACCCCATTTCTCTAAACGCTTGAATCCCCATTCTTGGCTTCCCACAACTCACATAACAAGAACACAACGAAGTCCAAGAAATCACATCTCTATTCCCCAACTCATCGAACGCTCTTTTTGCACCTTCAAGATACTTACATTTCCCAAACATATCAATCATCGCATTCCCCAACAAAACGTCACGATGAAACCCAAACGTAATAGCGTCTTTATACACTCTTTGAGCCTCAACGAGGTCTCTAGACGTGGCACACGCCTTGACTAATGACAAAAGTATGAATTTATCAGGTTTAATGTCTTTGTTTCTTAAAAGGGTATATAAATTTATAGCTTCTTTCTGTAAACCTTGCCTTGTATAAGCTGATATTAAAACTGTCCATGAATGTAAATCTGGGTCAGGAATTTTGTCAAACAGTTGGTGTGCACGTCGTAAATCACCGGAATCGCAGTATGTCTTGATGAGTTTGAGACTCAGATGGGGCGGGAGGTTAGTTGGCAGCTTGGATAACATTTTTGGTTAAGTGATTGTATACAAAGATTTTTGTTGAAAAGGTTATTTGGTTTTAACGACATTAACGGTATAAGACCATCCGTGTGTTAACGCTACCACAGGAACCGTTTTGAAGCCTCGAAAAGAAGATGACAACTTTATAGGTAAATTGAGAGGATCCTAACCTTTGGATTAAAATCAAAGGTCAAGATTCAAACTTGATTTTTAAATTTTAACCCTTGATTTCAATCCAAAAATTGAGATCCTCTCAACTTTACCTCTAAAGTTATCATAACTTTAGAGAACCTTAATACCGAAAAGAATGCCAAAAATTAAATTGATCTTTAATAAATAAGATAATTGTATAAAAAATGGATTTCGTTAAATTAATAAGGAAATTATATGGATATTATAAGTATGTCAAAGGGATAAGTGCGTGAAAATGTAGATAACTAAGATCGAAAAGTTATAGTGTGCACGAACTTTTCAGAACCTCTATTGTATGCACGAACTTTGTAAAAATGTTCAAGTTATGTAACTAATTATGATTGACCAATCAAAAATTTGCACGTGACAGCTCATATGAAGTGCCACATATACCATGTTACATAATTTGAACATTTTTACAAAGTTCGTGCATACAATAGAGGTTCTGAATAGTTCGTGCACACTATAACTTTTCGGTCTTAATTACATACATTTTGGTGCACTTATCCCTATGTCAAAATATTTAAAATAGTTAGGGGGGAGGGTCACCACTCCCTCAAAGTTTACCGACAATCAAAACATTCCACCTCAATTTTCCCCAAATCACTGGCGCCACTTTCCCCTAACTTCCCTCAATCTCCACCTCATCATTTATTTTTCATTTATTTTTAATACCATTTCATTTCTTTTTCATTTATTTTTTAATACTATATAATTTCAAAAACTATATAAATTAAAACATTAAACATTCATTCAAAACTAAAACAAATAACATTACAATACTTAAAAAAAAAACACCACACTTAAAAAAAAAGAACGAAACCGAAAAAAAGAAACCGAAAAAAGAAAATAAATCCTAAAAATCACATTTCCATCCGTATTTATTAGCGATTTCACGTTTCTCGCTAAGAATGAGTTCGAGTTGATAGGGATCGGTGATGTGAGCATGAGAGTCGGTGAAAAATCGCAAATCCCTTTGTCGAGACTTCGACTTCGAGGCGTCGATTTGTGTAGCCCAAAAATCTTTCGCCAATTGATCCTTCTCGCGTTTAAGCACCAAATAATCACGCTTTTCGTGCGTGTAGGCGCTAATATCATCCGCTACAACGTCATGAGAGGAAGAAGATGCAGTTTGCTTTTTTCTTGACTTAGAGGAAGAAACAATAGGAGGGGATGGGTTTTCATTCATGTCGGGAAGGATGTTGTCATTGCTACCCGATTCATACTCCCCCGACTTCCTTTTTGAAGAAGAACTAGCCGCAAAATTCGGGAGTCCCGCGGCCGCCAAATATCGGCAAAACAATCTTGCTCTTTCCATTTGTCGTGAGTCTTCACGACATTCCATGCCCCCATATGACCAAAATTGTTTTTGGTTAGCTTCTTGTACAACCTCATCGCCTCATTTTGAATGTCGAAATCGTTGCACCAACTACCCTTGGCACGTTTCTACAAAGTATATAATTAACAATGGTATATAAAAAGTATATAATTAACAAGTATATAAAAAGTGTATATATATAAATATATATATATAAGTATATAAATATGTACTCCCCCGTCCCATATTAAATGTCCAATTTTGACTTGTCAAGTCTTTTGTTTTAAACTTTGACCGTGAAAATATTTGTCTATATTATACAACACTTCATATAAAATATATGGACGGATTGAGTTTTCAATGTACTTTTCATTGATATAACTTTCATAAACTATTATATAACACAAAAATAGTTATTTATGGTCAAAGTTGCAAGCAGAAGACTTGACAAGTCAAAATTGAACATTTAATATGGGACGGAGAGAGTATATATAAAAAGTATATAATTAACAAGTATATAAAAAGTATTTACCACTTGGATGAGATACCGTTGTAGAGACCCATAGCCATATTCATTGTTTTCCACTTTGGCGAAATACCATAACGGTTCGTGTAGTGGAACCCATGGTGCTAGTATAATGCTCGAGAACCCGCCTCCAAAAACCTTCCGCTTTTTGCTCATTCCCATATTTTTTACATTCCGAAATTTGAATCCAAGCTTTCGCCAACGCAACCTCTTGTGCCTCATTCCATATTTTTTACATTCCAAAATTTGAATCCAAGCTTTCGCCAACGCAACCTCTTGTGCCTCATTCCAATTCTCACGCTTTTTCCCGCCAACCTTTTTTTTTCCACGCTCATCAACTTCTTGAACCTCCTCATCTTCGTCTTCGTCTTGATCAACATCTATATAAGTAGATAAAGTATATATATAAATAAAATGTATATATATATATAAGTATTAAAAATATAAATAAAATGTATATAAAAGTATATATAAAGTATATAAAAATATATAAATAAAATGTATATATATATATAAGTATTAAGTAAACATATAAATAAAATGTATATATATATATATATATATATAAGTATTATAAATAAAATGTATATAAAAAGTATATAAAAATATATAAAAAGTATATAAAAAGTATATAATTAACAATGGTATATAAAAAGTATATAATTAACAATTATAAAAAGTATATAAAAAGTATATAATTAACAATATATAAAAAGTATATAAAAAGTATATAATTAACAATGGTATATAAAAAGTATATAATTAACAAGTATATAAAAAGTATATAATTAACAAAAGTATATAAAAAGTATATAATTAACAATATATAAAAAGTATATAAAAAGTATATAATTAACAATGGTATATAAAAAGTATATATATATAAAATAGTATATAAAAAGTATATAAAAAGTTATAAAAAGTATATAAAAAGTATATAAAAAGTATATAATTAACAAGTTAAAAAAGTATATAAAAAGTATATAATTAACAAGTATATAAAAAGTATATAATTATAAAAATATATAAAAAGTATATAAAAAGTATATAATTAACAATGGTATATAAAAAGTATATAAAAAGTATATAAAAAGTATATAATTAACAATGGTATATAAAAAGTATATAATTAAAAGTTATAAAAAGTATATAAAAAGTATATAAAAAGTATATAATTAACAATGGTATATAAAAAGTATATAAAAAGTATATAAAAAGTATATAATTAACAAGTATATAAAAAGTATATAAAAAGTATATAAAAAGTATATAATTAACAGTATATAAAAAGTATATAAAAAGTATATAATTAACAAGTATATAAAAAGTATATAAAAAGTATATAAAAAGTATATAATTAACAATGGTATATAAAAAGTATATATATATAAAAAGTATATAAAAAGTATATAAAAAGTTATAAAAAGTATATAAAAAGTATATAAAAAGTATATAATTAACAATGGTATATAAAAAGTATATAATTAACAATTATAAAAAGTATATAAAAAGTATATAATTAACAATGGTATATAAAAAGTATATAATTAAAAGTATATAAAAAGTATATAATAACAATATATAAAAAGTATATAAAAAGTATATAATTAACAATGGTATATAAAAAGTATATAATTAACAATTATAAAAAGTATATAAAAAGTATATAATTAACAAGTATATAAAAAGTATATAAAAAGTATATAATTAACATTATAAAAAGTATATAAAAAGTATATAATTAACAAGTATATAAAAAGTATATAATTAACAAGTATATAAAAAGTATATAATTAACAAAAGTATATAAAAAGTATATAATTAACAAGTAAACATATATAAAAAGTATATAAAAAGTATATAATTAACAATGGTATATAAAAAGTATATAAAAAGTATATAAAAAGTATATAATTAACAAGTATATAAAAAGTATATAAAAAGTATATAAAAAGTATATAATTAACAGTATATAAAAAGTATATAAAAAGTATATAATTAACATTATAAAAAGTATATAAAAAGTATATAATTAACAAGTATATAAAAAGTATATAATTAACAATTATAAAAAGTATATAAAAAGTATATAATTAACAATGGTATATAAAAAGTATATAATTAAAAGTATATAAAAAGTATATAATTAACAAAAGTATATAAAAAGTATATAATTAACAATGGTATATAAAAAGTATATAATTAAAGTATATAAAAAGTATATAATAACAAGTATATAAAAAGTATATAATTAAAAGTATATAAAAAGTATATAATTAAAAGTATATAAAAAGTATATAATTAAAAGTATATAAAAAGTATATAATTAAAAGTATATAAAAAGTATATAATTAACAAGTATATAAAAAGTATTAAAAAGTATATATAAAGTAAACAATTATAAAAAGTATATAAAAAGTATATAATTAACAATGGTATATAAAAAGTATATAATTAAAAGTATATAAAAAGTATATAATTAACAAAAGTATATAAAAAGTATATAATTAACAAGCTCTACACCAAGACTTTCAATTCAACAACACTAGTTCCGTCTTCCGGAACCTATAAAAAGATGAACAACTAAAAGAATAAGCTTTACGCTTAGTGAGTACGTTTATATACAAATATGCACATGTTGAAACAACTCATAAGGATAGGATAACCTACATTACCACAATAACACATCATTCAAAATATACCTTCACATCAACACAATACGTGACACCCTGAAATCAATCAACCATATAAAATCACACTAGCCAACAATCAATTCACATAGCCATATCCCATATGGTCTTATCTCAACTTATCCATATACCTATCATAATTCCATGGGTCTTACTTCTTGCAACTCTTCACAATTACACAACAGATGTACACTTCTATACATTCAATTACCCAAATAAACATCTCATGCACATACAAATCACATTGCCATACCCCGTATGGTCTTATCACTATATGCCACACTCCCCGTATGGTCTTATCACTATATGCCACACTCCCCGTATGGTCTTATCACTATATGCCACACTCCCCGTATGGTCTTATCACTATATGCCACACTCCCCGTATGGTCTTATCACTATATGCCACACTCCCCGTATGGTCTTATCACTATATGCCACACTCCCCGTATGGTCTTATCACTATATGCCACACTCCCCGTATGGTCTTATCACTATATGCCACACTCCCCGTATGGTCTTATCACTATATGCCACACTCCCCGTATGGTCTTATCACTATATGCCACACTCCCCGTATGGTCTTATCACTATATGCCACACTCCCCGTATGGTCTTATCACTATATGCCACACTCCCCGTATGGTCTTATCACTATATGCCACACTCCCCGTATGGTCTTATCACTATATGCCACACTCCCCGTATGGTCTTATCACTATATGCCACACTCCCCGTATGGTCTTATCACTATATGCCACACTCCCCGTATGGTCTTATCACTATATGCCACACTCCCCGTATGGTCTTATCACTATATGCCACACTCCCCGTATGGTCTTATCACTATATGCCACACTCCCCGTATGGTCTTATCACTATATGCCACACTCCCCGTATGGTCTTATCACTATATGCCACACTCCCCGTATGGTCTTATCACTATATGCCACACTCCCCGTATGGTCTTATCACTATATGCCACACTCCCCGTATGGTCTTATCACTATATGCCACACTCCCCGTATGGTCTTATCACTATATGCCACACTCCCCGTATGGTCTTATCACTATATGCCACACTCCCCGTATGGTCTTATCACTATATGCCACACTCCCCGTATGGTCTTATCACTATATGCCACACTCCCCGTATGGTCTTATCACTATATGCCACACTCCCCGTATGGTCTTATCACTATATGCCACACTCCCCGTATGGTCTTATCACTATATGCCACACTCCCCGTATGGTCTTATCACTATATGCCACACTCCCCGTATGGTCTTATCACTATATGCCACACTCCCCGTATGGTCTTATCACTATATGCCACACTCCCCGTATGGTCTTATCACTATATGCCACACTCCCCGTATGGTCTTATCACTATATGCCACACTCCCCGTATGGTCTTATCACTATATGCCACACTCCCCGTATGGTCTTATCACTATATGCCACACTCCCCGTATGGTCTTATCACTATATGCCACACTCCCCGTATGGTCTTATCACTATATGCCACACTCCCCGTATGGTCTTATCACTATATGCCACACTCCCCGTATGGTCTTATCACTATATGCCACACTCCCCGTATGGTCTTATCACTATATGCCACACTCCCCGTATGGTCTTATCACTATATGCCACACTCCCCGTATGGTCTTATCACTATATGCCACACTCCCCGTATGGTCTTATCACTATATGCCACACTCCCCGTATGGTCTTATCACTATATGCCACACTCCCCGTATGGTCTTATCACTATATGCCACACTCCCCGTATGGTCTTATCACTATATGCCACACTCCCCGTATGGTCTTATCACTATATGCCACACTCCCCGTATGGTCTTATCACTATATGCCACACTCCCCGTATGGTCTTATCACTATATGCCACACTCCCCGTATGGTCTTATCACTATATGCCACACTCCCCGTATGGTCTTATCACTATATGCCACACTCCCCGTATGGTCTTATCACTATATGCCACACTCCCCGTATGGTCTTATCACTATATGCCACACTCCCCGTATGGTCTTATCACTATATGCCACACTCCCCGTATGGTCTTATCACTATATGCCACACTCCCCGTATGGTCTTATCACTATATGCCACACTCCCCGTATGGTCTTATCACTATATGCCACACTCCCCGTATGGTCTTATCACTATATGCCACACTCCCCGTATGGTCTTATCACTATATGCCACACTCCCCGTATGGTCTTATCACTATATGCCACACTCCCCGTATGGTCTTATCACTATATGCCACACTCCCCGTATGGTCTTATCACTATATGCCACACTCCCCGTATGGTCTTATCACTATATGCCACACTCCCCGTATGGTCTTATCACTATATGCCACACTCCCCGTATGGTCTTATCACTATATGCCACACTCCCCGTATGGTCTTATCACTATATGCCACACTCCCCGTATGGTCTTATCACTATATGCCACACTCCCCGTATGGTCTTATCACTATATGCCACACTCCCCGTATGGTCTTATCACTATATGCCACACTCCCCGTATGGTCTTATCACTATATGCCACACTCCCCGTATGGTCTTATCACTATATGCCACACTCCCCGTATGGTCTTATCACTATATGCCACACTCCCCGTATGGTCTTATCACTATATGCCACACTCCCCGTATGGTCTTATCACTATATGCCACACTCCCCGTATGGTCTTATCACTATATGCCACACTCCCCGTATGGTCTTATCACTATATGCCACACTCCCCGTATGGTCTTATCACTATATGCCACACTCCCCGTATGGTCTTATCACTATATGCCACACTCCCCGTATGGTCTTATCACTATATGCCACACTCCCCGTATGGTCTTATCACTATATGCCACACTCCCCGTATGGTCTTATCACTATATGCCACACTCCCCGTATGGTCTTATCACTATATGCCACACTCCCCGTATGGTCTTATCACTATATGCCACACTCCCCGTATGGTCTTATCACTATATGCCACACTCCCCGTATGGTCTTATCACTATATGCCACACTCCCCGTATGGTCTTATCACTATATGCCACACTCCCCGTATGGTCTTATCACTATATGCCACACTCCCCGTATGGTCTTATCACTATATGCCACACTCCCCGTATGGTCTTATCACTATATGCCACACTCCCCGTATGGTCTTATCACTATATGCCACACTCCCCGTATGGTCTTATCACTATATGCCACACTCCCCGTATGGTCTTATCACTATATGCCACACTCCCCGTATGGTCTTATCACTATATGCCACACTCCCCGTATGGTCTTATCACTATATGCCACACTCCCCGTATGGTCTTATCACTATATGCCACACTCCCCGTATGGTCTTATCACTATATGCCACACTCCCCGTATGGTCTTATCACTATATGCCACACTCCCCGTATGGTCTTATCACTATATGCCACACTCCCCGTATGGTCTTATCACTATATGCCACACTCCCCGTATGGTCTTATCACTATATGCCACACTCCCCGTATGGTCTTATCACCATAATAAAATTATTAAATTTATATTTTAAAATATTTGGGGTGTTACAACTCTCCCACACTTATTTGGTTCACGTCCTCGTGAACGTCACCTCGCATTTCAAAACTTTCCTGTTATTCACACTTAAACTATATCAATTCATTAATCTTCCCAATTCAATCTTAATACTCTATCCTCATCGCCCAAAACCTTTAAGTTGTGGACTCTGAATTTAATTTGAAGTTTACAAATTAACTTGACAATCAATCAAAATCGTACATCTCTTTCTATTGAGATCAATCTTTTCACCTCATTTATCCTAAATCTTTTATTATTCATGCTTCATACTATCTTCTTAGCACTTTAAACAACCAAGCGACTCTTAAATCAAGGTGAAGTTTGTAGTCTTAACTCACTAATCACGTTCTATGTACATAACTTTGTTAATTTAGTATCCCTCGAAAAAAAAAGTAAGCACTTAATACTTGTATACACCTCCAAAATTTTACTCACTTCCAAGCTATAACCTTCTATCGTTACTAATGGTACATACACCGATTTGCTTATACTCTCCCACACTTAAGGGATTTACTAGATACATTCAATTTCTTGACATAATACCTGATGATTTCAAAATCCAAAATAATCAAGCTATAAGCAAACGCGACTATTCTATAAATTCTCGAGCCAAATAAAACATTATCATCAAAATAAAAATAAAACGATTAATCATTACCGATTAACATACTTGGTTTTAAATAAGCTGTAACGGGGAGAACGCATAAACAACTAGAAATCACAGCTATCTCAATCATGCTATCATACTCATCAACTATTTTAGCCCCTCGCGTGGACTTTATTCACACCAAAGGCCTATGCTCGACTTATCTTGTTATTTCAACAAAATGGCTTTCACAATAATCCAATCGTTCTCTCAACATATTCCAATACCAACAACTATAATAACATGCATTTCACATATAATACAAATACTTCATATAAAACCAAGAAATCAGCTAAAACACGTCATTCACAATCGAATCTTATTGCCATACCCCGTATGGTCTTATCACTATATGCCACACTCCCCGTATGGTCTTATCACTATATGCCACACTCCCCGTATGGTCTTATCACTATATGCCACACTCCCCGTATGGTCTTATCACTATATGCCACACTCCCCGTATGGTCTTATCACTATATGCCACACTCCCCGTATGGTCTTATCACTATATGCCACACTCCCCGTATGGTCTTATCACTATATGCCACACTCCCCGTATGGTCTTATCACTATATGCCACACTCCCCGTATGGTCTTATCACTATATGCCACACTCCCCGTATGGTCTTATCACTATATGCCACACTCCCCGTATGGTCTTATCACTATATGCCACACTCCCCGTATGGTCTTATCACTATATGCCACACTCCCCGTATGGTCTTATCACTATATGCCACACTCCCCGTATGGTCTTATCACTATATGCCACACTCCCCGTATGGTCTTATCACTATATGCCACACTCCCCGTATGGTCTTATCACTATATGCCACACTCCCCGTATGGTCTTATCACTATATGCCACACTCCCCGTATGGTCTTATCACTATATGCCACACTCCCCGTATGGTCTTATCACTATATGCCACACTCCCCGTATGGTCTTATCACTATATGCCACACTCCCCGTATGGTCTTATCACTATATGCCACACTCCCCGTATGGTCTTATCACTATATGCCACACTCCCCGTATGGTCTTATCACTATATGCCACACTCCCCGTATGGTCTTATCACTATATGCCACACTCCCCGTATGGTCTTATCACTATATGCCACACTCCCCGTATGGTCTTATCACTATATGCCACACTCCCCGTATGGTCTTATCACTATATGCCACACTCCCCGTATGGTCTTATCACTATATGCCACACTCCCCGTATGGTCTTATCACTATATGCCACACTCCCCGTATGGTCTTATCACTATATGCCACACTCCCCGTATGGTCTTATCACTATATGCCACACTCCCCGTATGGTCTTATCACTATATGCCACACTCCCCGTATGGTCTTATCACTATATGCCACACTCCCCGTATGGTCTTATCACTATATGCCACACTCCCCGTATGGTCTTATCACTATATGCCACACTCCCCGTATGGTCTTATCACTATATGCCACACTCCCCGTATGGTCTTATCACTATATGCCACACTCCCCGTATGGTCTTATCACTATATGCCACACTCCCCGTATGGTCTTATCACTATATGCCACACTCCCCGTATGGTCTTATCACTATATGCCACACTCCCCGTATGGTCTTATCACTATATGCCACACTCCCCGTATGGTCTTATCACTATATGCCACACTCCCCGTATGGTCTTATCACTATATGCCACACTCCCCGTATGGTCTTATCACTATATGCCACACTCCCCGTATGGTCTTATCACTATATGCCACACTCCCCGTATGGTCTTATCACTATATGCCACACTCCCCGTATGGTCTTATCACTATATGCCACACTCCCCGTATGGTCTTATCACTATATGCCACACTCCCCGTATGGTCTTATCACTATATGCCACACTCCCCGTATGGTCTTATCACTATATGCCACACTCCCCGTATGGTCTTATCACTATATGCCACACTCCCCGTATGGTCTTATCACTATATGCCACACTCCCCGTATGGTCTTATCACTATATGCCACACTCCCCGTATGGTCTTATCACTATATGCCACACTCCCCGTATGGTCTTATCACTATATGCCACACTCCCCGTATGGTCTTATCACTATATGCCACACTCCCCGTATGGTCTTATCACTATATGCCACACTCCCCGTATGGTCTTATCACTATATGCCACACTCCCCGTATGGTCTTATCACTATATGCCACACTCCCCGTATGGTCTTATCACTATATGCCACACTCCCCGTATGGTCTTATCACTATATGCCACACTCCCCGTATGGTCTTATCACTATATGCCACACTCCCCGTATGGTCTTATCACTATATGCCACACTCCCCGTATGGTCTTATCACTATATGCCACACTCCCCGTATGGTCTTATCACTATATGCCACACTCCCCGTATGGTCTTATCACTATATGCCACACTCCCCGTATGGTCTTATCACTATATGCCACACTCCCCGTATGGTCTTATCACTATATGCCACACTCCCCGTATGGTCTTATCACTATATGCCACACTCCCCGTATGGTCTTATCACTATATGCCACACTCCCCGTATGGTCTTATCACTATATGCCACACTCCCCGTATGGTCTTATCACTATATGCCACACTCCCCGTATGGTCTTATCACTATATGCCACACTCCCCGTATGGTCTTATCACTATATGCCACACTCCCCGTATGGTCTTATCACTATATGCCACACTCCCCGTATGGTCTTATCACTATATGCCACACTCCCCGTATGGTCTTATCACTATATGCCACACTCCCCGTATGGTCTTATCACTATATGCCACACTCCCCGTATGGTCTTATCACTATATGCCACACTCCCCGTATGGTCTTATCACTATATGCCACACTCCCCGTATGGTCTTATCACTATATGCCACACTCCCCGTATGGTCTTATCACTATATGCCACACTCCCCGTATGGTCTTATCACTATATGCCACACTCCCCGTATGGTCTTATCACTATATGCCACACTCCCCGTATGGTCTTATCACTATATGCCACACTCCCCGTATGGTCTTATCACTATATGCCACACTCCCCGTATGGTCTTATCACTATATGCCACACTCCCCGTATGGTCTTATCACTATATGCCACACTCCCCGTATGGTCTTATCACTATATGCCACACTCCCCGTATGGTCTTATCACTATATGCCACACTCCCCGTATGGTCTTATCACTATATGCCACACTCCCCGTATGGTCTTATCACTATATGCCACACTCCCCGTATGGTCTTATCACTATATGCCACACTCCCCGTATGGTCTTATCACTATATGCCACACTCCCCGTATGGTCTTATCACTATATGCCACACTCCCCGTATGGTCTTATCACTATATGCCACACTCCCCGTATGGTCTTATCACTATATGCCACACTCCCCGTATGGTCTTATCACTATATGCCACACTCCCCGTATGGTCTTATCACTATATGCCACACTCCCCGTATGGTCTTATCACTATATGCCACACTCCCCGTATGGTCTTATCACTATATGCCACACTCCCCGTATGGTCTTATCACTATATGCCACACTCCCCGTATGGTCTTATCACTATATGCCACACTCCCCGTATGGTCTTATCACTATATGCCACACTCCCCGTATGGTCTTATCACTATATGCCACACTCCCCGTATGGTCTTATCACTATATGCCACACTCCCCGTATGGTCTTATCACTATATGCCACACTCCCCGTATGGTCTTATCACTATATGCCACACTCCCCGTATGGTCTTATCACTATATGAGCTTCCATCTTGTCCTACCCGCTTACTTGGAGTGTAGCTCCCTTCCATCCCTCTCTTGGTAATACTATCATCAACTCTCATTTGTTCAATCTCATGATCTCGAGCTACATCCGCCAACATGGAGAAAGACTCCATTTGACGTAGGCTTATCTTTTCCCTTACATCCTTCCTCAACTTCAAGTAGAATTGTTCCTTGAGCAAATGATCGTTTTCAAGAAATTCCGGACAAAATTGTGCCTTATCCAAGAATTGAGCGCGAAACTCATTCAAGCTTAAACTCCCTTGACAATCATTGAGAAATTCACTTCTCAATTTAGTTACTTCGGCCTCCGACCTAAACTCCTTGAAAAACATGGTCTTGAATTCGGGCCACTCCACATGATCCAAAGCTTCTTTCTTTATCGCCAACAAACCATCCCACCATCTCTTCCCGCTGTTCCTTAGCATACCAACCGCGAAGATAACCTTCAAGTGTGAGGGGCATTGACTAGTGCGGAACGCCCCTTCAATCTCAGATATCCATCGTGTGCAAACGATGGGATCACGGTCACCGTGATACTCCGGTGGGTGACACACTTCAAAGTCTCGAAAAGTGAACTTCTTCTTGTAACCCCTTTCTCCCGTCACTTCCACTTCTTTCTCTTTTTCATCCTTCTTGTCCTTACCCTTGCCATCCCTCTTCTCAAACTCTAGTTGAACATTCACAGCCACTTCTTCTCTGATCATTTGAGCGATGTGATCATTCACAGCCCCTTCCATAGTCTCATTCAATTTCTTAAGTAGGAGGGGTGTATATTTCTCTAGTGCTCTCCCTATTTGATCCGAGATATCCATGCTACCCTCGGCAAATAAGGGCTCTTCTTCTTCGTTCTGATTGTGGTGCTCTTCTTCATCATTATGATAATCGGCCATACTTCAATAAGAGTAGATAAAACGAATTTAATTACGCAACCTATCTAACTCTATGACTAGAAGCCAAAACTTATAACTTAATACTACACCGTCCTAAGGTTTGATGCCGCTAGTTTATAAATTTATTAGTATTTCAACCGCAATAAGGCCGGCTTCTTATTGTGCTTTAAATACTAATGAATAGATAATCTAACATTATCAAACACATAATTCAGTCCCATAAAAAGTTTCGGTTACCTAAGGTCGAGTCTCAACTAAGGTTTAAGTCTAGGCACTCTCTATACAAGGGAATACCTAAATCCCTTAAACCCCGGCTTTGATACCAACTTGAAAGAACTGAACTCGATAAACCGAAAACACAAGATTTTTTTTTTTTTTTTTTTTTTTTTATATACACCCCACTGCGCCGCAGTGGGTGGAGATCTCCCACTGCGCGCAGTGGGGTGTATAAAAAAAAAAAAAAAAAAAATCTTGTGTTTTCGGTTTATCGAGTTCAGTTCTTTCAAGTTGGTATCAAAGCCGGGGTTTAAGGGATTTAGGTATTCCCTTGTATAGAGAGTGCCTAGACTTAAACCTTAGTTGAGACTCGACCTTAGGTAACCGAAACTTTTTATGGGACTGAATTATGTGTTTGATAATGTTAGATTATCTATTCATTAGTATTTAAAGCACAATAAGAAGCCGGCCTTATTGCGGTTGAAATACTAATAAATTTATAAACTAGCGGCATCAAACCTTAGGACGGTGTAGTATTAAGTTATAAGTTTTGGCTTCTAGTCATAGAGTTAGATAGGTTGCGCAGTGGGAAATCTCGGACTCGGGTCTGGAAAAGCCCCACTGCGCCGCAGTGGGTTTTACACTCTCCCACTGCGCCGCAGTGGGAGAAAGAAAGATTATGGCCGTGGGATTTCACTGCGCCGCTCGCAGTGGGCAAAACCATCCCCACTGCGTCGCAGTGAGCATCAGAACAGCAGACCTAAAAATCATTTCAACGCTTGCCCAAGCTTGTAACCTTCGAAAATTCAAAACAAACATCTTAAAACACAATTCAGAAACTGATATCAACTTCATGGACACATTTTAAACATACATTACAACATCAACTTGTTTAGAATCCCAAGAACACCATCAAGTGGGTCATTTATCCATTTCGACATAATTTCGACCAAAAAGCAACTTCACAAACTTTCCAAAAGCTTTACTCCTGGACTTTTACATAATTTTAACAACAGTATGACCAACAAATCAAAATGTACCAAGAGCCATGAGGAGAGGGATTTCTAAGCCTCTAAACCAAAAGTTGTCATTCATCCGAGAATGACCTAATACCTTCAAGTCTTCCAACAACACTTCAAGCTCTACACCAAGACTTTCAATTCAACAACACTAGTTCCGTCTTCCGGAACCTATAAAAAGATGAACAACTAAAAGAATAAGCTTTACGCTTAGTGAGTACGTTTATATACAAATATGCACATGTTGAAACAACTCATAAGGATAGGATAACCTACATTACCACAATAACACATCATTCAAAATATACCTTCACATCAACACAATACGTGACACCCTGAAATCAATCAACCATATAAAATCACACTAGCCAACAATCAATTCACATAGCCATATCCCATATGGTCTTATCTCAACTTATCCATATACCTATCATAATTCCATGGGTCTTACTTCTTGCAACTCTTCACAATTACACAACAGATGTACACTTCTATACATTCAATTACCCAAATAAACATCTCATGCACATACAAATCACATTGCCATACCCCGTATGGTCTTTATCCCATCATTTAAATACGTCATATAGATCATACCATCATTATGTAATTGACCAACATGAGAATAGTCATATATAAGAG
>CM067169.1:3776580-3901580 GCA_034093135.1 Erigeron breviscapus | reverse complement strand
CCTTGAGCAACACCGCCTTTTGCTCCACCATGTTTGCCTTCTAGAGGATTGAGTGCTGCCTCCAGCCAATCTAAAACCTTCAAGTGGATGCTTTGATCGCTGTTGACTGGCACCCCTGCGCAAACGAAGGCCTTCTTTGATTGTTCATCAGTGCTGAAAACCATCACTGCCATTTCCTGCCCACCCACAAAAACATGTTTAGAAAAATAAAACTATTAAGAAAACAAAACCACAAAGCCGAAGTTTTCAAACAACCCTCTGCTCCATCACTTTAACAACTGCTTCACGAATAGCAGTATTATCTGACCCTACTCCAACATGAGCAATGCAAAAGGCCTTGCCCTCAGAAGCGGCAGCTTCTGCTGATGCAATGGCAGATTCAACAACTTTACATTTGTTCTCCTCCTCAGTTTTCCTTTTTGCTTTTAACACTTGATTCTGAAATCAAAATACACACGGTTATCATCTATTAATAGTAGATATAGGTGACAAGTGTGAGAGAGTGAATATAGTCATTATTAAGAATAACTTACCGAAAGAATAAGCATTTTTGCCTTAAGATCAGACTTTCTTGATGTTGGAATAGCAGCAGAGTCTATTTGACCATTTAACAAATTCACTTTCTGGAACAATAAAAGCAATGTACATGTCAGATATCATAGAACTTTAAAAAACAAACAAAGCAAAAATAGCAGAAGCAAATAAAATCATAGATCAAGTCTCAAGAAGAAGTGACAATCCTGCAATTTGGACTGTGCACATATAAGATGAAGATAAAATGCTACATAAAAAGTATGAATGTGTAATATTAAAGATGGTAACAAACAGGGCAAGGTTGGTTGGGTGTGATTTGAAACCTGAAAGTCTGGCTGGGTATACCTAAACACTTCCTATCAAAAACGTGATGATAATCAATGTGCTATCTACGATTACAACTTTCCTAATAAAGCAATTTATAAGATTTTTGTTCATGCATTTATGTGAATACACTTCACGTGACACTCACCCCGTTTTACCAATCAACCCATTTCTTTTTAAGGAAATCCATTGATTTTAATTCAAGCATAATACATAAGCATTTGATCCACTAAAGAAAAAAATTATTAAAAGGAATGACACATTAACCTACTCAAAATAAACGCTACAACGTCTCTCAATGGAGCACTATATACTAAAAGCCAACCTGCTTAAGAAGGCTTCCTTCTAGTTTCGATGCCAGGTCAACTTCCTGCTCAAGTTCCCGAGCCTTTTTAATAGCCTCAAAAGCATGATCTGTCGTTACAGCAGTCACTCTTCGAATCCCCTTGGCAATTCCCTCCTCAGACAAAATTGCAAATGCCTTCGCCTCTCTTGTATTTGAAATGTGGGTCCCTAAGAACATTTTGAAGTTCAATATATATAACAAAAAAGGAGAGCTTTGTAAAAATCAGAAATCTCGAAAATGTGTGTACCTCCACAGAGCTCTGCAGATATGGATAACCATTTTTTATCTTCAGGATCGGCAAGGAGATCATCAACTTGTTGACCAATTGCAACAATCCTAACGGGATCAGGATACACCTTTACCAGGAAAAAAAAATATATTAGCACCAGTCGGATGGAGAGAATTCAAAACAGTTAGGTTGCAATCAACCAATTCGGGATAAGTTTTATCTAGAAGTATAGAATCAAACATAATTACGCTAGAAAAAGACGACCCAAAAGTACCTTATAATACCAAATATGCCTAATTCATTTCCAAAAAATAAGATTACAATTAACACAATATATGTGTAATCATGACTTAGACGGGTCAACCCAACCCGTAAAACCAGGGTTTGACCTCTAACCTGCCAGCCCCTTCCCAAAATGTCACTTCTACAGAAAATATAGTTAAAAATGAACAGCAACACATAGCTCAGACCACTCACTTCACCAAAAACAGCTTGCAATCCATTTATTCGCTTTGCATCAGCAAGGCTTGCCTCCTTCGCAGAAACATCTAATTCAGCTTTGATTTGTTCATTCACAATGTATTCAATTTTGCGAAGGTCCTCCGGACTTACAGAATTCCCTATAAAAGTATCAAAATAAATATACACAACTGTAGTGTGATGGCAAACAAAGACAAAAACAATAAAGTACTAATGAGCATACCATGGGAGAAATCATATGTCAGTTTTTCAGGAAGAACAATGGATCCTTTCTGGTCAACATGAGTTCTGAGTAGTTGCTGCAAATATATTGCAATGTGAATCTTCAAAAATATGTCCAATCATGGTGACAATAAAGATTATAGAAATGATGTTTATAGATTACCCTGATAGCAAAATTTAACATGTGTGTACAGGTATGGTTAGAAGCAATTCGGTGACGTCTTGCATAATCAACCTGTAGAAGATCGCCAAAAGGTCAAACAAATTCCAAGACAGCACAAGCACTTGCCAGAAACATATTTGGTCAAAAAACGTTATGCTTATTCTTTCTTATCTAACCCTTTTGGGATGTAAATTATATATACAACGCAACCAAATCAACTCATTATTTAGTAAGCGGGTAAAAATAGCCACCTCTAACCATAATCTACTACATATGTGATATGTCAGACTGTTTATACCTTGCAGATAACTTTATCACCGACATGAAACTTGCCAGGCCCGTTGATTTTACCAAGATGAATGACAAAACCAGCAAAAACCTGAACTTTCCTAACTTCAAGCAGTCGAGAAGGACCTCCAACGAGTAGTCCAGTATCGTATATCTATATAATTGAAGCACATTATTATAATATTCACCAAAATTGGAGAATATCCGGGCGGGTGGCACTAACCTGACCACCTTGCTCAGCAAAGAAACTTGTGCTCTCAAGTATTATACCAACATCACCATCATCAACGCCTGCATCGGCGTTTTCAACATATTCACGGCCCACCGTGTAAATCGCTTTTATCACACTTTCGTGGTCCTGAAATTACGAGTATTAGTTAATAAAACCACGAAACATTACGAGTATTTCTTCATCATCTCACCTCAACTCAAAGGATAATACTATAGTATATTTTTTCGCAACAGGTTGCAATGAATGCCTATGGCTATACATACAATAACTTTACCAATAATATACTGTACTTGTAATGATAAAACAAATTGGCAAGATATATATTACTCGTATATATATATATGTAAGTTTATAGGTTGGTCTACATACCTCAACCCATGTATATTTAAAAGTATCATTTGTTGTAGCCACGCCTCTCTTATGCAGTACTGAAATAGCATTATCTGCATCCATGACAATCGCAAACTTTGGGGTTTTCTTTGGTTTTTAGTTGTGGAATTCGACAATTTTCACTTTTTGTGGGATTTTCTACGTTATGAATAAACGAAGCATTAAGAAGTTTATAACTTTATATAAGTTTAGATTTTAATCAAGGAAACTGAATTTTTTTTAAAATATCCCCTGGAATTCGAGTCCCCCCCTCCCTTTTCTTCTTAATTCCATTTATGGAATTCGAACCCCTCTCTTTTTCTTCTAGAATATTCGGCCATGAGCCATACGTAGGTTGGGCCGGATTTTTTTAAATTTATTTAAGTGGATTTTTTAATTAATTGGACTTTTAATTAATTAAAATTTAACTAATTTGATTTTTTTTATTTAGTTAACTTTTCATTAATTAATACAGTTTATTTATTGTTTAATTTTGTCTTTTTAAAATTCTTACTTGTGTAGTCTCATCTGTTTTTTCATAGATTGTCCCCTAAACCGGAATTCTTAATTCCGGTTTCAACTTTAATAGTGAAATCGAATTTACGGATTCCGGTTTCAGACATGGCATTTTTCAAACTTTGAAACCGGAATTTCTAAATCCGGTTTTACTTGTTTCATAATTTTTTTTTATGAAAACGCGTTTGACAAAACACCTACTAAATATGTCTGTTTTCAGGAAGAAAAATTCATGTGAGGTGTTGTATAGGTTTTTTAATGGGGTTTTGGTTCATGTTCGGGTTATTAAGTCCGGGTTTGAGTCAATTGTGTATGTGCAAAATGGGCTGATTAGTTTGTATTTGGGTTGTAGAGAAATTGAGGATTCGAGAAAGGTGTTTGATGGTATCGTTGATAGGAGTTTGGTTTCTTGGAATACGATGATGGTAGGGTATTCCACGATGGGATATTGCAAGGAAGCGTTTTTGTTGTTTCTGAAGATGAGGGAATTGGGTGTGGAGGTTGATGATTTTACATTTGTTAGTTTACTTTCTGTTTGTTCAGAGATTTTTCAAGAAGTTTTAGGGGACTTTTGCATTTGTATATCCTGATCACCGGGGCTTGTAAGTTGTATTGATATCTATGTGCAAAGTCCTATTGTAGATATGTATGCAAAGTGTGGGCATTTGCATTCAGCTCGAATTTTCATTGACCGGATGAGTGATAGAAATGTGGTTTCTTGGACGTCATGGTCAGTGCATATGCTAAATACGGTCAAGTAGAGTCTGCATATAACTATTAAAGCAAATGCCTGTAGAAACTGTGGTTTCTTGGAACTCGATTCTTTTTAAAGGGTGTGGTTTTGAAGCACTTGATGTCTTCGAGAGAATGCGGGCTGATGGGATTTAGCCTGATCAGATCACCTTCATGGGCTTGCTTTCTGCTTGTTGTCACGGTGGTCTTACAGATATAGGTACATTCTACTTCGATCAAATGACTACTTTGTAAGGAATACCACCTGAAATTAAACATTATGCTTGTATAATTGATCTGTTTGGAAGAGTTGGGTGGGCTATTTGGGGATGCCATAAAATTGATCAAAGTAATGCCAATGAAGCCCGATATTGTAGTTTGGGATGCATTGCTTGGGGCTTGTAGGATTCATGGGAATGTTGAACTTGGGAAGCAAATTTTAAAACAGGTTTTGGAGCTAGAACCTTATACTACAGGAATCTATGTTCTCCTATCGAATATGTCTTGTGAAGCTAGAAGAGTGCCGGATGTGAAAAGTATGAGAAAATTAATGAAGGATCAAGGCATCAAGAAGAGCAAAGCTGTTAGCTCTGTTGAAGTCGATGGGCATGTGTATGAATTTATGTTCGATGACTAGAGAAACGAGTGGTCAGATGACTTGTATGAGTCGCTGGATCAGTTAACTGATCATATGAAGCTGTTCGGATATGAAGTGAGAAAGATGGGATCACATGATTGGGGTTTTAAAGAAGATGGCATCTATCGTGCAGCCATTCTGACGCATTATTAAGTTACGAAGAAGTTTAGTTCCATAACTGCTTAAATGAGATCTTATATGAGAAATACAGTGGCACTGCCTAACTTCTCACTTCTATCCCCATAGCTCATGATCTTCTGCCAATGGCATCACCTGGAAGATCAAATATGGCCTCCAAAATGCGGAACAGATCAAGGAGTTAAAAGACTTCTTTTGAAACAGCAAGAGCATAGCAAGCAGGCCAAAAGAAGCCCACGTCAAAAGCTATAACTCCCAAACCATGAAGAGTTACCGGTCCATTAGCATCTAGCAGTCCATGTCACGTTGTAAGTTACGACAAACTGTTTGCTACAACTTCACCCAACCATTGGGCTTAAATTTCTGCATTCGGGCTGATTCAGCATTTTTGTCTATGCTAGTAGTTTCCATTTTATCATTAATTTGGGTTATTACGTGAAATCAAAAGTTTACGTGTGTATACTAGTGACGAATTAAAGTTATTTGAAACTTCTTTGATATTTGAATATTTAGCTAACTTGCCAAAAATCGAATCATTTGATAAGGCATTCGTTAGTAACTTTAACTGTCATTCAGTAATACTATAAACACTTTTCTCAAACCATATGTTACTCTGGGTTCTGCTTACCTTCTGAGATTCTTATAACAACATTATGAACTTTCAACTGTCAATTTATACCTCATAATTGTATTTGAATCAGGAGCGTCTATATATCGTCTTGGATCAACCTTAGCTTATGCATTTTGTATGATGATTTCTTAACTTCTAGTTCTAATATATTGTCACTTTCTTTATCGCTACTTCTACATCTTATACTCCTGCGGGTAATCCCTATAGATGCGACCTTTACTTTCTCAAGATCCCATACACTCATCACCCGATCTTCATTAGTTAATTTGTAGCCTTCTGTCCTGTCCTTGAGCACAGCTGGAACAGAAACCAACTAAAAGGGAAAAAAACAGCACACATGATGAGCAAATGCATATGACCAAGTTAACTGCACCTTAGCGACAATTCTGCAAAGGGCAGAAACTTTCCCATATAAGTTCTTCATTAGTTAAATCTTTCCCAAAATAACTACTCTTAGTTTAGTCAAGTGGGAAGATTAAAAAAATACTATACCAAATCAGTTACCAGTTTTATAATCACCAACCAACACCACAGAAGAAAAACAACCAAAACTTTCTGTATTAGCACATTCATCAGCATTGACATTTTATATAATAATCAAAATCAAACCGCGCATACGTGTGTCTTGATGATCATTTGATGTATAAGTTTGACCAGTCCAGATCACATATATGTGCATGATTCACCACCTTCAATCTTGTTACACATTTGCAGACAATTACAGATAAGCCCATATATAGATATGACCAACATTTACATGCATAGAAACAGGATTTGGAATATGGGCATTTCTTAAATCTAGTCCTAGTCATTGCTATTACAGTTTCTTGTCATATTGTCTGCTGTTCCAAGAACTAGTGAACGTGCCAACTGATTAAATTCTTGAAATCCAGTCAGCTTTGGTTAGAAATTGCATTCATATGGAATCTGTGAGTGTAGATCTTTAGATTTTTGAATTATTTAAAGAAATAAAAATTGAGTTTAATTATATACACAATGAAGATGGTTAGTAGCTAGTGGGAGCCTAATACAGCTTTGCTTGGCAGGCTGCACATGATTTCTTTTCATATGTAAATATTATTATAAATTGTACATATTCTAATCTGAATTTTGGTGAATTAAGCTAATGATGTGGAATGTGGATAGTAGAATTATAATGGATTATAGTATGTTTTAGGGAAACTTCCTTGTTGCATGCTTTGTGCTTAATGGCATTAGCATGATAATATATTGCACAATACTTTCTAATAACTAAAAAGAATCTAAGAACCACAAGTCCACAACCATTTTATAAAGAGAAAGTTGAAAAGGTGTGTCATCTATACAAGGGGAAAGACTATCCAGCTTAAGTGGAATTAGCAAGTCTTCATATCAAAAATTACAAGTGCTAATATATTTAATTAAGTTATTATTATTATTTTTTCTTTTCTTTGTCATCTAACCTTCTCATAATCTAGTTTTGTTGAATATCGTTGTTATTTTTTATTTCGTGGCGAAAAAATGAGCAAGTCAAATAGGTTGTTTTACTTAGCTTGTTTTACTTAATCGTGGATCATCAGTCATGTTTGGAGCTTTTGGATCGATTAAATTTGACCAACTTGACAATATCCAACTTGAGAGGATCATGTTTAGCGATTGAAACGGATATACGGAAAAAGGTTCATGTGAGAAACATGAGAACTTTTATATTATAACTTGATGTTCATATGTGAATGGTATATATAAACATATTCATTCACATATGAACAATCAAGTTATACTTATAATTACCTATATTCATATAATCATATGTGAATATTTATCATATGAACCTTACTTTATATGTACGTTTTTTGAATACATTGTTGGAATAAACATGGTTTTATTCAAGGGAAAATACTCACCAGATGATCCTGTGGAACCTGTAAGGGCATTAAACATATTTGCCATTGATTTCGGGTTCCCAAAACAAGGTGATTGATTAATAATGGGATGAGTAATTCGGCTGTGGCTTGATGCACGAATTGGAGAAGAGAAAACACACGAATTTAAGGGTGAATTATGTGTAGGGATTAACCTAAACTTAGGGTTAATTACTCTCTATTTATAATGAAAGTAATTACACATTCAACCCCTTTGGTGTTTAATGTGTGTACCATTAGTCCTCTTAGTTACAATCACCTAATGGGAAACCCTATACTACGTCTCTAAGAGTAAATACGCCCATCATATATTTACTTAGACATAGGGATTTCATTATCGTCAATTATCATATCAGGAATGATAAACGATCAGTGACGGTCACACTAACGTGGTTCCAACATTCTCCCACTTGACCGAGCGATCATTTACCTATGAGTATTCAAATAAGTTCCGGAATAATACTCATTTTGTTTTAAACCAAAATCATAGCCAATAAGTACAGTCGTAGAGAAGAACATCAACTCAGGACCCCCACTAGTCAAACTATGACTCAAATTTAAAACTAATAAGCAATGATCAATTGACTAAGACAAATTTTGTTACAATAATGTCAATACACCAATACGAGTACTCAAAGTGTAATTAATAGACAAACAAAATATGAATAAGGAGGAAATTTTTTAAACAATAATACTAATGACCAAATAAGTACAATATGCTATTAAATTAAATTAAGTCTTTAGTAAGCCCCATCTTCAACACGTGTCCTACGAAGACATTAGGAGGAAGACCTTTGGTCATCGGATCCGCTAGCATGTCATTTGTACTTATGTACTCAATACAAAGAACATTTTCCTCAACCCGTTCGCATACAAACAGATACTTTGTATCGAGATACAGCCCAGCGCCAGTTGAACTGTTACTGTTCGAGAAAGTTACGGCAGCTGAGTTATCACAGTAAAGCTTCAATGGTCTAGAAATGGAGTTTACGACTTTGAGTCCACTGACCAGATTCCTAATCAACATCCCATGGCAAGTAGCATTATAAACGGCAATGTATTCAGCCATCATGGTGGACGTTGCAGTCAGTTTCTGCTTATGACTCCACCAAGAGATAGGTCCGCCAGCTAACATAAAAATATACCCAGAAGTAGATTTCTTATCTTCCTTGCTTTTGGAAAAATCGGAATCGGAATAGCCTACTACTTCTAGATTGTCACTTCTTCTATACGTTAGTTTGTAGTCTTTGGTCCCTTGCAGATATCGTAAAACTTTCTTAGCCGCTTTCCAGTGTGCTAATCCGGGATTAGATAAGTAACGACCTAGCATACCGGCGATGTAAGCGATATCTGGACGAGTACAAACCTGAGCATACATAATGCTCCCAACTACTGATGAGTAAGGTATCATCCTCATTTGCTCTTTTTCAATCTCAGTGCTCGGACTTTGGAAAGTACCGAATACGTCACCTTTAACTACTGGAGCTACAGTGGGTGCGCAATGTTGCATGCTATAGCGTTCTAAAATCCGCTCAATATAGGCCCTTTGAGAAAGACCTAAAATACCATTATGCCTATCCCGATGTATTTCGATACCTATAACATAAGAGGCATCACCGAGATCTTTCATGTCAAATTTCTGGGAAAGCATCCGCTTCG
Source organism: Erigeron breviscapus (assembly GCA_034093135.1). Lineage (NCBI taxonomy): Eukaryota > Viridiplantae > Streptophyta > Magnoliopsida > Asterales > Asteraceae > Erigeron > Erigeron breviscapus. Next base: position 3,892,179 of record CM067169.1, on the reverse strand, counting down.
ACTCATGCAACATATCCAAGTTATTACTTGCTAGTAGAATATCGTCTACATACAAAACAAGGATTATAAAGTTACTCCCACTGATCTTGAGATAGGTGCATTGATCCACTTGATTCTTTATGAAGTCTTGTTCTTTAATGACTTCGTCAAACTTAAGGTACCACTGTCGTGATGACCCATATATGGACTTCTTTAGCTTGCAGACCATGTGCTCTTTACCTTTTGGAATGAATCCTTCAGGTTGCCACATGTATACGTCTTCTTGCAAGTCTCCATTTAAGAAAGCTGTTTTGACATCCATCTGATGTAACTCAAGATCAAAGTGAGCTACTAGTGCCATAACTATCCTTAAAGAGTCTTTACGAGACACGGGAGAAAAGGTCTCTTGATAATCGACTCCAGCCTTCTGAGTATAGCCTTTCGCAACCAATCTGGCCTTATAGCATTCGACGTTTCCTTTCGGGTCTAATTTGGTTTTGAAGACCCATTTGCAACCGACAGTTTTGGATCCTTCAGGAAGTTCAACCAATTCCCAAACGTCATTATGCTTCATGGAATTAAGCTCCTCAATCATGGCTTCATTCCACTGAGTGGCCTGATCACTATTAATGGCTTCTTTATAGGAGGTAGCATCAGTAAGCTTTCCAATGTCCTCAACTTCAGTGAGATAAGTTATGAATTCATCAAAATTAGTGGCCCTACGTGACCTCGTTGATCTCCTGAGTTGATTTTCGGGATTTTCGGAAGATCCTTCAGCATTAGTGGTCTCATTATTAATATTAGAAGGAGTTGGATCAGTGACATTCGGAGCAGCGTTCTGTACAAGAGGAATTATCGGAGGAGTAATAACCGACGAATCGTTTCCCCCCGCTTCTTGTACTTCCTGCAAATCGAAGTTATGATTTGTCGTGCTCCCACTGATCTCTGAGTTCTCTAGGAACGTGGCATGCTGCGTATCAGTGATGCGAGTAGTGTGGGAAGGACAGTAAAACTGATAACCTTTTGAGTTATCTGGATAACCGATAAAGAAACATGTAATAGTCTTAGGATCAAGTTTCTTTAAGTTAGGGTTATAGACTTTAGCTTCGGCAGGACAACCCCATACTTTCATATATTTAAGACTCGGTTTCTTTCCTGTCCAGATCTCATGAGGAGTTTTAGGGACAGATTTTGAAGGAACTCTATTGAGTATATGAACGGCTGTTTTTAAGGCCTCAGTCCAAAGAAAAGTAGGTAAGTTGGTGTTGGCAAGCATACTTCTCACCATGTCCATTAGGGTTCTATTTCTCCTTTCAGCAACACCATTTTGTTGAGGAGAACCAGGCATGGTGTATTGGTTAATTATGCCATGATCCTTACAAAAGTCATGGAAAGGACCAGCGGATTGACCAACATCAGTATGTCTACCATAATACTCACCTCCTCTATCTGATCTCACAACTTTTATTTTACGTTCAAGTTGGTTTTCAACCAAAGTTTTAAAAACAATAAAAGTTTGCAAGGATTCAGACTTTTCCTTAATCAAATAAAGGTGCATATAACGTGAATAATCATCAATAAATGTAATAAATGAAGTATGTCCTGTAATGGAAGCGGGATAGGGGCCACTAATATCAGTATGAATTATTTCCAACAAGTTGGAGCTTCTAGTGGCTCCTTTCTTATTCCCTTTAGCCATTTTGCCTTTGAGGCACTGAATACATGTTTCAAAATCACTAAAGTCAAGAGATGGTAAGATTCCATCCTTTACGAGTCTTGTCATGCGATCTCGTGAGATATGGCCAAGACGTTTATGCCACAACATGGAGGAATTCTCTTGTTGCTTAAGTGATTTTGTCTTTGTTTTAGTTATATCATCAACATTAAAAGATAACAAAGATTGTGAGAAATTTTGATCTAGTTCTAATTTATACAGTAATCCATCCAAGAAACCACGACCAAGCAATTCATTATTAAGAGTAATAGTAATCTTGCCGAAACCATGAATTATTACAAAACATAAACATATACTGATCAAATCGCTGTTGCTGTTGTCAACAGAATCATGCACTTACAGTCTCCCCCTTGACATCAGCTACACGATTTCTTCAGTCTTGTAAAAACACTATCCATCAAATAACAATCTCCTGCTATTTGCATGAATATTAGCATGTAAACAAATACGCAAAATCTTCCTATATCTGCTTTCCTCAGTGGTCCATGAAGGTCTAAACAGACATTCAGTGTCATATAACCTTCTCTGATCATCTCTGGAAAGGTTCACAATCTGCATAGGATCAAATACACGTAACAAAATAACTCTCTTATCTCTATCTCCATACATCAATGCTTCACCAGTGTCCCTGTGAATCTCCCAGTGATCAAGTGTACTCAAAACATCTTGAGGCCATTTCTTGACTGGAACCTTCAGTACACGCTTAATTGATCTTTGAGTAAATTCTATCGTACCATCATCCTTTGTAACTTTCTTCAAGGATCTTGGCGTTATGTACACACTGGTTTTATCAAAATTATCATAGAACCTTTTCCTATAATCATCTTGCAACTTTCTACTCCAGTAAGTTGCATAACCATTGCCACTCGGATTAACAAGCCTTTTCCTTCCTAAATCCATTAAATCGGATTCACCAAGGCTTTTAAAATATTTCTTCATAGGCTTTAAGTACTGACAACCATCATCTCTTTTAATAATAAACAATTTCAGCTCATCATCAAAAAACCAACTCAAAATAGTAGTAACATACTTATGAGCATCTCTATCACTAACAAAATCCCAAAAGATAGATGGTTTCATACTTTCTCCTACCAAAACTCTGATCAATATGTAATCATTCACATTACTTAAGTCCAAATAACAAGTTTAAACATAACATAAGTCTATGATTACATATTACAAAACATAAACATATACTGATCAAATCGCTGTTGCTGTTGTCAACAGAATCATGCACTTACAGTCTCCCCCTTGACATCAGCTACACGATTTCTTCAGTCTTGTAAAAACACTATCCATCAAATAACAATCTCCTGCTATTTGCATGAATATTAGCATGTAAACAAATACGCAAAATCTTCCTATATCTGCTTTCCTCAGTGGTCCATGAAGGTCTAAACAGACATTCAGTGTCATATAACCTTCTCTGATCATCTCTGGAAAGGTTCACAATCTGCATAGGATCAAATACACGTAACAAAATAACTCTCTTATCTCTATCTCCATACATCAATGCTTCACCAGTGTCCCTGTGAATCTCCCAGTGATCAAGTGTACTCAAAACATCTTGAGGCCATTTCTTGACTGGAACCTTCAGTACACGCTTAATTGATCTTTGAGTAAATTCTATCGTACCATCATCCTTTGTAACTTTCTTCAAGGATCTTGGCGTTATGTACACACTGGTTTTATCAAAATTATCATAGAACCTTTTCCTATAATCATCTTGCAACTTTCTACTCCAGTAAGTTGCATAACCATTGCCACTCGGATTAACAAGCCTTTTCCTTCCTAAATCCATTAAATCGGATTCACCAAGGCTTTTAAAATATTTCTTCATAGGCTTTAAGTACTGACAACCATCATCTCTTTTAATAATAAACAATTTCAGCTCATCATCAAAAAACCAACTCAAAATAGTAGTAACATACTTATGAGCATCTCTATCACTAACAAAATCCCAAAAGATAGATGGTTTCATACTTTCTCCTACCAATCCTCTTGCCGGTATTCTTCTATCAATTTGATGTAGATGATCTTCATCCCTACTTGGCACTGGATACTCTGTCACATCAAATTCCTTAGAATCTTCAATACTCCAGCTTAGAGTAATTCCATCTTCATCATCTCCAACTTTGGCAAAAACCGTAAAGTGTAGAGTTCTTGAACTTGGAATAAAAACTCGTTCAGCTTGAACCTCTTGTTGATCATCTGGAACTTGTTGATCTTGAGCTTGTGCTTGTTGTTGCACAAAATCATCATCTTGAAAAACATTAGTCCAGTCCAAATCAGGAATCATTTCACCTTCTTCCAAACTTTCATCATCTTCAGAATCATCAGATTGAACCTTAGATGTACCTGTACCTATCTTTTGAAGCTTATCTGAAATTTAAAAGTTCAAATATGCAAAGACAAACAACATCAAGACATAAAAGATAGCATAAATACAATAAACTATATCATAAATATAATGTAACAATTAAGTACACCAATATTTATCTTATAATTTTTATCTTATTTACATCTAAAGTACACAAATCATTAAGCTCTTAAGGTTCAAAATCCGAATCTGAATCCGAATCCGACTCTGACTCTGAAGACTTATTGGTAGTAGGATCAGAATTGGAGTTACCTGAATTGGAATCACTATCATCATCATCAGTAAGAACTACATCTGGAGCAACCATCACAGCTTTTCCTGAATCTTTCTGAGTCCCAGACGTACTAGCACCAGCTGTACCAGCAATCTCTGACTCTCTTTGTCTTGGTGTCTCCCCCTGAGTCGTTGCTTCTGCTTGAGCTTCAGTTCTTGGCTCACCATCAGCATTTGCATCATCATCATGATCTTCATCCCTACTTGGCACTGGATACTCTGTCACATCAAATTCCTTAGAATCTTCAATATTCCAGCTTAGAGTAATTCCATCTTCATCATCTCCAACTTTGGCAAAAACCGTAAAGTGTAGAGTTCTTGAACTTGGAATAAAAACTCGTTCAGCTTGAACCTCTTGTTGATCATCTGGAACTTGTTGATCTTGAGCTTGTGCTTGTTGTTGCACAAAATCATCATCTTGAAAAACATTAGTCCAGTCCAAATCAGGAATCATTTCACCTTCTTCCAAACTTTCATCATCATCATGATCTTCATCCTCTTTCCTCTTCAACTCTGTCTCCCTACAACCATCTCCCCCTTGAGCCAACAACTGCCTAAGCTGTTCTCTGAGTTCAGCACTTTGACGCTTTTCATCTGCTAAATCAGCAACTAACGTCCCTACTAACCCTTGCATTGCCTTCATTTGAGCTTCCAATGTCATAACTTTTGTCTCCAAACGATTAATCTTGAATTGAGGCAACATAATCTGCGCAGGTTCAGAAGTAGACGCAACTGTTGGTCTAAAGTGTGCAACTCCAGAGGTGCTGGTAGGAGGTCTTGGAGGAAATTGAGAACTGCCGATCAACGGCGATTGAAGTGGACGAAGAAGTGTCGTAAACGCAGTGCTTACAGGAACAACAGATCTAATCAAAGCACTCTGCGTATGTTGAGGAATTGACACTTGACTTGATTCAGCTTGAGTAACTGCAACTGAAGGTCGACGAAATTTTGTTCTTCTATAAAGCAGAGTACCCTGTGTAGATGACGCAGACACAGTAGCAACAACAGGTACCTCTGATTGTACAGATTCATCAGCAATTGAACTTTCCGTCACCTCAGTTCTCTCAGACTCCTCTTGCTGTCTGTGTTTCTCAAACGCTTCAGCCAAATGAGCAGGTAAAACCTTTCCCGACCTAGGCGCTTTCTTTCGTCTTATCAAAGGAATCTCCTCTTCCTCTGGTTCATAAGTAGGATCACTCTCATCTTCAGTGCGAAACCTCTTCAAAGCTCTTTCAACAGGAGAAGTATCACTTGCACGACCCGTTATATCAACATCTGAATCACTCTCTGTAGCATCTGGGTCAACAGCCTTTCCTCTTGAACTTTCTGCAGCAGCACTAGCAACATCAGCCCTAGCAGAGTTCAGAGGATCATCTACATCCTCCAATAATCTATCCAACTCTTGATCTCTTTCAGCATTTGATTCTACAAACAACTCTAAGTTATCCAACGCTCGAAAATTATCCACTTGCGCAATCACATCATTCGGATTTAACGCAGCATTCACAAAAGCTTCACCAATCTCAGGATTAGCACACACAGCCTGATCTAACAAATCTTCCATTGCTTCATTATCTGCCCGAACATCTTCAGCAGCAGCTTGTACTGGCTGAACTTCAGGTTGAGCCTGCGGTTGAACTCGAGGTCGAACTCGTCGTTGTCGTTGAACCTGAATTGGAATCACTATCATCATCATCAGTAAGAACTACATCTGGAGCAACCATCACAGCTTTTCCTGAATCTTTCTGAGTCCCAGACGTACTAGCACCAGCTGTACCAGCAATCTCTGACTCTCTTTGTCTTGGTGTCTCCCCCTGAGTCGTTGCTTCTGCTTGAGCTTCAGTTCTTGGCTCACCATCAGCATTTGCATCATCATCATGATCTTCATCCTCTTTCCTCTTCAACTCTGTCTCCCTACAACCATCTCCCCCTTGAGCCAACAACTGCCTAAGCTGTTCTCTGAGTTCAGCACTTTGACGCTTTTCATCTGCTAAATCAGCAACTAACGTCCCTACTAACCCTTGCATTGCCTTCATTTGAGCTTCCAATGTCATAACTTTTGTCTCCAAACGATTAATCTTGAATTGAGGCAACATAATCTGCGCAGGTTCAGAAGTAGACGCAACTGTTGGTCTAAAGTGTGCAACTCCAGAGGTGCTGGTAGGAGGTCTTGGAGGAAATTGAGAACTGCCGATCAACGGCGATTGAAGTGGACGAAGAAGTGTCGTAAACGCAGTGCTTACAGGAACAACAGATCTAATCAAAGCACTCTGCGTATGTTGAGGAATTGACACTTGACTTGATTCAGCTTGAGTAACTGCAACTGAAGGTCGACGAAATTTTGTTCTTCTATAAAGCAGAGTACCCTGTGTAGATGACGCAGACACAGTAGCAACAACAGGTACCTCTGATTGTACAGATTCATCAGCAATTGAACTTTCCGTCACCTCAGTTCTCTCAGACTCCTCTTGCTGTCTGTGTTTCTCAAACGCTTCAGCCAAATGAGCAGGTAAAACCTTTCCCGACCTAGGCGCTTTCTTTCGTCTTATCAAAGGAATCTCCTCTTCCTCTGGTTCATAAGTAGGATCACTCTCATCTTCAGTGCGAAACCTCTTCAAAGCTCTTTCAACAGGAGAAGTATCACTTGCACGACCCGTTATATCAACATCTGAATCACTCTCTGTAGCATCTGGGTCAACAGCCTTTCCTCTTGAACTTTCTGCAGCAGCACCAGCAACATCAGCCCTAGCAGAGTTCAGAGGATCATCTACATCCTCCAATAATCTATCCAACTCTTGATCTCTTTCAGCATTTGATTCTACAAACAACTCTAAGTTATCCAACGCTCGAAAATTATCCACTTGCGCAATCACATCATTCGGATTTAACGCAGCATTCACAAAAGCTTCACCAATCTCAGGATTAGCACACACAGCCTGATCTAACAAATCTTCCATTGCTTCATTATCTGCCCGAACATCTTCAGCAGCAGCTTGTACTGGCTGAACTTCAGGTTGAGCCTGCGGTTGAACTCGAGGTCGAACTCGTCGTTGTCGTTGAACCTGAATTGGAATCACTATCATCATCATCAGTAAGAACTACATCTGGAGCAACCATCACAGCTTTTCCTGAATCTTTCTGAGTCCCAGACGTACTAGCACCAGCTGTACCAGCAATCTCTGACTCTCTTTGTCTTGGTGTCTCCCCCTGAGTCGTTGCTTCTGCTTGAGCTTCAGTTCTTGGCTCACCATCAGCATTTGCATCATCATCATGATCTTCATCCTCTTTCCTCTTCAACTCTGTCTCCCTACAACCATCTCCCCCTTGAGCCAACAACTGCCTAAGCTGTTCTCTGAGTTCAGCACTTTGACGCTTTTTTTTTTTTTTTTTTTTTTTTTTTTTTTTTTTTTTTTTTTTTTTTTTTTTTTTTTTTTTTTTTTTTTTTTTTTTTTTTTTTTTTTTTTTTTTTTTTTTTTTTTTTTTTTTTTTTTTTTTTTTTTTTTTTTTTTTTTTTTTTTTTTTTTTTTTTTTTTTTTTTTTTTTTTTTTTTTTTTTTTTTTTTTTTTTTTTTTTTTTTTTTTTTTTTTTTTTTTTTTTTTTTTTTTTTTTTTTTTTTTTTTTTTTTTTTTTTTTTTTTTTTTTTTTTTTTTTTTTTTTTTTTTTTTTTTTTTTTTTTTTTTTTTTTTTTTTTTTTTTTTTTTTTTTTTTTTTTTTTTTTTTTTTTTTTTTTTTTTTTTTTTTTTTTTTTTTTTTTTTTTTTTTTTTTTTTTTTTTTTTTTTTTTTTTTTTTTTTTTTTTTTTTTTTTTTTTTTTTTTTTTTTTTTTTTTTTTTTTTTTTTTTTTTTTTTTTTTTTTTTTTTTTTTTTTTTTTTTTTTTTTTTTTTTTTTTTTTTTTTTTTTTTTTTTTTTTTTTTTTTTTTTTTTTTTTTTTTTTTTTTTTTTTTTTTTTTTTTTTTTTTTTTTTTTTTTTTTTTTTTTTTTTTTTTTTTTTTTTTTTTTTTTTTTTTTTTTTTTTTTTTTTTTTTTTTTTTTTTTTTTTTTTTTTTTTTTTTTTTTTTTTTTTTTTTTTTTTTTTTTTTTTTTTTTTTTTTTTTTTTTTTTTTTTTTTTTTTTTTTTTTTTTTTTTTTTTTTTTTTTTTTTTTTTTTTTTTTTTTTTTTTTTTTTTTTTTTTTTTTTTTTTTTTTTTTTTTTTTTTTTTTTTTTTTTTTTTTTTTTTTTTTTTTTTTTTTTTTTTTTTTTTTTTTTTTTTTTTTTTTTTTTTTTTTTTTTTTTTTTTTTTTTTTTTTTTTTTTTTTTTTTTTTTTTTTTTTTTTTTTTTTTTTTTTTTTTTTTTTTTTTTTTTTTTTTTTTTTTTTTTTTTTTTTTTTTTTTTTTTTTTTTTTTTTTTTTTTTTTTTTTTTTTTTTTTTTTTTTTTTTTTTTTTTTTTTTTTTTTTTTTTTTTTTTTTTTTTTTTTTTTTTTTTTTTTTTTTTTTTTTTTTTTTTTTTTTTTTTTTTTTTTTTTTTTTTTTTTTTTTTTTTTTTTTTTTTTTTTTTTTTTTTTTTTTTTTTTTTTTTTTTTTTTTTTTTTTTTTTTTTTTTTTTTTTTTTTTTTTTTTTTTTTTTTTTTTTTTTTTTTTTTTTTTTTTTTTTTTTTTTTTTTTTTTTTTTTTTTTTTTTTTTTTTTTTTTTTTTTTTTTTTTTTTTTTTTTTTTTTTTTTTTTTTTTTTTTTTTTTTTTTTTTTTTTTTTTTTTTTTTTTTTTTTTTTTTTTTTTTTTTTTTTTTTTTTTTTTTTTTTTTTTTTTTTTTTTTTTTTTTTTTTTTTTTTTTTTTTTTTTTTTTTTTTTTTTTTTTTTTTTTTTTTTTTTTTTTTTTTTTTTTTTTTTTTTTTTTTTTTTTTTTTTTTTTTTTTTTTTTTTTTTTTTTTTTTTTTTTTTTTTTTTTTTTTTTTTTTTTTTTTTTTTTTTTTTTTTTTTTTTTTTTTTTTTTTTTTTTTTTTTTTTTTTTTTTTTTTTTTTTTTTTTTTTTTTTTTTTTTTTTTTTTTTTTTTTTTTTTTTTTTTTTTTTTTTTTTTTTTTTTTTTTTTTTTTTTTTTTTTTTTTTTTTTTTTTTTTTTTTTTTTTTTTTTTTTTTTTTTTTTTTTTTTTTTTTTTTTTTTTTTTTTTTTTTTTTTTTTTTTTTTTTTTTTTTTTTTTTTTTTTTTTTTTTTTTTTTTTTTTTTTTTTTTTTTTTTTTTTTTTTTTTTTTTTTTTTTTTTTTTTTTTTTTTTTTTTTTTTTTTTTTTTTTTTTTTTTTTTTTTTTTTTTTTTTTTTTTTTTTTTTTTTTTTTTTTTTTTTTTTTTTTTTTTTTTTTTTTTTTTTTTTTTTTTTTTTGTCTGAAACCTAACACTCCGAGGGACAGCAGGTCTATCTTGTTGTGCAGGCTGTGCTTGAACCACAATTATCGATGCATTAGTCCAGAATTGATGTAAATAGCTTTGAAAGAGTACTGGATTGTGAGTAAGAACAAAGTGAATACGAGACCGTTCCAGATAATCAAACAAAACATGAAAATCACTATTTCTTCCATTTCTCGTAAAATCGATCCACTGATTATGCGTCGAGAAAAAATTTCTTGGATTGCCTGCCATTTCTGTAAAACAAAAAAAAACAATGTAATTACAGAAATTAAATAAAAACACATTTCCTAAACGCGTGTGTAAATCTCAAACGCGTGATCAAACGCGTGAAATCTGCACTAAAACCTAATTACGTGGACCAATCTTCAAACGCGTGAAATCTGCACTAAAACCTAATTACGTGGACCAATCTTCAAACGCGTGAAATCTGCACTAAAACGCTAATTACGTGGACCAATCTTCAAACGCGTGAAATCTGCACTAAAACCTAATTACGTGGACCAATCTTCAAACGCGTGAAATCTGCACTAAAACCTAATTACGTGGACCAATCTTCAAACGCGTGAAATCTGCACTAAAACCTAATTACGTGGACCAATCTTCAAACGCGTGAAATCTGCACTAAAACCTAATTACGTGGACCAATCTTCAAACGCGTGAAATCTGCACTAAAACCTAATTACGTGGACCAATCTTCAAACGCGTGAAATCTGCACTAAAACCTAATTACGTGGACCAATCTTCAAACGCGTGAAATCTGCACTAAAACCTAATTACGTGGACCAATCTTCAAACGCGTGAAATCTGCACTAAAACCTAATTACGTGGACCAATCTTCAAACGCGTGAAATCTGCACTAAAACCTAATTACGTGGACCAATCTTCAAACGCGTGAAATCTGCACTAAAACCTAATTACGTGGACCAATCTCCAAACGCGTGGTGAAGCCAAACGCGTGTAGTCAGCCAAACACGTGAAGGAAACTCCAAACGCGTGGTGTAAGCCAAACGCGTGTAGTCAGCCAAACACGTGAAGGAAACTCCAAACGCGTGGTGTAAGCCAAACGCGTGTAGTCAGCCAAACACGTGAAGTAAACTCCAAACGCGTGGTGTAAGCCAAACGCGTGTAGTCAGCCAAACACGTGAAGGAAACTCCAAACGCGTGGTGTAAGCCAAACGCGTGTAGTCAGCCAAACACGTGAAGGAAACTCCAAACGCGTGGTGTAAGCCAAACGCGTGTAGTCAGCCAAACACGTGAAGGAAACTTCAAACGCGTGGTGTAAGCCAAACGCGTGTAGTCAGCCAAACACGTGAAGTAAACTCCAAACGCGTGGTGTAAGCCAAACGCGTGTAGTCAGCCAAACACGTGAAGTAAACTCCAAACGCGTGGTGTAAGCCAAACGCGTAAGCCAAACGCGTGTAGTCAGCCAAACACGTGAAGTAAACTCCAAACGCGTGGTGTAAGCCAAACGCGTGTAGTCAGCCAAACACGTGAAGTAAACTCCAAACGCGTGGTGTAAGCCAAACGCGTGTAGTCAGCCAAACACGTGAAGTAAACTCCAAACGCGTGGTGTAAGCCAAACGCGTGTAGTCAGCCAAACACGTGAAGTAAACTCCAAACGCGTGGTGTAAGCCAAACGCGTGTAGTCAGCCAAACACGTGAAGTAAACTCCAAACGCGTGGTGTAAGCCAAACGCGTGTAGTCAGCCAAACACGTGAAGTAAACTCCAAACGCGTGGTGTAAGCCAAACGCGTGTAGTCAGCCAAACACGTGAAGTAAACTCCAAACGCGTGGTGTAAGCCAAACGCGTGTAGTCAGCCAAACACGTGAAGTAAACTCCAAACGCGTGGTGTAAGCCAAACGCGTGTAGTCAGCCAAACACGTGAAGAAAACTGAATTTCCTCGGTCACAAATTTGTGATACACTCATCAGATTATGAGTAAGTTCTTCCACGTAATTGACATTCTTTAAAGTAAGTTTTCCATCGACGACATCACCTTGTCCAGTGATTTGTCCGCCCTTGGAACCAGCAAAATTTACATGTGATCCTTTAATATATACAAAATCAGACAGAAGTCTTCTGTCCCCTGTCATGTGCCTGGAGCAACCGCTATCAAGATACCAAATACTAATAGGAATTGGTGGTAGCCCCTGCACATGAAACAAAAAAAAAAAAAAAAAAAAAAAAAAAAAAAAAAAAAAAAAAAAAAAAAAAAAAAAAAAAAAAAAAAAAAAAAAAAAAAAAAAAAAAAAAAAAAAAAAAAAAAAAAAAAAAAAAAAAAAAAAAAAAAAAAAAAAAAAAAAAAAAAAAAAAAAAAAAAAAAAAAAAAAAAAAAAAAAAAAAAAAAAAAAAAAAAAAAAAAAAAAAAAAAAAAAAAAAAAAAAAAAAAAAAAAAAAAAAAAAAAAAAAAAAAAAAAAAAAAAAAAAAAAAAAAAAAAAAAAAAAAAAAAAAAAAAAAAAAAAAAAAAAAAAAAAAAAAAAAAAAAAAAAAAAAAAAAAAAAAAAAAAAAAAAAAAAAAAAAAAAAAAAAAAAAAAAAAAAAAAAAAAAAAAAAAAAAAAAAAAAAAAAAAAAAAAAAAAAAAAAAAAAAAAAAAAAAAAAAAAAAAAAAAAAAAAAAAAAAAAAAAAAAAAAAAAAAAAAAAAAAAAAAAAAAAAAAAAAAAAAAAAAAAAAAAAAAAAAAAAAAAAAAAAAAAAAAAAAAAAAAAAAAAAAAAAAAAAAAAAAAAAAAAAAAAAAAAAAAAAAAAAAAAAAAAAAAAAAAAAAAAAAAAAAAAAAAAAAAAAAAAAAAAAAAAAAAAAAAAAAAAAAAAAAAAAAAAAAAAAAAAAAAAAAAAAAAAAAAAAAAAAAAAAAAAAAAAAAAAAAAAAAAAAAAAAAAAAAAAAAAAAAAAAAAAAAAAAAAAAAAAAAAAAAAAAAAAAAAAAAAAAAAAAAAAAAAAAAAAAAAAAAAAAAAAAAAAAAAAAAAAAAAAAAAAAAAAAAAAAAAACAATGATTTGTCCGCCCTTGGAACCAGCAAAATTTACATGTGATCCTTTAATATTTACAAAATCAGACAGAAGTCTTCTGTCCCCTGTCATGTGCCTGGAGCAACCGCTATCAAGATACCAAATACTAATAGGAATTGGTGGTAGCCCCTGCACATGAAACAAAAACGGATCAGTTATCAAGGACAACCCAAGCCTTTATAGACTTGGGTTTACCATTCTCGTCCTTAACAAGCATTTCAGTCCAATATCCATTGCTTCCAATAGGTGCCTTGGATGTTTGCTGAGCATGCTGTAAAGGTATATTCTCAACCCTTGATTGAGACCTTTTAGGGGAAAATGGTCTATTAAAGAATGGTCTATTCACTTGTGGAACACGAGATGTGTTACGGTCATAGTAGTTCTGTCGATGATGCCCTGAATTTGCATTTTGTGATGACTGACCAGATCTATTTCTAGGGGAAACATATCTTGGTGAATCATTTCTTTTAGCCACAGGTGGAACAAATTTACCATAAGCTTGATTACCCATCCCATTAGAACTACTTGACACATTCTGTTGTTTACCATTCCCTCGCTCAAAAGACACATGAGAATTAGGGGATGATCCTCTACTTTGATTTGACTTAGCAGGAGAAACTGACTGTATAGAGGACTTCCTAACTCGGTTGGGACAACAACTATACACATGTCCCTTTTCAAAACAAGCAAAACAAGATCGTTGTGCTGACTTGCTAGAAGATTGTTGAGCTGATGGTTTAGATGGAGGGGTATTCAAGATATTCTTAATCTCCTGAGTCGCTATCTCTTCCACAGTAGGAGCCTTAGTCTCAGAAGTTGAGAATGATTTGGTAACACTAGGTTCAGGTTCAGTAACATACTTAACCTCAATTGAATTAGTCTGAATTCCTTTCTTGACAAACTTCTTACTTAGCTGTGGTATATCATGGTTTTTGGTCCTCAGTTGTCTAGGAATGAATTTAAGTTGCTTAGGTTCAGTGGAGACGGATGACTTAGGATAGTCAGTAAGCACTGGTTTAGCAGAATCAGACTCAGCCAAATCTGGATAAACAGGGTCTAAGTTGTTGTTAAAAGGAGGTCTTACATCAGCGTAATCAGCTCCTAGTCCTGTTTTATCCTTAGGATGTCTAGGTTTACCTAAAGAAGCTACCAGATCACTTCCTCTCCATTTAGCTAAAGTAGTCTCATGTTTAGTAATGGTAACCCTAGCATCAGCCAAATCCTTCTCTTTCTTACCGATTTCACTAGAAAGAAAAACTATCTTTTCATTTGCTAGATTTTCTCTAAAAATTGATTCTTTCAGTTTGTCTTTTAAGGCAGCATTATCATTGTCAAGTGACTTAATCCTACTCTTAAATTGACGTTCTTGATCAAGTAAAGCACTATTCTTAGAGAAAAATGAACTACGTTCCTTGCTGATAGTTTCATAGCTAGCGGCTAACTCTAAAGTCTTGGATGAGGCAATACTATGTTGTTGCATCAAATCTTTAACAAACATGCAAATACGATGAACAGTCAAATAAGAAAAAGTTACCTGTTTCTCTCGATCATCGCAGTCAGCCATATATGCAACAAAGTCTGATATTGTCATACCTTCAGGAATATCAAAATCATCAGCTTCTGTAGAAATAGCCTTATCCAATTTTGCATTTGGGCTCATCGATTGATTATCACTCTGGCTGCTTGTCTTATCAGTAGATTCATCGATCTTCTTATCAGCCTTTTTAAGCTTCACTGCTTCATCTGCATCCTTTTCATCATCAGAAACTTTTAATGCAGCATCAGTAGCAGCAGCCTCTTCACTTGTATAAAGAGCATAATCAAACGCAGCACTTCCGTCATCAATCACATTAGCTACTTCATCATAAATCTCAGCTAGCAAAGCATTTTCAGGTTCATTCTCCTTTGTCCAAAGATAAGTACCATCTTCCTGTCTTGCCACCATGGCATTTTCAGGATTTTGAACCTGATTTTCTGTAGGAAGTTCCTGAATGATCATTCCATCATGCTCTGTAGCTTTGGTTGATTTGATTTGATTTCCAGCTTGCACACCTCCCTGATTGTAATTCTGACGATTAGCTGTAGAATTATCAAAACGCTTTGGTCTTTGACATTCCTTAGCAAAATGACCAAAACCATCACAATTATAACACTTAACCTTCGACTTGTCAAATCCTCTATTCTTGTCAGATGCAAGATTTCTTCCAGTTCGTTGCATAAAACGACGAGCTTTTATAGTGAGCATAGCCATTTGCCACTTCAAGTCCATTTCCTCTAAATCATCAGGATCAACTTGTTCATAATCTTTATCAATCAAACTTGGATCTGAAATTTTGCCATTGATAAATGCCTCATGAGCAGAACACATTGCAGCAAATACTTGCATACGTCCTTCAGCAGATTGCATACTCATTGGCATCGAGCGAACAGTTGTATTTCCACTGCTTCTTGATCCACTGCTATTCTTAGTTGTAGACGAATTGTCATAAACCATGTATCCAGCAATTCCATCAGGATCCATAACAGGATGAATGGTTTCAGTGGATAAAAGAGCAGTAGTTCCACTTCCAGAAGTAGAGGAAGATGAAGACAATAGATTATCAGTATTAGCATGATAAAGACTCGGATTTTGTTGAAAAACAGAAAGCTCATCTTTTGCTTTACGCTTCATTTCCCTGTTCTTTACTTTTGAGACAATCTCTGCCAAGGTATAAGATTCATAATTTTTCTCTTCTTGAAGACTATGCACAAAATCATTCCATTTGTTCGGCAGAGAATCCAAAAATTTATCTACTAGTTTATTTTGTGTAAATGTAACTCCAAAATATCCAGTTCAGTAATCAGATGATTAAAACGAGTTATTAAATCATCTAAACTTTCAGATTTCAAACCATTAAAGACTTCATATTGTCTGTTCAGCAGTTTAATTCTTCCCTTTTTCATCAACTCATCACCTTCACAGTATGCGTTTAAAGCATCCCACAAACCTTTAGAGGTCTTATGTTCTCCGAGAAGATGAATTGCATCCCGAGGTAAACACATTTCTAAGTTCGACAAGGCCTTTCCTTCAACGGCATATTCTTTCTTCAACACTTCAGTCATATCCCCAAGCTTGTATTGGACCTCATTTCCATTAACATCTTCATGAGTTGGCCACTCATATCCTTCAGTAATCATCACCCATTGGTTGAAATCAGTAAGGCGAATATAGGATTCAAAGCGTTTTTTCCAACTCCAGAAATTCTCAAGTTTATCAATTTAGGGGGTGAATTGGTACGACCGACTTCATGATCGTGAAGAATTAATGCATTAATGTATTGGGCCTCTTTTGATGAAACTGTAGGTATTCCAGACATCATCGAAATACGACAAAAGAAAAAAAAATTAAAATAAATGAACAGGTGCACGTGTTTGAGATAAACACGTGTTTAGAACAAAAAGAGAACACCACGAGTTTGACACTGGAGCACGAGTTTAAAAGTCAAACACGTGTTAAGGTAGCAAACACGTGTTAAGGTAGGGCTAAACACGAGTTTAATTAGACACGAGTTTATATGGACACGAGTTTAATTAGACACGAGTTTATATGGACACGAGTTTAATTAGACACGAGTTTAATTAGACACGAGTTTAATTAGACACGAGTTTATATGTCCCCTGCACAAAATTTTGCACAATTTTAGGCAAAATTAAGCCAAACAAAGCGATCTCGAACCTTCAGATTGAAAAATCTATTGGCTCTGATACCACTTGTAGGTCCTTGTGGACTGATCGTCAACGAGAACGCTTATAGTTATGACGAGAGTGCGGAATCCTCTCGTGATAACCTGTTTGCTTAATTATATTATCGTCTTTCGTTGTTAATACAACCTAAGACCTTAAACGCGCGCGGGTTTGCAATTGGACAGAGTTTAGACGTATTATCTTAATTAACTGTTGCTAATACGTATTATGTGTGTGTATTTATACTATATTGTTCATAAACGCGTGCTAATATGGACCGTATGTCTTAAAGCCCATAGCCCATTAACAAACGCGTGTTAATATGTAAACACGTGATGACCACGTGTTTAGACAAACTCGTGTTACTGTAGCACGAGTTTGTACAGCAAACTCGTGTTACTGTAGCACGAGTTTGTACACACTTCCTTTTGTCATCTTTTAAGTATACTTTAATTACTTAAAACGTGACTAGTTTATCACTTGTATCTGTATGTTATTTATAATCACATTCATACAAGTCGTAAACATTAAACATACCAAAACTCTGATCAATATGTAATCATTCACATTACTTAAGTCCAAATAACAAGTTTAAACATAACATAAGTCTATGATTACATATTACAAAACATAAACATATACTGATCAAATCGCTGTTGCTGTTGTCAACAGAATCATGCACTTACATCTGGATTGTATGGAATCCCTGCATTGAGTTAGTCACATGAACCATAGAACCAGAGTCACCCCACCATGTATTAACAGGAACATCAGTCATAAAAGAATCAAATATTACATAAAGTACGTTACCTTTCTTAGCTAGCTATTCCTTGAACTTAGGGCATTCTTTCTGAATGTGCCCTTGAGCACGACAGAACTTACATTTAATGTTCAAGACATTAGAGCTAGAGGCAACTGCACCAGGACTGATCTTTAAAGCTTTCTTTCCAGTCTTGTTACTGTTGTTACCCTTCCTCTTCTTAGAATTAGCAGTGGTAGTAAGGTGAACAACTTCAGGTTGTGCGAGCTTAAGGCGATCCTCTTCTTGTTGACACATTGCAATCAGTTCACTCATCTTCCATTTATCCTTCTGAGCATTATAGTTAATCTTGAAGGCATCAAATTGAGCAGGCAATGATGTCATTATGAAATGCACAAGAAAATTATCAGAGACTTCCATTTCGAGAGTCTTAAGCTTGTTCGCCATGTCACTCATTTTCATTATGTGTTCACGGACACCGCTACTTCCATCATATTTCAGAGTAAGCATCTTTAGCATTAAGCTGCTTGCATGCGCTTTAGACGATCCCTTGAAGTAATCCTCAACAGATTTGAGGTAAGTTTTGACTTTGTCAGACTCAGGGATAGCTCCTCGAAGACCAAGGGGAATTGAGTTCTTGACCGTCATAAGTGACAAGCGATTCGCCTTGTCCCACTTCTCAAATGCTGCTATCTGTTCTGTAGTAGAGTTCGTAGTAATAGCATCAGGTTCATCATGACGAATGGCGTAGTCAAGGTCTAGGTACCCCAGAGTAAGATCTAATTGATCTTTCCAAGCAGTATAGTTTACACCGGTAAGTGGCTGAATGCCAAGGGTAGGTACTACAGTGGAAATAAGGAGGATATAAATTTAGGATACAAGTAATAGAAGATTATTAAAGTAATGCCTAAAACTAAGGGCAATAAGATTATAGTGACATAATTAGCTATCTAAGGCAGACTAAGCAATATCTATAAAAGTAAGGGAACTAAAGTAATGCCTAAAACTAAGGGCAATAAGATTATAGTGACATAATTAGCTATCTAAGGCAGACTAAGCAATATCTATAAAAGTAAGGGAACTAAAGTAATGCCTAAAACTAACTAAGGGCTAATAATAATGTTCCTTATAATAACATAATTAGATATCTAAGGCTTATTAAGTAATGTCTCTAAAAGTAATGGAACTAACGTAATGCCTAAAATACGTAAGAGGATAAAGTAATGTTCCTAAAAATAATGAGACTAAGACCATTATACTAATGAAGCTAATGATAAGTAAACCTATTGTAAACACCAAAACAATAAGTTAACATAAGGCTCTACTTAGAATTTACATCACCTTTGGGCAGAAGTAACTAATATCTAAGTACACATGAGCATTAGGGTCATGCAACACAACGCTTATCTTTTGACCTTTGGCACAAAATTAAGAATCGTGTATATTATGCATGAAAATGTTCCTTTTAGCACACAAAATATATTAAATCACCTTTGGGCAGAATCAATATACTTAGTGTTCATTATGTAAAAGGAAAAGAACGAAAGCACCATGAAAATCACATTTGACCTTTGGGCACAAATGATAAAACCATGTACATTAGTGCGAAGCCCCCACACATTACGGGGGTCCGGGGGCAGCGCCCCTGGAAGCGGGTCCAAGGGGCAGAGCCCCTGGCTGGGATCGAATGTGCTATGGTAAAAATGTCTTAGAAAAAATTATTTTCGAAAAATAAGAGACAAATTTAGCCACAAAATTATAAGGTAAAATAGTAATAACGAGTTCATTCATCAGCTAAAATCATCTTTAGTATAACACGAACTTAAGTTATAACTCGTGAGTAAGTAAGCACGAAGATGACAGTAAGTTCGTGATGATGTAAGCACGAAGACATCCTTAAGTCGTGATGACGTCAGCACGAGGATGTGTGAAGTTCGTGATGATGTCAGCGTGAAGTTGTCATAAGCTCGTGATGACGTAAGCACGAGTTCGCGTTCGAAGATAGCTGAAGTTCGTGTGATGACATAAGCGCGAAGAGGTGCAGACTTCGTGATGACATCAGCGAGAAGTGACATAAGTTTGTGATGACGTCAGCACGAAGTTCTTTGATTCTGCATATTCTGAGTTCGCGAAAACCCTCGAGATCGAACCAAAAACATTATAGGTCTTCGTAATGTGGCTCTGATACCACATGTTGGAATAAACATGGTTTGATTCAAGGGAAAATACTCACCAGATGATCCTGTGGAACCTGTAAGGGCATTAAACATATTTGCCATTGATTTCGGGTTCCCAAAACAAGGTGATTGATTAATAATGGGATGAGTAATTCGGCTGTGGCTTGATGCACGAATTGGAGAAGAGAAAACACACGAATTTAAGGGTGAATTATGTGTAGGGATTAACCTAAACTTAGGGTTAATTACTCTCTATTTATAATGAAAGTAATTACACATTCAACCCCTTTGGTGTTTAATGTGTGTACCATTAGTCCTCTTAGTTACAATTACCTAATGGGAAACCCTATACTACGTCTCTAAGAGTAAATACACCCATCATATATTTACTTAGACATAGGGATTTCATTATCGTCAATTATCATATCAGGAATGATAAACGATCAGTGACGGTCACACTAACGTGGTTCCAACATACATTGTTTAGCGATTTGGACTCAGTTTTCATTTTAGCTATAGTTATTCATGTCTACGCATTTTAAATACATTGATAACATCCACATACGATGCTATAGTCATAGACATGCTATTGAATACAAATTATTGCAAGTGGCAAGTGGGTATTAATTTTGATAAGTTAATAATTAAACGCAAATATAGCATAATGGAATCGTAAAACCGAAAGACATGTATATGGAAATTTAAGAATCAAAATAAGCCAGTATGATTGTTTATCAAACCTACATGCCTCAAAAGATAATTAATTAACTTGGATATAATTTCTAAGAGCTAAGCAATATTCCTCCTCATATATTAAAGAAAAACAAGTCAAACAAACTATCATTTTAAACAGCCTAGCCAATTAGCCATGACTTTTGTATATTTGATCTGATCAACTACATGATTTTCTTCCAATTCCAACATAAAGTTTGTCAAAATTCCAAAATAGCAAAACATAAATTTCTTATTATCTTGAATGACTTTACCATGCTGGAGAATGTGCAATATTCCAAGATAGACTATATAATTCAATAGCTTTGATGCTGGTAGAAATAAGAGAAAAAGAATCCCTAAAGCTATTCCGGTACTATCGCCTAAGGGGAGGCTGCAGTACGTGCTGTTGTCGATGATAGTAAGGTGTTGCTGCATTCTTAGAATCAGTTTGTTTTGATTGAACTTTCTAAATCGATAATATTTAATACGTTATTTTCAATTACCATTAAGTGTTATCAACCTTTTAAACATCTCTCGTGACAATATAAACTGTAAAGAACAAAAGTATCAAGATGCAAATATGAATAAAACACTCGTGATAATCTTTATTGAAACAAGAACCTGCCTTTTATAGGCATACACCCACTAACGTTCAACTGCACTAGTAAACGTGCACAACTAACTCCTAAAGACTCGATTACACAGACTAATTCAAAACTAATACATAAAAATAGGAACTAACGTAACCCTAAAGACTTGGTAAATCCCACGTGCAAAGCTGCAAGTATGGACTTGATCAATCTGGGCTGGACTTCTTTATTTGAATAGACCCAATAATTAAAACCCAAAAATTCCTTCCCTAAACTGAAACAGACAACCAATTTCAGTTTACTCTCCAAGATCTTGAACTCCCAGCTGCATTCGTATCTTCTCAAATGTTTCCAACTTAACTGGTTTAGTCATCAAATCTGCTAACTGATCTGAAGTTGGACAAAATAGCAGTTTGATCTCCTCCTTGTTGACCAGATCCCTTAAATAATGATAACGAACATCTATATGTTTTGTCCTCCTATGCATGACTGGATTCTTTGCTAGCTTTATGGTGGAACTATTATCACACCAAATGTTAACCATTCCATTTGACTTATCTCCCATGTCCTTTAGAAGTCCTTTGAGCCATAACACATGACAAGCACAGGTTGTCGCTGCTACATGTTCTGCTTCTGTTGATGATAGAGTTACTATTTCTTGTTTTCTTGAACTCCAACAGATTGCAGCCTCACTTAAAATACATATGTATCCAGACGTGCACTTTCTGTCTTCAACATCCCGGGCATAATCACTATCTGTATACACCTTTAGCTGTAGATCAGAACCTTTCTTGTACATCAACCCAAAACTGTATGTTCCTCTTACATATCTTAAGATCCTCTTTCCCATCTGCATATGCTCTTCTTTCGGTTTAGACATAAACCATGCAATGAAACACACGACATACATCAAGTCAGGCCTTGTAACAGTAAGATACATCAGACTCCCCACTAACCTTTTGTAATCTGTTTCATCTACCCCTTCACTATCATCCTTACTTGACACACACCGGGAACTATGGGATTTCTTACTGAATTGTTGTCCCACATTCCAAACCTTTCTAACACTTCCTTTGCATACTTCTTCTGACAAATACTAATCCCTTCTTTGTTTTGAGTAACCTCCACACCTAAAAAATATCTCATCTTCCCTAAGTCTGTCATCTCAAACTCCTGTTTCATTGAATTTTTGAATTCTTCACACATCCCAACATCATTTCCTGTGTGTAACACCCGTCGTTTAAAAATATGGATTTCCAAAAATTTTCGCCTAACGGCGTCAAAAGAAAACGGAAGTAAACTTTAAAAGTTCAAACCACAGAATCTGTTTGATTCTTTTATTAGTTGGTGTTACTAGCCATATCATCAAAACAAGTTTAATTGGAAACCCATCGGTTACCCAACATAAAGTAACCGACCACAATACAAATACAAGTCATTAATATCCAAACATAATGCAAAAGTCTAAAGTGAGTAGCCACTATGGGTAAACTATAGCCATCTTCAAATTCGTCATCCATCACATAACTTGCTAAACCTGAGGAGACAACACATTTCAAGAAACAAGTGTTAGCTAATGAATTAGCTAAGTAAGATAACACATAGTTTATAAAGCATTTGCCCATTTCAGTATTTGAAAGAAATACATTATAGCAAAGTCATATTACATCATTAAGGCACATATCATAGCATAACGTCATCTCACATTACATTAAACATCATAAGATATTTAATCCTATTGGTGCCTAACACATTACACACCACATCTCACATTTACATCATTACATCACATTTCATATCTCACGTTCACATCAAGTTATGTGTGACTTATGCCACACATCTCACGTTAGGTGAAAGTTTAGGTGTTGGCGGTTACAAGACCTCACAACAACTCTCACAACCGACTTAATGGTAAAACCTTTCGGTAATCCATCCTTGTCGTTAAGGATAGGCAAGCCGATCCAGGAGTAGTCCGAATGTTCAAAGACATTGGTGGCTAGTTAGGCCTACCAGGAATTACTCATCTCACGTTCACTATGTTGCAAGGAGCCACCCAAGCAACCACATCTACGCACCAGCCGGGCAAGGGCAAGTACGGGTTAAGCTTAACACTTCTCACATCGATAGCTCGAGCATTACTCACATATCACATTGCATTACATTATTTTACGTTTGGGCCCTTAAACATGCACTGTCATGGCAACTTATAAAGTCTAGTGAACTAGATGAACAAGCCATACAATCATGCACATTTCATTACATCTCAAAGCATAACATATCATTACATATCATATCATTTCATTTCATATCATAGGGACTGCATATCAGGCCTCAATGGTCATTTACATAGCCCACATCACCTCCCGTGTAACCCCGAATACCCATAAGCAATCAAGATATCATTTGGGAAGTTTTTATATGAAACCGTGTTTTTGTTGAACCCTCGGCGTGTCAAAGTAGTGTATCTTACCTTGGTACAGCTTACCAACGAGTTAGAAGTATCTTATGGTGCTTTCTAAGTGCTCCTGACTACCTATAATGACTATAAGATCGTTCTATAAGCTAAACAAAACTTAGGTACCAAACTGGACCCATTTGTGCGCCGCATGGAAAGGCTGTGCACAGCACAAATCAACCAAAATCGTCACAGAAACTAAACAACATTCTGAGCATTCGATATGTGCACCACATAGAACTTCTATGCGCCGCATATCGGGCACCCCACTGAAATCCATTTTTCAAAAATGGCATCTATGCGCCGCACAAAAGTCTTGTGCGCCGCATATAGCCCAGTTCGACCAAAAATCCAACTTTTTAATCCTTTAATCGAATCCCATACGAACACCAACCATTAATTCGACCTGGAGACATAAAATTAACCTTTTTGACAATACTTTTAATGACTTTAATCCATCACTCAATCCTTTAATCCTTTACAACATGAATCACTCATTCAATCACCCGAATAACATGAAATCGGTAAACGTTTAATCAATTAACCCAACCCAAACCCCATGGCCTGGATTGAATACTCATCTATGACTCCAATAATCAGATTTCAAAGAGAATATTACCTGTATTACCTGCACTTGATGTAAGGGATCTAAGATCTAAACAAAACTTGATCAAAACGGCACGAAACGATTGGATCTTGAGGGAAAACTTGCTTGGAAGAGAGGGGATCGGATGGAGGGTTTTATCACGTATGATGGAAGATGTTTTGTGACAATTAGGGCTGCCTAATTGCCCTCTAATCCCTGGCCATCCACTAAAAAACTTACACTTAGGGCCCCTCAACTTCTAAACTTAACTTTCTTAGCTTATCTTTCTACCGGGAGTCTTAACACACTAACAAGCACTTAATTACTTAACTTTACTTTGATTACTTTCATTAAACATCATATTAATCATTTCACATTAACCACATAAGCATTTAATCACATAGTCAAACATAAGGCACATAACTTAACGAACCTAACGTTAACTAACGGAAAGTCAAATAGTCAAACACAAAACGTTTGGGATGTTACAATTACCTCCCCCTTAAGAGGATTCCGTCCCCGGAATCTCATCAGAAATGGACAAATCTGGATACTTCTTCTTCATCACGGATTCGGTTTCCCAAGTTAGACTTTCACCATGGTTATGTTTCCATTTGATCAACACAAAGTCAATCATTTTCCGGCGTAGCTTCTTTTGCTTTCTCCCAAGTATTGCTACCGGTTCCTCGATCATTCTTTTCCTTGGATCAATACTCACATCCTCAATAGGGATAACACTAGACTCCTTCGCTAAGCACTTCCTCAAATAAGATACATGAAATGTGTTGTGAATTCCATCCAATTCCGGAGGCAATTCCAATTGATAAGCTACATCTTTGATACGCTTCAAAATCTTAAATGGTCCAATGAAACGTGGACTTAACTTTCCTTTCTTTCCAAAACGAATAACTCCTTTCCATGGAGAAACTTTCAGCATCACCATATCCCCAACATTAAACTCAACCGGCCTTCCTTTCTTGTCGGCATAAGTTTTCTGTCGTTCTCTAGCTACACGAAGTGCTTCCTTTGCAACATTAACTTTTTTAGTTGTGATCTCTATAATTTCGGGACCCGTAAACTGCTTCTCACCGGGCTCCAACCAACAACTTGGAGTCCTACATCTCCTACCATAAAGCATTTCGAATGGTGGCATTCCAATACTTGCATGGTAGCTGTTATTATAAGCAAACTCAATCAGTTTCAAATGATCATCCCACGCTCCACCATACTCTAATACACATGCCCTTAACATATCCTCCAATGTCTGAATTGTTCTTTCACTTTGCCCATCAGTTTGAGGATGATAGGCGGTGCTCAAATTTACCCTAGTACCTAACTCTCGTTGAAGACTTTTCCAAAAGCTAGATACATACCTCGTGTCTCGATCCGAAACAATAGACAATGGAACACCATGCTTTGAGACGACTTCATCTATATACATCTTTGCCATCTTGGTCAATGGTACATCTTGACGTGTTGCTAAGAAATGAGCACTCTTCGTCAACCTATCCACAATAACCCATACCATATCATTTCCCTTCGGTGTTATTATATGCTTTGATTAGGTAGCTTGGTCACAAAATCCATAGTAATATGATCCCATTTCCATTCCGGAATCTCTAATTGATGTAACATTCCATATGGCTTTTTGTGATCAGCCTTTACACGAAAACAAGTCAAGCATCTTTCAACAAAATGCGCTACTTCTCCCTTAATGTTCGGCCACCAATAAATAGGCTTCAAATATGCATACATCTTTGTAGCACCGGGGTGAACTGAGTATCTTGACCTATGAGCTTCTTCAAGATCAACTCTCGGTTACCATCAAGCAATGGTACCCAAATTCGACCCTTATATGTCCTAAATCCACGGCTGTTCATTTCCATCACAAGACGTTTCTTCTTTCCAATACTTTCCTTGTCAATGTTATCCTTCATCAAGGCCTTAACTTGAGCTTCCTTGATGCGGTCAAGTAACTCTGACTTAGCTTGTACAACCACACTCATCAATCTACAAGAAAAATTTTGCACCTTTCTACTCAATGCATCCGCCACCACATTAGCTTTACTGGGATGATACTTAATCTCACAATCATAATCTTTCAGAAGTTCCATCCATCTCCTTTGTCTTACATTCATTTCCTTTTGTGAGAACACATATTGCAAACTTTTATGATCCGTGTACAAGGTACACTTAGTGCCATATAAGTAATGCCTCCATAACTTCAAGGCAAACACTACAGCAGCCAACTCTAGATCATGGGTCGGGTAGTTCTTTTCATGAGGCTTCAACTGACGTGAAGCATAGGCAATAACTTTGTCCCTTTGCATAAGAACACAACCCAAACCTGAAATAGAAGCATCACTATAAACAACAAGATCTTCGGTACCTTCGGGTAAGGCAAGGATCGGAGCTTCACATAACTTGGTCTTTAACATTTGAAAAGCCTTTTCTTGAGCTTCAGCCCACACAAACTTCACCCCTTTCTTTGTCAATTCGGTCATAGGCTTAGCTATACGGAGAAATCCTGAATGAACCTTCGGTAGTAGCCCGCTAAACCAATAAAACTCTTGATTTCCGTGGGTGTCTTTGGCTGTTCCCATTTAGAGACAGCTTCGATCTTTGCGGGATCAACTTTAATACCTTCAGAAGAGATAACATGCCCGAGAAATTGAACTTCTCGAAGCCAGAATTCACACTTGGAGAACTTTGCATATAACTTTTTCTCCCTAAGAACCTCAAGAACGGCTCTTAAGTGCTCACGGTGCTCCGCTTCAGACTTAGAATAAATCAGAATATCATCAATAAAGACAATCACAAAATGATCTAAGAATGGGCGACATACCCGATTCATTAAATCCATAAAAGCGGCAGGAGCATTTGTCAATCCAAAAGGCATGACAAGAAACTCATAGTGCCCATATCGTGTACGAAAAGCTGTCTTGGCCACATCTTCCTTTTTGACCTTTAACTGATGATAGTCGGACCGTAAATCAATCTTAGAAAAGTAAGAAGCACCATGAAGCTGATCAAAGAGATCATCAATACGCGGGAGAGGATACTTATTCTTAACCGTTCGCTTATTCAGCTCACGGTAGTCTATGCACATGCGCATAGAACCATCTTTCTTTTTGACAAAGAGAACCGGAGCTCCCCAAGGCGAGGAACTAGGTTGTATAAAGCCTTTGTCAAGTAGCTCTTGGAGCTGAGTCATTAGCTCTTTCATTTCAGTAGGAGCCAAACGATATGGTGCTTTTGCAACAGGAGTAGCACCAGGTACAAGATCAATCTGAAAAGTGACCTCTCGGTCGGGAGGAATACCGGGCAGATCATCCGGAAAAACATCAGAAAATTCAGAAACCACATCAACATTAGAGATAGAAGACTTCTCTTTTCGTGTATCGATATCATAAGCAAAGAAGTGATTCTTATTATGCCGAATGCATTGGAGAGCCTTCATCAAATTAATGATCTTTATGCTCCCCTTCTTCTTATCTCCATATACAGAAATGACCTTACCATCCGGGGTAGAGAAACGCACGATCTTTTGAGAACATATAATAGTAGCATCATTTTGAGACAACCAGTCCATGCCTATCACTATATCAAAACCAGCAAGAGTAGTAGGCAATAACTGGACCGGAAAGGAACGACCCTAATCTCGATAGAACAATCATCGTAACCCACATGAATGTCATTAATAGTACTGTTAGCAATTTCACCTCTATAGAACAATCTAAGGGAGTAGTAACTCTTTCGAGCTTAGGAGCAAACAATGTAGACACAAATGACCTATTTGCACCCGAATCAAAAAGAACAGAAGCAGGTTTTGAATTAACAAGGAAAGTACCACTTACTACCTCATCGTTGTTCTTAGCAGCTTCCACTGTCATCTGTAGAGCTTGAACCTTTTGCTTTTGGGCAGCCACCTTCTTTCCATCATTCTTCATCTGAGGACAATCAACAATTAAGTGACCTGTTTCGCCACACTTGTAGCAACGGGTTTTGTCTCTGCATGTAGGAGCTAAATGGCCCTGTTTACCGCATTTGTCACATCTTTTGGTCTTTCCAGAACACGGCCCATTATGTGAAGCTTTACAATTTGCACACCACGGGGTAGCCTTCTTATCATCTCTTCCTTTATGGGAGGAAGAACCACCTTTAAACCTCTTTTCAGAATTTGATGACCCATTGAACCTTCTCTTGAACCCAGATTTCTTATCATCATCCTTAGTAGTCACTTTCTCAGTTTTAAAATCATCATCTAACCTCTTGGACTCCTTAATCGCAGCAGACAATGTAGTATGTTGCCTACAAAGGCCACGATAGCTAGCAGGGAGACCATCACAGTAAGCTTCAATTTGGTCAACTTCTTTATGAACCATGTGACCAACAAACTTGAGCTTTTCCATAAATGAGTGAGCATACTCAGTTATGGCACCGGGCTTAGCGGTTAAATCTCGAAACTCCTTCTCAATCAGCCTCAATTCACGAGTACCAACATATTCCCCCAAGAACTTCTCCCTGAAAGTACCCCAAGGCATGGCAGCTAGTACCTCGGGAGCCAAAGAAACAGTAGTAGATCTCCACCAATTGCGAGCATTCTTCTTAAGCATACGGGAAGCACATAACACCTTCATATCTTCGGGACAATAACATGAAGCAAATACAACCTCTATATCATCCAGCCATTCCATGGCACCTACAACATCCTGAGTACCATCAAACTCTTTCGCACCACATTTCTGGAAGCTATCATACTTAAAGTTAGTGGCACGAGGAGCACCCACAACACGAGGCTCCACTACATTTCCCCCACCATTCACATCAGCAACAACATTCTCAAGAGCAACCTGTGACCTTACAATGGATGGCTCAGCACGGTTTGAGCGGTTTGAATAGTTTCCATCAGTATGCTCATCCCGATGCAAGCTAGCTTCCCTTTCAGCTCTCATTTGAGCTAACTCCTCTTCAGTCCTTCTCAAATGGGCTCGAATAGCCCTCAATTCTTCATGCATTTAAGCTTGAGTAGGAATCTGTTCGATTACTGGGTTAGCCCGATCAATTTCTGATCTAGTAGGCAATTCACCCGGTAATGGCCTTCGAGGAGGCCTTTGATTAACACCATTTCCAGCCCCATTCTGATTGGCTGGAGCATTACTTGGAGTAGCTCTATCACGTTGACTGTTAGTACGAGTGTTAACCATGTTGTCTACAATGCAATGACGACGGTTAGCAAAGGTTAAAGCGAGAACAAAGAGATTAAGGCTACATAACATTTATTTCAGCAACATATACACACCTTCATGCCTCAATCTACACTCTTACTCAGTCCCAAACCCGTCCTAAAGCATTTCAACTCAAAGGCTAAGCATACCTACTTAGGCCTAACTTATCCTCTATCGGTTTAAGTCCAATTCCTATGGTAAACCTATAGTCCTTGGTTCACTTAAACCATTTCTCTGATACCAACTTGTAACAACCGTCGTTTAAAAATATGGATTTCCAAAAATTTTTGCCTAACGGCGTCAAAAGAAAACGGAAGTAAACTTTAAAAGTTCAAACCACAGAATCTAATTGATTCTTTTATTAGTTGGTGTTACTAGCCATATCATCAAAACAAGTTTAATTGGAAACCCATCGGTTACCCAACATAAAGTAACCGACCACAATACAAATACAAGTCATTAATATCCAAACATAATGCAAAAGTCTAAAGTGAGCAGCCACTATGGGTAAACTATAGCCATCATCAAATCAATCTACCCATGCCTCGCTCTTATTCATCATCCATCACATAACTTGCTAAACCTGAGGGGATAACACATTTCAAGAAACAAGTGTTAGCTAACGAAATAGCTAAGTAAGATAACACATAGTTTATAAAGCATTTGCCCATTTCAGTATTTGAAAGAAATACATTATAGCAAAGTCATATTACATCATTAAGGCACATATCATAGCATAACGTCATCTCACATTACATTAAACATCATATTAATCATTTCACATTAACCACATAAGCATTTAATCACATAGTCACACATAAGGCACATAACTTAACGAACCTAACGTTAACTAACGGAAAGTCAAATAGTCAAACACAAAACGTTTGGGATGTTACACTGTGTATATTAGATCATCTACATACAAACTAACTATGACCATCTTGTTCCAGTCTTTCTTTATGAACAATGTATGATCATAATCACTCCTTCTAAATCCTTCCCTCAGAAAATAACCCTCTATACGTTTGAACCAAGCTCTTGGCGCTTGCTTCAAACCGTACAAAGCTCTATTCAATCTGTACACCTTGTCTTCTTCTCCCTTTTTAACAAATCCAGGAGGCTACTCAACAAAACTTGATCAAAACGGCACGAAACGATTGGATCTTGAGGGAAAACTTGCTTGGAAGAGAGGGGATCGGCTGGAGGGTTTTATCACGTATGATGGAAGATGTTTTGTGACAATTAGGGCTGCCTAATTGCCCTCTAATCCCTGGCCATCCACTAAAAAACTTACACTTAGGGCCCCTCAACTTCTAAACTTAACTTTCTTAGCTTATCTTTCTACCGGGAGTCTTAACACACTAACAAGCACTTAATTACTTAACTTTACTTTGATTACTTTCATTAAACATCATATTAATCATTTCACATTAACCACATAAGCATTTAATCACATAGTCACACATAAGGCACATAACTTAACGAACCTAACGTTAACTAACGGAAAGTCAAATAGTCAAACACAAAACGTTTGGGATGTTACACTGTGTATATTAGATCATCTACATACAAACTAACTATGACCATCTTGTTCCAGTCTTTCTTTATGAACAATGTATGATCATAATCACTCCTTCTAAATCCTTCCCTCAGAAAATAACCCTCTATACGTTTGAACCAAGCTCTTGGCGCTTGCTTCAAACCGTACAAAGCTCTATTCAATCTGTACACCTTGTCTTCTTCTCCCTTTTTAACAAATCCAGGAGGCTACTCAACAAAACTTGATCAAAACGGCACGAAACGATTGGATCTTGAGGGAAAACTTGCTTGGAAGAGAGGGGATCGGATGGAGGGTTTTATCACGTATGATGGAAGATGTTTTGTGACAATTAGGGCTGCCTAATTGCCCTCTAATCCCTGGCCATCCACTAAAAAACTTACACTTAGGGCCCCTCAACTTCTAAACTTAACTTTCTTAGCTTATCTTTCTACCGGGAGTCTTAACACACTAACAAGCACTTAATTACTTAACTTTACTTTGATTACTTTCATTAAACATCATATTAATCATTTCACATTAACCACATAAGCATTTAATCACATAGTCACACATAAGGCACATAACTTAACGAACCTAACGTTAACTAACGGAAAGTCAAATAGTCAAACACAAAACGTTTGGGATGTTACACTGTGTATATTAGATCATCTACATACAAACTAACTATGACCATCTTGTTCCAGTCTTTCTTTATGAACAATGTATGATCATAATCACTCCTTCTAAATCCTTCCCTCAGAAAATAACCCTCTATACGTTTGAACCAAGCTCTTGGCGCTTGCTTCAAACCGTACAAAGCTCTATTCAATCTGTACACCTTGTCTTCTTCTCCCTTTTTAACAAATCCAGGAGGCTACTCAACAAAACTTGATCAAAACGGCACGAAACGATTGGATCTTGAGGGAAAACTTGCTTGGAAGAGAGGGGATCGGATGGAGGGTTTTATCACGTATGATGGAAGATGTTTTGTGACAATTAGGGCTGCCTAATTGCCCTCTAATCCCTGGCCATCCACTAAAAAACTTACACTTAGGGCCCCTCAACTTCTAAACTTAACTTTCTTAGCTTATCTTTCTACCGGGAGTCTTAACACACTAACAAGCACTTAATTACTTAACTTTACTTTGATTACTTTCATTAAACATCATATTAATCATTTCACATTAACCACATAAGCATTTAATCACATAGTCACACATAAGGCACATAACTTAACGAACCTAACGTTAACTAACGGAAAGTCAAATAGTCAAACACAAAACGTTTGGGATGTTACACTGTGTATATTAGATCATCTACATACAAACTAACTATGACCATCTTGTTCCAGTCTTTCTTTATGAACAATGTATGATCATAATCACTCCTTCTAAATCCTTCCCTCAGAAAATAACCCTCTATACGTTTGAACCAAGCTCTTGGCGCTTGCTTCAAACCGTACAAAGCTCTATTCAATCTGTACACCTTGTCTTCTTCTCCCTTTTTAACAAATCCAGGAGGCTACTCAACAAAAACTGTTTCCTTTAATTCTCCATGCAAAAACGCACTCTTAACATCTAGTTGGTACACATGCCATCCATTCTTCGCTGCAGTGGCTAGAAGACTTCTAATAGTATCCCATCTAGCTACAGGTGCAAAAACCTCCTCATAATCAATCCCTTTTCTTTGAGCATACCCCTTAACCACCAATCTGGCTTTGTAGTTTTCAACCTCTCCCTTTTCATTCAACTTTGTTTTAAACACCCATTTTACACCTATAGGCTTCACATCCTTCGGCAGAGTCTCAAGTTTCCAAGTATTATTCTGTTCATGGACTTCAACTCACTTTCCATTGCCCTTACCCATTTCTTCTCCTTGGCAGCTTCTTCATATGTTAAGGGATCCCCAAAAGAACTGAACATTGCTAGCTCAACTTCATCATCAGAAAGTCCTTCCCCACTTTGATAATCATTCAACCAAACTGGTGCTCTACCAGTCCTCCTAGGTCTTGCTTCTGCTGTTGACGTTTCCCCAACTTCATTTGTTGAATCATTTTGATTTTCTATAGGGCTGCCATCTCCATTACCTGGACTAGAGGGAACTTGATTCTCTTAACTTGCTTCTACTTCAATATGTTCATCTTCACTAACTATTTCAAATTCATCCAGCTCCTCTTCACCAAAATCATTATCCGGAATCACTAAGCTATTTTCACATGTCTCTTCACCCTTCCAATCCCAACTACCACTTTCATCAAAATCAACATCCCGACTAATAACAACCCTCTTCTGTATTGGATCATACAACCTGTGCCCCTTTGACTCATGACTTATGCCCAAAAACACACACTTATGACTGTTGTCTCCCAACTTCATCCTTAATTGCTTAGGAACAAGAACATATCCTATGCAACCAAAGATTTTAATATCTTCCACATTTGGTTTTATCCTAGACCAGGCTTCTTCAGGTGTTCTATCATTTAAGGCAGTAGTATAACACCTATTTAAAATATAACACGCCCAACTCACAGCCTCTGTCCAAAACCATTTGGGCATTCCCTTTTCAATCAAAAAACACTTTACCATGTTCATCATTGTCTTATTTCTGCGCTCTGCCACCCCATTTTGTTAGGGAGTGTAGGGGGTAGTGAGTTGTCTTCTAATACCATGTATTTCACAGTATTCAAGAAAAGGTTTGGATACAAACTCACCACCCTTGTCACTCCTCAAACCTTTAATTTTAATACCCGTCTCATTTTCTATCATGCCTTTAAATTTCTTAAACAGATCAAATGCTTCAGACTTGTTACTCAAGAAGTAAACCCACCCCTTTCTAGAAAAATCATCAATGAGAACCATTACATACCTTTTTCCATTAGGCGGGGTAGGTGAGATTGGTCCACACAGATCTGTGTGGATCAGTTGTAACTTCTCTGTTGCTCTCCAATTGCATCTTCTAGGGAATGGCTCTCTTTGTTGTTTCCCAAGCTGGCATGCTTCACATACTTTCTTATGTTCAACTATGTGTGGTAGGCCTTTGACTAACTGTCGATACTGCATCGTTCTTAGAGCCTTCATGTTCGTATGACCAAGTCTTTTGTGCCACACTTCAGATCTTGTCTCTTCCTCAACCTTCATGCATTGACTTACAAATGGTTTCATAACAGCATTCACCAAAAACATCTTGTTTCATGTCATTGTTGATTTCACAACCAGGCCTCTCTCTGGATGATCAATTTTACAGGTTCCTCTCTTAATGACCACTGTCAGATCCTTCTCTTGCAGTTGGCCCAAACTGAGTAGACTTGACGTTAGAGCTGGAACATAATACACCTTGGTAATAACTTGAGTAATGCCTTCCACTTCAATCCTTATGTCACCTATCCCTTCTACATTCAACCTCGAGCCATTTCCTAGTTTGACCGAGTGCCTAAAGTTTTCATCCAAACTTACAAACCACTCTCGTGTTCCTGTCATGTGGTTTGAACAAGCAGAATCCAGAAACCAAATACCACCTTTCGGTTCTTTCACCATGTCAACATGAGCCATTAAGATCAGATCTTCCCCTCGTCAAACTCAGCATAGTTTGCAGTTCTCTCACCTTGTGGACATTCATACTGAAAATGTCCAGTCTTGTGGCATCTGTAACATTCAACCGAGGATTTATCGAAATCTGAGCGAACTCTTCCACGCCCTCGTCCTCTTCATCTGATTGGAGATCCTTTCCCTCTTCCTCTTCCACGTCCATAATTGTTGTCATTCTCTATCTTCAACACTTGATCATCGTTTGTCTTTCTCTTCAATTTTTGTTTTTGAACCAGCAAAGAGCTTTGCAGCTCATCCACACACAACTCATCTATGTCTTTGGACTCTTCTAAGGTACATACCACGTAATTGAAACTTTCTGTTAGTGACCTTAGTATCTTTTCAACCACCTTAACCTCATCGAGAACCTCGCCATAGTTTCTCATGTCATTTGCCACTGTCATGACTCGTCCGAAATAGTCATTGATGCCTTCTCCTTCTTTCATCTCGAGGAGCTCCCAATCCTTTCTCAACCTCTGAAGTTGAGCCCTTTTGACTCGACTATTTCCCTGATACTTTTTATGCATTGCTTCCCAGATTTGCTTTGCCGTTTCCTTCTGAGTCATTGTCTTCAGTATCTGTTTATCAATTGACTGAAATAGATAATTCTTTGCCTTCAAATCCTTGAGCCTCATAGAATCCGAAAGGGATTTTTGAGCCTCAGTTTGTTTCTCTCCTGCCTTGAGTTCAGCAAGGCCTGGATCAATCACCATCCAATAATCTTTTGATCGTAGCAAGGTTTCCATCACCATGCTCCAGTGATCAAAATCTCCATCAAACTTCGGCACACTTGGTACTTGAAAGTGTGATGTTTCTTCTCCCATATCAAAACACACTTTTGATCTGAATTTTCCTCCCAGAATTTGCTCTGATACCACTTGTAAAGAACAAAAGTATTAAGATGCAAATATGAATAAAACACTCGTGATAA
Source organism: Erigeron breviscapus (assembly GCA_034093135.1). NCBI lineage: Eukaryota > Viridiplantae > Streptophyta > Magnoliopsida > Asterales > Asteraceae > Erigeron > Erigeron breviscapus. Next base: position 3,857,138 of record CM067169.1, on the reverse strand, counting down.
TCTTTATTGAAACAAGAACCTGCCTTTTATAGGCATACACCCACTAACGTTCAACTGCACTAGTAAACGTGCACAACTAACTCCTAAAGACTCGATTACACAGACTAATTCAAAACTAATACATAAAAATAGGGAACAACTAACGTAACCCTAAAGACTTGGTAAATCCCACGTGCAAAGCTGCAAGTATGGACTTGATCAATCTGGGTTGGACTTCTTTATTGGAATAGACCCAATAATTAAAACCCAACATAAACAATAACGATTAACAAAAATGTTTATATATATTAAATAATAGTGTATTAAAAGAAGGAAATGAGAATACTGCTAAAAAAATTGTGTAAACTCACAAACTTTCTTATGACCGGAAATCTATGGGAAAATTTCTAATGGGTTACCCACGAACTGGGGTTGGATTTACATAATCAAGTTACCTTCAAAAATTTTGTCACAAATTTAACACAGAATACTAAAAGGGTAATGGAGGGAACCCTAGTCTCGGTATCACAATTGGATACCCATCGACTCACCCCGTATTTAACACGGAATACGACAAAACAATATCCGTGATAAATCTAAGGAAAATAAATATGTATTCTGACAATTTCTCAAAAAAGAGTCGTAGGAATTCCCTTTGAACAAACTTTCTATAACCTCTGTGAGTAGTTTCGTTATTTTTCTTTTTTTTAACTTGTAATAAGAAGAAGAAAATAATGCATCAAAACAATATAACTTACAATAAAATTTGTATTACTTTATAAGTTAAGAGGATGAAAATACATAATTATATAGAAATATTAAACTATAAATAAGCTGTCTTTTTACCTTTAGATAGAGACAAAGTTGTATATATCACACCTTCCTTATATCTGTTTTTTTTTTTTTTGAACATTTCCTTATATCTGTTTATGTAGTGATTGTGTACTGTTATTCTTGTTGTAGGATGAATTTATTATAAGAAATTAAGACCTTTTTTTCCTAATCCTCCTGTTCTATTTTTGAAAAAAAATAATAACTTTGATTTAGAACATGGGATTATGTCACCGGAGTGTAATCAACTATGACTCAATGGTTATGTAGTGTAGTGACCTTTCAAACTGGCTATCTGATGTAAGTACCTTCCATTTTTGTTATTTTAATGTATCCTACCGGGTAACATCCTATTTGTAACCGGTAATGCCACGTTGGACGTAAAAAAGAATAGGGATTAAGGCACCAGAGTTTAACCAACTATGAACGAATGGTTATGTAATGTAGTGACCTACGAAAGTGTTAAATTGATGTAAAAACCTCTCTGTTTTGTTCACTCGATGTATGCTACCGGGTTACTCCGACGACTTTATACTCCGGTCATCTTCTCCGGCTAATTTCCGATACTATCTTCGGTAACAACAATTTTTTCCGAAGAGCAAATGTGAAACTGTAACTCAATGTCTAACTTCAATCCCGAACACAATTCAACACTAGATATAGATAGATGCATATATACATTTATTGATTTCAGAACACGATTCAATAATAATGATATAACTTCCATTTCTAAACTTTAAAACTAGATATAGATAGATGTATATATACATTTATAAATGCATTGTACGTAGCTATGGTCCTCCTGCTTCCTCTTCGAGAACAAATCCCAAATCTTGTTCCTAAAATCAATTTCACTTCATTTCTTTCACTTTTTGATGGTGACAAACCTTAATCCCAAAATCGGATTGTGTTATGATCACCCCATCATCGTTAACCATAAAGATCCGGCCATCCCATCCCCACCACCTTCAAGATCCAGCAACGTTGGTTTACAATGGGGTAAAAAGGGGGGATTTTGACAAAGGATAACCATCCATCACAACCTCGTTGGAGTCTAAGAGCATCCACCATCCATCTCGTCGGAGTTCACAACTCACAACCGTAACCATGACCGTACAACAAGTCAACCGGTACATGAAAAGAACAAAAATGAGAGGTTCTTACATCAGATAGCCAGTTTTAAAGATCACTACATAACATAACCATTCAGTCATAGTTGGTTACACTCCAGTGCCATAATCCCAAAGTAAAATTAACATTGTTACCGGCTACCGGTACAACAGGTCAACCGGTACATTAAAAGAACAAAAATGAAAGGTACTTACATCAGATAGCCAATTTGAAAGGTTACTACATTACATAACCATTGGGTAATAGTTGGTTACACTCCAGTGGCATAATCCCTTAGAACATCCTCTTTTATCATTTGACAAAATGAATTTTATCTTTCCTCCTTCCATTTTTTATCCATATGACCATATTCTTTGAAAAAAGTTATTACCATATAGTCCAAGTGATAACCAAGTAATCCTTCGCAGTCCATAGAATTATTCGTGGCTATCATAACCAAAAAAGCCTCATCAAACTTTGCACCTCTATATATATGCCCATCAAAAAATATAATATTTAGCCACGAATAAATGCTGTTGTTTTCTTATACATCACTTTGCAACATATTTGTTTAATAAACTTGTCGTTTTCTTAATAAAGGAAAAAGGCTAGACTGAACATCGAACAATGTGGGCATAAACGTAAATAAGTCATTGGGGGCCAAGGCTGAAATGTATGGAGATTGTATAGCAGATATCATGAGTGTCAGTTTTCAGATTCACACTAGCGGTAACGGTGCCACTTATTTATATACAACCACGTGGTGACCCAATGGCACCGCACCGTGGCTCGATGGGTTAGCATCGCTAGCCACGCCCAAACTACCAAAATGCCTTCACCAATACGTTTTGTCGTTTATCTTAAATAGCACATTGTATTTTTAGAAAGAAATCAAACAACGCCTAGAAAACCAACGTCGATTAAAAACAGTAAGTTAAGAAACATATGAGTTGCTATATATGTTATATGTACGTATTCTATATTTGGATTGTTGTGAATTTGTCCCGTACAAGTATCGTATCCACGTAATACGGCAAGATATATAATTTATGCTTTTTTATAGTTTTTTAAGATTACCGGTGATTTTTTGTGCTACTTGTAATATAAAAAAAATGGAAATATCGTAATGTATCACATATTTTTTTAATAATATAATAAGGGGTGAGTTTACCCAAGGTCTCAGGTTCGAGCCTTGGGGTTCTCATATAAAAGGTATTTTCCTTGAGACGAGGTTGGAGGTCCAAAAAATATCTGGTTAAAATTGCCTCCAACACGTCTGAATCGAACTCACTTTGCAAAAAAAAAATATATATTTATATGACTAAATTTAATGTTTTTTGAAAATAATTATTAATATATACAAAAAATAATTGATAGATATATAATTAAGATTTAAGATAACAAAATGGAGTAGTAATTAATTAATAAGTCACAAAGTAAGTTTATTGTGCAAACACGTTTGTGAGTGAATTATTCCATGTTTTTGTTGTAAGTAACGTTTACGGTTTGTATGTCTAGCTTAATATATAGAAATTTTTGGACCGTCAAAAATTACTAGCGAATAAATTAATATTTTCCATTTTTAGATATGACATATGTCTTTCATGATGTCAGAGTTATCCATCCTTTATTTGATGAAACTATGTAGGTTTATATATCAGAGTTTTATTCTTTATATCATTTAATTATCGAGGAGTGTAACACCACCAGGCAAAAAAGTGTAACCCCACCAGAGGCATTATTAGCGGCGACGTCGCCGCTAATACTGCACCAGAGAGAGTATTAGCGGCGACGTCGCCGCTAATACTGCGGGCCCCCCATGTCTGTAATGGTAAATCTGGCAGAGAAATTAGCGGGCCCCCTGTCAGTGTCAGAGTATTAGCGGCGACGTCGCCGCTAATGCCTTGGTCGGGTTGACTTTTGCCTGGTGGTGTTACCCTGTGCCTTAATTATAAATGTTAAAGTCATCAAGAAAAAACGATATGAACAAATGATATCCTATGCCAATATCAATGTCTATTCAATCTAACTAATTAAGTTGTTCAGAAATTATCATTTTGTTGGCTTATCGAGATTACAAACTATAAATGTTTGTATTATATTGTCATTTTAATCAACGAATGCTATATGGATCAATTATACCCTTTAAAGTTCTTGAGCATTAGCTCAATGGTTGAAAGATCATCCCCCATTCATGAGGTCTTGTGTTCAAGCCTTGAGGAGGACATATGAAGTCCCTTTATGAGGATTTGGCTTGGGGATACACAGGTTCAAGTCTGAGGGGACAGGGTTTATCCCTATTAATCGTCGTGCCTTCTGGCGGAATAGTAGGGGGTTTTCCCCCATCAGATATTTGAAATAGGCATTTCTACTTCGAGGGAGCTCTCTAACGCGGACCCGGTTAAGACAACGTATGCTAGACCTCCCGCTGTCGAATCGCGACACGAAGTTTTCATCGAAATTCACCTTTCAAAAAATTATACCCTTTAAAAAAGGTTCATTTACGTAGAAACAATTCATGATCAAACTTGCAACACCAAATGAAATTGACTTGTATACAAGTAACCTTAATTAAAAGATGTCGTTAAAAAGAACACGCGTTTGCATGTAATGATGTAATGAGCTTCAATGCTATTATTCTTGAACCTAACACTAGAACATACATGCTAATATGTTCAAAAAAAAACATACATGTAATTGTTAGGTCCAGATTTACTGGACTCGCTCCAGACTCGACTACTGGAGCCTTACTGAAGATCTGTCCAGAAATGATAATTACTGGACCTACTTCAGACTTGGAAACTGGAGTCCCTCTGAAGATTTGTTCAGAAATTATCATTTTGTTGGCTTATCGAGATTACAAACTATAAATGTTTGTATTATATTGTCATTTTAATCAACGAATGCTATATGGATCAATTATACCCTTTAAAGTTCTTGAGCATTAGCTCAATGGTTGAAAGATCATCCCCCATTCATGAGGTCTTGTGTTCAAGCCTTGAGGAGGACATATGAAGTCCCTTTATGAGGATTTGGCTTGGGGATACACAGGTTCAAGTCTGAGGGGACAGGGTTTATCCCTATTAATCGTCGTGCCTTCTGGCGGAATAGTAGGGGGTTTTCCCCCATCGGATATTTGAAATAGGCATTTCTACTTCGAGGGAGCTCTCTAACGCGGACCCGGTTAAGACAACGTATGCTAGACCTCCCGCTGTCGAATCGCGACACGAAGTTTTCATCGAAATTCACCTTTCAAAAAATTATACCCTTTAAAGTTCTTGAGCATTAGCTCAATGGTTGAAAGATCATCCCCCATTCATGAGGTCTTGTGTTCAAGCCTTGAGGAGGACATATGAAGTCCCTTTATGAGGATTTGGCTTGGGGATACACAGGTTCAAGTCTGAGGGGACAGGGTTTATCCCTATTAATCGTCGTGCCTTCTGGCGGAATAGTAGGGGGTTTTCCCCCATCGGATATTTGAAATAGGCATTTCTACTTCGAGGGAGCTCTCTAACGCGGACCCGGTTAAGACAACGTATGCTAGACCTCCCGCTGTCGAATCGCGACACGAAGTTTTCATCGAAATTCACCTTTCAAAAAATTATACCCTTTAAAGTTCTTGAGCATTAGCTCAATGGTTGAAAGATCATCCCCCATTCATGAGGTCTTGTGTTCAAGCCTTGAGGAGGACATATGAAGTCCCTTTATGAGGATTTGGCTTGGGGATACACAGGTTCAAGTCTGAGGGGACAGGGTTTATCCCTATTAATCGTCGTGCCTTCTGGCGGAATAGTAGGGGGTTTTCCCCCATCGGATATTTGAAATAGGCATTTCTACTTCGAGGGAGCTCTCTAACGCGGACCCGGTTAAGACAACGTATGCTAGACCTCCCGCTGTCGAATCGCGACACGAAGTTTTCATCGAAATTCACCTTTCAAAAAATTATACCCTTTAAAGTTCTTGAGCATTAGCTCAATGGTTGAAAGATCATCCCCCATTCATGAGGTCTTGTGTTCAAGCCTTGAGGAGGACATATGAAGTCCCTTTATGAGGATTTGGCTTGGGGATACACAGGTTCAAGTCTGAGGGGACAGGGTTTATCCCTATTAATCGTCGTGCCTTCTGGCGGAATAGTAGGGGGTTTTCCCCCATCGGATATTTGAAATAGGCATTTCTACTTCGAGGGAGCTCTCTAACGCGGACCCGGTTAAGACAACGTATGCTAGACCTCCCGCTGTCGAATCGCGACACGAAGTTTTCATCGAAATTCACCTTTCAAAAAATTATACCCTTTAAAAAAGGTTCATTTACGTAGAAACAATTCATGATCAAACTTGCAACACCAAATGAAATTGACTTGTATACAAGTAACCTTAATTAAAAGATGTCGTTAAAAAGAACACGCGTTTGCATGTAATGATGTAATGAGCTTCAATGCTATTATTCTTGAACCTAACACTAGAACATACATGCTAATATGTTCAAAAAAAAAACATACATGTAATTGTTAGGTCCAGATTTACTGGACTCGCTCCAGACTCGACTACTGAAGCCTTACTGAAGATCTGTCCAGAAATGATAATTACTGGACCTACTTCAGACTTGGAAACTGGAGTCCCTCTGAAGATTTGTTCAGAAATAATGGAAGACCAGTGAGTTTATATTGCTTTATTTATATTCTTGCATTTATATTTAAAGTAATACTAGTCCGATTCTAGTTCATACTTGACTTGTTATTTTACAATCGTGGGTTAAACCATCGTGTGAGGGACTTTACACTAATGTTAAAAAAAAACATAGAAAATACATGCTATAGTTGTTGATTAATGAATGACTATACATTTTTTTCTTTTATCAATTAAGGATGAAAATTTATTTCATAATTAAATAGTAGATCTCTAGGAACCTCTTAATCTCATATATTGTATTGGTACCTGCGAAATTTCTATACTGAGTTTTTTTCATCGATAATTTATTTCCATTTTCAGATTTATCTTTAACAAAAATTGAACTTAGATCTTTCAAAACACAGGCCTCCATTATCAATGTATGTAGATTATGTACATGCATAAATATGTAATTCTTGGCCGGTATAAAAAAAAGGAAATTTCATTACATCACTTTGTGTTTTGCCATTTTATCAAGTTTTACCCCCGTACTTTTTTTGTTATTACATCACCCTGTGGTGACTTTTTGTATCATTAGACACCCCTCCGTCTATGAGCCGTTTGTAACCCTCCGTTATCCTCCTCACGTGCATTGCACATGAGGGTATTTTAGTCATTTAGTTATCTTCTTCCTTGATACACCATCTAAAACACTCTTTACTCCTCTTTCACCTTTCTTTTCCAGATCTATATTTATCCCTCTATAATTTAAACCCAAATCAATGATCCAGGAAAATAAAATATCTCTCTATCGATATACACATGTATGATGTATGTTCAATATTCCCATTTGCATAAAATCATCTGACAAAATATATAAGAACACGCCCCAAAAACATAAAACACAAACATATCATGCTTAAAAAAAAAACACAAACATATCATATGCGAGCGATATGTAACACACAAACATGTCCAATCGGAATATTTTGTCCAGATGTTGGCTCGTTCTTATCAAGTGTAACCATTGGTAAAGTAGTTTAGTTGTCGGCTTCTATTCATGTACAATGTATAACCCAATTTTTTCCTCCGCCTACTTGGTCTTTTCCCGGCGAATCACCAAAACTCTATGAGAACCACCACCAGATCCACCATCTTCATCAATGTCAATTGCTGGACCCAGATCTGTATCGACATAGGTGAACAGGTGGTTTGGATTGGCAAATAACATTATAGGTCCGATGATAGTGTGGGGATTTGGGTCCTGCTGGCCCCTATTTTTTTGCGGGTGATCGGAAAAGTAGGTGGCGGGGGGTGGTGGCCGAAAAATTGCCCCTTCACTCAATCGAAATCCAAGGTCGTCCACTCTTGCTTCCTTCCTTTTGATTAATAATTCATTTTCTTTAGTTTGTAAGTGTGTGCAATGTGCATAACCGAAATGATAATTTGATGCATAAATCACGCGACAAGCGACAGCGGAAGACTATTTTTGGTATTTTCTGGATTTTATATGAAACAAACAACAAACAAGACAATAAAAATTAAATTGATAGATAAAGACTCCACCACCAAGACTCGTAAAGGCTAAGCCACCGGAATCAAGGATAAAGGAAACACTCCGCCCCACCACTACAACCGATAAAGGTCTAGCCACCACGATTATAGATAAAGGAAACCGAAGATTTAAAAGACCTCACCGCAATATTTGATAAAGGACGAACCACCACAAATATTGATAAAGAGGCCACTCCTAACCACCAAGATCAAAGATCTATAAAGGTAAAAGAAGATTTGTAAGAAATAGAGGCTGCTCTATTAATTTTCATTCAACATCAACTAACTTTACAATGAGAGATAAAACCTCTATTTATAGCCACATGCTCTACCTAGGAATTAATGACAAAATAATAAAATAATACATAAAAGCTGTCACGCGCTAAGCCACTAATCAATTTGGACCAATAGAAAATGGACTTTAGTGGGGACTTTATTATCTGGACACTGGAACATAAATATGGAGATAAAATATCTGGACCCTTACTGGAGATAATATCTGGAGCACTTCACTGGTGGTCTTCAGTAGTGGTTACTGGACCATTTGTCTGGAGCAGTCATCTGGAGCGCTTCACTGGAGAGCTTCACTGGTGGACTACCAGAATTGGTTACTGGTGAAACTTGCCACTGGAGGAGTGTTACTACTGGCGACTGGATTTGTTCAGAAAAGACTTGTTTGAAATGGGCCACTGCTGGCAGAATCAGCATGGCTTGTTCAGATGGCATGATCAGCTCAGTGGACTTCTTCAGTTCCCTGGGTTCCTCCAGTTCAGTGAACCTAGACACTTCCGCATCATAATTATGTTGATGAAAATGGTGTAGATGTCTGGAGTGTATGTATGTAAATATATTGATATACAGATAAGGGATATCGTGTATAGATATAGATACACAAATCAGGAATGATGATGATGGTGTAAACAATGTAGATTTATGGATCTTTTTATTTTTGGATATTGTATAGATACAGATGTACAGATATATACAATTATTTTGGAGAAGAAGTGGGTTAAAAAGACTAACATACCCTCATGTGCAGGGCACATGAGGAGGATAACGGAGTCACATTAACGGCTGTTAAAGGAAGGGGTATGTAATGAAACAAAAAGTCACCTTAGGGAGATCTAATAACAAAAAAAAAGTACGGGGTGAAACTTGATAAAATGACAAATCACAAGGTGATGTAATGAAATTTTCTCTATAAAAAAAATGTATAATCTTCATGGACAACATATAAACATAATCCCTATATACTTAATGAACTAACGAGTTGTATATAAATTGAGAAATGGTATTTATCAAAATTAATTGTAACAGTATTACGGAGTATAAGCAACCCAACAACATTGAATTTGTTGATATATAATAACTATTTATAAAAATAAATTGTCAATAATCTTCTATATAAATATAAATACTTCTAGTTCTATCCTTTTATTTTGGTGATATGGATATCAATTAATGAAACGTATTGTTAGTTTGTTCATGAAGTATTCATGTTAGAAGTACGTTATATATTCATTTTGAATCATATATATTGCTACGTATTCTACAATGTTAATTAATTTTACAAGCAACTTAACACACGTTCGTATAAACTTGAATCATCATCATAAGATCACATAGTAAATTTATTAATTATTATACCTTTAATAAAGTTTAAAAAACATCATTTTTCTATCACATCGAAACTTTTCCAAAGATAAACAAGGCCGTTTATTATGTTGATAATATTCCACATTTCAAAAGCATATTTTCGTCTTTATTCTTTTTCAACGAAAATAATTAATTGCTTATGCTACTTATAATGCATTCACTTTATCGCAAAACATTTGATAACTCATCAAGCTTTGCATATAAATGAGACACTTTATAAGCACTTTTATAAGATGTTTTGTCAAAGCATATAATTAACATTTGTCCTTTTATTCTTTTACAGTTTTAAATCGAACACTTTGTAGACAACAAAAATAAGTGTTTACACGTGGGTACGTGTATAGTTGTCGTGCGATCCACAATATTAGTGACATAATGATCATACGTGATAGAACTATGTGATGGCGATCACCAACTAAAAATATTATGATCGAAAAAAATTAAAATGAAAAAGTGGATCCTAAATGGAATATGGATGATAGTGTTTTAATATGCTCAATATTTTTTGATGTTACATAGTGATGAAATAAGAGTAATATAACCATACCATATGCCCTTAAGATTATATTATACTCCCTCCGTCCCACTAAACTTGTCTACATTTAAATTTTCAAAGTCAAACTTTACGAACTTTGACTATAAATATTTTTGTTTGTGTTATATAATATTTGATAAAAGTTATATGAATTGATTGTGTTTTAAATGTGTGTTTTATTGGTATAACTTTCATCAACTATTATATAACAAAAATAAAAATATTTATGGTCAAAGTTCATAAAGTTTGACTTTGAAAATTTAAAAGTAGACAAGTTTAATGGGACGGATGGAGTAGTTGTTTTTTAATATTTAAACATATAAAGTGTTCCAACGTGCATTCATACACATTTTTAATTTCTTCTCACGAGTTTAGAATTCACAAACTTTTGTTTGAAAAGGTTTAGTTTTGTTTGAATGCTCATATTGATTGACAAAAAGTTAGGGGGTGTTTGGTTCACAGAATTCCTTAGAATCTGATGAAATTGAAATCTGAATTTCATTCCATATCCTGTTTGGTTGGCAGAATTCCATTCCATGAGGTGTTTGGTTCAACAAGGAAATGGAATTGGATTCCTTTAAATTCCATTAAATGAAGGAATTCAACATTCCTTGGCAAAATGGATGGAATGTTTGAAATTTCAATGGAATTCAAAATTTGATAAAAATTAACTTTTTTTGTAATTATTATTTGATTATATATTTGTTATAATTATTATTACTATGATTTTTGATACTATATTTATCAATTATTATTATTATTATTATTATTTTTATAAAAACATCACTTATATTAGAAATTTATAGAGTTTACAAGAAATTAGTGGGAAGCCGAGATACTATCTGGGCGCCCACTCCTCTAGCTATAGCAAAACTAACTCTACTAAATATATGAGCGGCAGCACGCGCACCAATGTCTTGAGTCATGGAGAACTTTCGAACTCGCTTTAGTAGAGTCACTGCATCCTTTTCAAGTTCTCCAAAGGATGAAAATGAGAAGGGTAAGAACCCATATCCAATATCCGCACACTTAGCTTCATACTTGAAACTTCTATTATTATTATTATTATTATTATTATTATTATTATTATTATTATTATTATTATTATTATTAATCAGAATTTTCTACTTTTATTAATTATTAATCAAAAATAATTTATAAATTTATAAAAAATTGTTGTTGTTTTATAAAATTAGGGGTGTAAACGAGCCGAGCCGAGCCCGAGCTTGACAGTGCTCGAGCTCGAGCTCGAGATCGTTTAAGGAGCTCGGGCTCGAGCTCGAGCTCGTTCGAGCCTTAGTATATAAACTCGAGCTCGGCTCGTGATTTATTAAGAAAGCTCGAGCTCGACTCGAGATCGGTTAAATCAGCTCGAGCTCGAGATCGTTTAAGGAGCTCGGGCTCGAGCTCGAGCTCGTTCGAGCCTTAGTATATAAACTCGAGCTCGGTAAGTGATCAAAACTAAGCTCGATTATCAGAGGCTCGTGAAAAAAGCTCGTTTAGGCTCGGCTCGATTAGTATATGAAAGCTCGATTAATATAATAATATGTATATATATTATTATATTATAAATATGAAAGCTCGTTTAGGCTCGCGAGCTTAATCGAGTTATGGATTCGAAGTTCGAGCTCGAGCTCGTTTAGTAAACGAGTCAACAGTTAAGCTCGAATTCGACTCGAGCTCGTTTAAGCTCGGCTCGAAACGAGCTTTTTACGAATCGAGTTCGAATATTTCACGAGCAGGCTTGACTCGTTTACACCCCTATATAAAATTATTTAATTTAAATTAAAGAAACATTTTATTTTATAAAAATATTTATTTTATAAAAATATTTTATTTTATAAAAATATTAATTTTATTTATAATATATATTATTTTATAAAAATATTTTATTTTATAAAAATATTTTATTTTATAAAAATATTTTATTTTATAAAAATATTTTATTTTATAAAAATATTTTATTTTATAAAAATATTTTATTTTATAAAAATATTTTATTTTATAAAAATATTTTATTTTATAAAAATATTTTATTTTATAAAAATATTTTATTTTATAAAAATATTTTATTTTATAAAAATATTTTATTTTATAAAAATATTTTATTTTATAAAAATATTTTATTTTATAAAAATATTTTATTTTATAAAAATATTTTATTTTATAAAAATATTTTATTTTATAAAAATATTTTATTTTATAAAAATATTTTATTTTATAAAAATATTTTATTTTATAAAAATATTTTATTTTATAAAAATATTTTATTTTATAAAAATATTTTATTTTATAAAAATATTTTATTTTATAAAAATATTTTATTTTATAAAAATATTTTATTTTATAAAAATATTTTATTTTATAAAAATATTTTATTTTATAAAAATATTTTATTTTATAAAAATATTTTATTTTATAAAAATATTTTATTTTATAAAAATATTTTATTTTATAAAAATATTTTATTTTATAAAAATATTTTATTTTATAAAAATATTTTATTTTATAAAAATATTTTATTTTATAAAAATATTTTATTTTATAAAAATATTTTATTTTATAAAAATATTTTATTTTATAAAAATATTTTATTTTATAAAAATATTTTATTTTATAAAAATATTTTATTTTATAAAAATATTTTATTTTATAAAAATATTTTATTTTATAAAAATATTTTATTTTATAAAAATATTTTATTTTATAAAAATATTTTATTTTATAAAAATATTTTATTTTATAAAAATATTTTATTTTATAAAAATATTTTATTTTATAAAAATATTTTATTTTATAAAAATATTTTATTTTATAAAAATATTTTATTTTATAAAAATATTTTATTTTATAAAAATATTTTATTTTATAAAAATATTTTATTTTATAAAAATATTTTATTTTATAAAAATATTTTATTTTATAAAAATATTTTATTTTATAAAAATATTTTATTTTATAAAAATATTTTATTTTATAAAAATATTTTATTTTATAAAAATATTTTATTTTATAAAAATATTTTATTTTATAAAAATATTTTATTTTATAAAAATATTTTATTTTATAAAAATATTTTATTTTATAAAAATATTTTATTTTATAAAAATATTTTATTTTATAAAAATATTTTATTTTATAAAAATATTTTATTTTATAAAAATATTTTATTTTATAAAAATATTTTATTTTATAAAAATATTTTATTTTATAAAAATATTTTATTTTATAAAAATATTTTATTTTATAAAAATATTTTATTTTATAAAAATATTTTATTTTATAAAAATATTTTATTTTATAAAAATATTTTATTTTATAAAAATATTTTATTTTATAAAAATATTTTATTTTATAAAAATATTTTATAGTGAACTAGGAAAAAAAGATTTAGAAAAAATAATAATGTAATGTCATTTTAAGATTATTGTTCTTGTGTTTAGTAGTCATATTCATCAAGTATAATTCGATGAAATTTGTTATTTTTTCAGTTTTCTAAGAAATGAAAATTAATTTACTTGATTAAAGGAAACAAAAAAATCAGAGAATTACGTATATACGTAGCTACTTATCTGCTAACGTCAGCTCCAAACTCGTTATCTCACCACACCACCGGTCCCAAAATAATAAATCAAATTAAAAAAACTCGCCCAAAATTTACCGTTTATTGATGCTCACAGCCTGTCATCCACAACCTCCCAGCTAAATTAGACCCCACCGCCACTTTCTATATTAATCACCTTTTTTACCCTCATCCGACGTGTTATCTTTCCTTATATATACTCACTCCATCTCCACCCACCTCTTCAAAAATCACAACCATTTCAATTTGACAATTTCCAATTCTCTCTTTTTTCTCTCCACTTTCATTCAAAAAAAACACACACACACACACACAACAAAATCAATAACAATAAAATGGGAATTTGTAGTTCATGCGACGCAACATCTGTCGCAACAGCAAAACTAGTATTACACGATGGAAGTTTACAAGAATTTTCGTACCCTGTTAAGGTTTCCAACTTGTTACAAAAACATCCAACCACTTTTATATGTAACGCTGATGAAATGGAGTTCGACGACGTCGTTTCGCCTGTTTCGGAACAAGAAACGCTACAACTTGGCCAGTTGTATTTTGCTTTACCGTTAAATCGGTTAAGAAAACCACTTCAACCTGAAGAAATGGCTGCATTGGCTGTTAAAGCTACGTCAGCATTGGCTAATAAAACAGATAAATGTGGGTGTAGCAGTAAAAGCAGTAAAAATGTTTATTTTTCTACCCCTGTAATTTCCGGAGGTTATGATGGTAATAATAATAATGGGCATGTCAAGAATTCGGGTCGGGTTTCGGATGTTGGAAGTGTTGGGTCTAGAAGCAGTGGGAGAAGACGGAATTTTAATGTAATGTTGAGTGCCATACCTGAATAGATTTATCATCTATGTATGCGGATATATATGGATATGAATATATAGAGATTAGAGATTAATTAATGATCTATATCTATAGTTTGTGAATATTGTTGATGAGATTAGATTTTTGTAGGGAGATGTAACACTTGGTTTGTTTTTGGGGTTCTTTTTTGGTTACAAGTTTTAGTCCTGAAAAGAGATGGATTATTTTTTTTCTTCTTTGAGTTTGAATTAATTTATTGCACGTTCCATGCAGTTGCATTATTATATATTACATGACTTGGGACTTGAGAATATATATTTAGAATTGTAATTCATTGCTTATTTTTTGGACTTGTATATGCTAGGCTTTTGTTTATTGAGAATTATAATCGATATGGGTCCATTTAGTCATTTGGTTATAGACAAATTAGTCATTTAAGAAATTTATATCACTTTTGTTACTTTTGTATAACAAAATGTGCAACAAATACTATCGTAAGAACTTATGATCAGTTGTTGTATAAATTTACTTGATGATTTACTTTTTACGAGTATCAGTTTTTGTAGATTGGATTTAGTTTAATTGGTATGAAGGCTAATGATATGAGATACTCGTATTATTTTTGTGGTCGTGCCGGAGTGCTTATCGGGCATGACTGGAGATCATATGGGCCCTGTCTGCGCAGGTTCGAATCTTGCCGACCAAGTTTTCCCTTATTATATTTTTACCCAAAACAAAAAATAAAATAAATGAATACATGATATGACTCAATTTATACATATCTTCCACATCTTATTTGGACGTTTTGTATACGAATTATGGCCGTTTATACATGTTTTGTGGTGCCTTATGGTATTTGCTAGTGTTTTCAGGATTACAGCAGGTACATCGCTCACAAGTGGTAGAAAATAGCTTAAGAATGGTCCATATGCACTAACGATGAAGAACGAAGCTGAATTTCCAAATTCTGCAGCATTCGCGGCGCGACCAAATAGCCTCGCGGCGCGATACAGCACAAAACTTCATTCGCGGCGCAATCTGGGAATCTCGCGACGCGACAAAAGTCCCTGTTTGGAAAGGCTCCAGTTTTGGTACGACTCGCGGCGCGACCTGACGCTGAACTGACAGATTTCTCTCTCCTGGGGTATAAATACAAACCCCCACTTTACCCTAAAAGGGTTGTTGGACACCTGAGCCTCCATACTTAACTCCTAGCCGTTTTTGAAGGGTTTTCCAAGGGTTTTCACTCCTCCAACATCATTTTGAAGATTTGAAGACTTATTTTGGCTATAGTTACTTATTGTAGCTCGGTTGTAACGTCGATTTGGATTTCTACTCTATATTTGGTACACTATGTTCTCTTCTCTAATTGAATATTTAGTTCTTTTCATTATGAGTAGCTAAATCGCTATACATCTATGAAGATGAAGTGAAACAATTAGTTATGGTTGCATAATATTTTGAATTCAAGTTGGTCTTACTTAACATTTTGTCAAGATCTTAATAAAGTGATTTCTTATACTTAATCTTGTGTACTTGGTGATATTTGCGTTTTTCGATAGTGGTACTAGTTGAATACAAGTATTATTTTAGTCGTTTGTCTATGAACGACTCTTGCTAGGTCATGGTATGATAGTAAAGATACAAGTTTAATAGAAATTGCTTTGTTAAGTGGATTTAACGGATGGTGGTACCACGTTTCTTTCACAAAGATAGAATTGTTACGTAAATAGTCAAACAAACTAGTTAGTTCAAGGAATTGTAATAGGGTTGGTGGTACCACTTGTTGCAAGAAATTGGATTGATTAGGTGATTGAGTCGATTTTACAAACGGAGTGCACGCCGAATGTGTTCTTGTCTTATCACGATTATGATCACCAACTTATATGAACCGTGAGCTTAACCTATATGCAACCTAGACTTTTTGTATAGCGGATTCGACATAGATGGCTTTTTAATTATTTGTTTACACTCAAACTATTTTAGTGTGCTCTCGATTGACGCCGGTTGAGTACTTTTATCTACTTGTTAATTACATAGCTTTCGGAAACGCAAAGTGACAAGTCGGTCACAAACCAAACTTTCTCTTGTTCTGCATTTTCACAACCTTTAGTACAACATTCAGTCCTTGTGTTCGATCCTGGTCTTGCCAGTTAACTATATTACATACGAACGGGTACACTGCCCGTAAGTGTGTGGTAGCCAGTAAACGGTAGATCTTGTTATAAATTTTTAAAACTAGATTTCACACATCAAGTTTTTGGCGCCGCTGCCGGGGACTTCGGTTTTAAGTACTTTTGGTTAAGATTCTGTGAATCGACCCTTTTTCGTGCTTGCACGGAGAAGTTACTTGTTTTAGTTTATTTTTGTTTTGCTTTGATTTTACCTCAGGTGCTATTAAGGTTTTGCTTGTT
Source organism: Erigeron breviscapus (assembly GCA_034093135.1). Taxonomy (NCBI): domain Eukaryota; kingdom Viridiplantae; phylum Streptophyta; class Magnoliopsida; order Asterales; family Asteraceae; genus Erigeron; species Erigeron breviscapus. Next base: position 3,840,059 of record CM067169.1, on the reverse strand, counting down.
GTGCTGTGTTCGCAGATTATTTACAGGTAGTGGATGAACACTCGAGCTTCTGGGAAACCATTAGCCAAGGCCACATCTAACCCCGAAAAACTTAAAAAGCGCACCAAAACACAAACGTCACAACCATCATCATCCGAACCAGTTTTCATAAACACCACTCCTTACCAAACCCACATACTTAACGAGACTTACTACGAGTCGGGAAGTAACGAGTGGGGTTATTTTTCCGAAAAAGGGGAACCCATTTCCGATAAAACACCAACTCCACCCGAATCGCCAAAACCGGACATCAACATGGCCGGTCAACAAAATAATCCACCCGATCTCTTCAACATGAAGATCGAGGACCTTCCTCATACCATACCCACATCTCACCGATCAGCCATCCGTGCACCCGAAATCGACACTTTCGCGGTAAAAGGTAACCACTTACAGATGGTTAAGGATTTGTGCTTTGATGGATGGCATAAAAGAGACCCTCATGAGCATCTTGACAAGTTTGAGATGATTTGCAATCTATTCAACTATGGGGAAAACCAAGCCAACAATGTTACTATGTCTCTCACGGGAGAGGCTCACAAATGGTTGAAAGGATTAGCGCCGGATAGTTTGACTACTTGGGGGGCGGTTAAAGAAGCTTTTATAGATAGATTCTTTCCGGCTAATCGGGAAAGAGAGCTTAGGCTGGTTATCCGTTCTTTTAGACAAGACGAGGATGAGTCGATAGTTGAAGCTTGGTTAAGGATAAAGGATCTCTTGTGGGAATGTCCCGGGCATGGGGTGAGTGACACCGAAGTTGTGGGGATATTTTTGGATGGAATGAATAGGGAGAACTACGAGAAGATGGTAATGACTTGTGGGGGTAGTATTAGCTACAAGACCTCAAGTGAGCTTTGGAAGATGTTTGAGGATATGGCAAAAGCTCAAGTCTCTAGACCGTCGAATAGGGATAGGAGATCACGTAAGGTAGTAGCTCGGGTGGATGATGGTGAAACATCCGAAGTAGTTACTGAAATTCGGAAACTTTCAAACCGAATGGATGAAAGGTTCTCTATGGCGGAGAACAACTTTGGTGGGCTTGAGCGTGATGTGAAGATCATGGCGGGGGATGTCTTCATTGTGGTGGTCCACACCATCCCGATGAGTGTGATTCTATGGCACAAGAAGATGTGAACTTTGTGCAAAACCAACGCCAAGGAAATTATCAATCTCTCTTCCAACGTGGTGGCAACTACCAAGGCCGCCACCAAGGTAACTCTTCGAACTCTTCTAATTTTTATTCTAACAATCGTGGTGGTAATTTTCAAGGTAGGTGGCAAAAAGACGATACTCATGGAACACCTCAACAACAACAACCACCCTCACCTCCAAGGAAGGAGGAAAATCAAGATGAAAGCTCGCCTCTCATGGCCATGATGGCCAAGTTTCTTGATAAACAAGACAAGAGGGAGGAAGCTCAAGAGAAGCGAAACGCTTCAATGGAAAACTATTCCAAGCTTTTGAATGAAAAGATTGGGGGGTTGCATGACAAGATTGACATTAGCAATAGCAACAACCAAGCTTTGATTTCCAACCTGGAAAAGAGAATCGATAGAATGGGCAATCAACAAAGACAACCGGGTACTCTTCCAAGCAATACCCAACAAAACCCAAATCAAGACAAAGGTCAATGGAGAAAGGGGGATGACAAGTACAAAGGACCCCAACACCGGAATGAAACCGTTAATGCCATAACCACACGGTCCGGGAAGGTAACTACACCTCCTATTGATAATTCTCGTATTCATAATGTTTCTCCTTTAGTTGGGCAGTTTGATGAGGAAGACGATGAAGAGGTAGAGATGGAATCACCACCGGTGGTCACTACTTCGATTCCTAAAGCCACACCAATCAAGGAACCCGAAGTCAAGCCCTACAAGCCCAAGATTCCTTTTCCTCAACGCTTGAGGAAGGAAAAGATTCAAGAACAATACAACAAGTTCTTTGACATGATTAAAACGGTGACAATCAATGTGCTGTTAGTTGATCTCAGAACTAGTGACCGATAAGAAGAAGCTTGAGGAAGCAAAGGCAACATTTTTCAATGAGGAATGCTCGGCGGTAATCCAAAATAAGCTTCCACCTAAGCTTTCGGATCCAGAAGTTTTCTCATCACTTGTACTTTTAGTAGGAAATTATCTTATAAGGCGTTGGCCGACCTAGGAGCAAGCATCAACTTGATGCCTTTTTCAATTTTTAGAAAGCTTTCTTTGGGTAAGTTGAAACCCACCAAAATGAGCATCCGCCTAGCGGATCATTCTTTTCAATACCCGTTGGGGGTGGCCGAAAACTTGCTAGTGCAAGTAGGCCAATTTGTTTTTCCGGTAGATTTTGTCATTTTGGAAATGGAGGAGGACACCAAGGTGCCCCTCATTTTGGGCCGACCATTCTTATACACCGCGGATGCTATCATCCAGGTAAAGGACAAGGAAATTTCCTTGGGTGTCGGGGAGGACCGAATTGTGTTTAAAATTGAAAAAGCTTTACAACATTCTTATTCTTCCGATGACACTTGTTTTAAGATTGATGTTATAGATGAGGCGGTTGAATTAGAGACGTTAGAGCTTGTTGGAATTGATGGTGAGGAAAATGATGGCTTGACTAGTATTGGAGAGGGAGATATCGCTAGTGACCAAGTTGAGGAGATTGAAGAGATTTTGGCACTTAGCATGGATGATGCTCCATTGGAAGATGAAGGATTTGAAGAAATTGAGGTAATTCCAAGTAGTAAGCTACCCACGTCCATTGATAATCCTCCTACGGATTTAGAGCTCAAACCATTGCCCGATCATCTAGAATATGCATTCTTGGAAGGTACATCTCTACTCCCCGTTGTTATCTCCTCATCACTTTCGGGTGAGGAAAAGGCTAGACTCATGACCATTCTAAAGGCCCATAAAAAGGCCTTTGCATGGAAGACATCCGATATACCCGGGATAAGCCCCGATTTTTGCAAACACAAAATCAATTTAATTGAAAATGTGAAACCGGTTATTCAAAGGCAAAGAAGGCTTAATCCTAACATGAAGGATGTTGTGAAAAAGGAAATTGTTAAATTACTTGATGCGGGGATAATTTTTCCAATATCGGATAGTCCATGGGTTAGCCCGGTACATTGTGTACCCAAGAAGGGTGGTATGACCGTTGTTACTAATGAGAATAATGAGTTGGTCCCAACTCGGACGGTCACCGGTTGGAGAGTTTGTATAGATTACCGCAAGTTAAATGAGGCCACCAAAAAGGACCATTTTCCTTTACCCTTCATGGACCAAATGCTTGAAAGGTTAGCGGGTAATGAATTTTTCTGTTTTCTTGATGGTTTTTCCGGGTACTTCCAAATACCCATTGATCCTAATGATCAAGAGAAAACAACCTTTACTTGTCCTTTCGGAACATATGCTTATTGCCGCATGCCTTTTGGTTTATGTAATGCGCCGGGAACTTTTCAAAGATGCATGTTGGCCATTTTTCAAGATATGATTGAAACCTCCATGGAAGTTTTCATGGATGATTTTTCGGTATTTGGTGACTCTTTTGAAAGTTGTTTAACAAATTTGGATAAAATGCTTGATAGATGTGAGAAAGCGCATTTGGTGCTTAATTGGGAAAAATGCCATTTTATGGTCAAAGAGGGCATTGTGTTGGGTCACAAGGTTTCAAGGGCGGGTCTTGAGGTTGACAAAGCCAAAATTGATGTCATGACTAAATTACCTCCACCTACCAATGTGAAGTCGGTAAGAAGTTTTCTAGGTCATGCCGGTTTTTACCGCCGTTTTATCAAAGACTTCTCTAAAATCACAAGACCCATGACTAAATTGTTGGAAAAAGATGTCCCTTTTGAGTTTAATGATGCGTTTCTTAATGCTTTTTCTATTTTAAGGGACAAATTGACCAATGCCCCAATCATGACTTCACCGAATTGGTCTCTACCGTTTGAACTTATGTGTGACGCTAGTGATTTTGCTTTGGGGGCCGTTCTTGGCCAAAGGGATGAGAAGCATTTTCGCCCAATCTATTTTGCTAGCAAAACCCTAAACCCCGCCCAACAAAACTACACCGTGACCGAAAAAGAGTTGTTGGCGGTGGTGTATGCCTTTGACAAGTTTCGACCTTACTTGGTGTTGAACAAAACCATTGTGTTTACCGACCATTCGGCATTAAAGTACTTGTTCTCAAAACAAGATGCCAAACCCCGCTTGCTTCGTTGGGTCTTGCTTTTGCAAGAATTTGATATCGAAATTAAGGACAAAAGTGGGGCTGAAAATGTTGCCGCCGACCATTTGAGTAGGCTCGAAAACCCTCACCTTGAGGAGTTGAAAGAGCATGAAATTAATGATTCTTTTCCCGATGAGTTTTTAATGCAGGTGGAGGATGAGGAGGCACCATGGTATGCCGATATCGCTAACTATTTGTGTGCAGGAGTTTTGCCAAAGGGGTGGTCCTCCCAACAAAGGAAAAGGTTCTTTTCAGAAATCAAGCATTACTTTTGGGAGGAGCCATATTTGTTTAGGGTGTGTGCGGATGGTATGATCCGAAGATGCATTTGGGGTGGTGAGACTAGGAAGATTTTGGATGAATGTCACTACGGTCCTACCGGTGGGCATTATGGGGCATCGGTGACGGGAAAGAAAGTGTTTGATGCGGGCTTCTATTGGCCCACAATCTTCAAAGAGGCTCAAACCCTAGTTGAGACATGTGATGCATGTCAAAGGCAAGGAACTATCACCAAACGAGATGAAATGCCCCAACAATCCATTCAAGTGTGTGAAGTTTTTGATGTGTGGGGAATTGATTTTATGGGCCCGTTTCCGCCATCCAACAAGTGCCTTTATATCTTGGTTGCGGTTGATTATGTCTCAAAGTGGGCCGAAGCGAAAGCCTTGCCAACAAATGATGGTAAGGTTGTGATTGAATTCTTAAAGACTTTGTTTAGCCGCTTTGGAATGCCAAGAGCTTTGATAAGCGACCGGGGCACTCATTTTGCCAATCATCAATTGGCGAAAGTCTTGAAAAGGTATGGAGTTACCCATCGTTTCTCAACTTCCTATCACCCACAAACTAGTGGACAAGTTGAGAACACCAACCGTGCTTTGAAGAGGATACTTGAGAAGACCGTTGATGGAAACCCTAAGTCATGGTCCAAGAAGTTAGATGATGCCCTATGGGCGTTTCGAACCGCTTTCAAGACTCCCATCGGTACTACTCCATACCGACTTCTCTATGGGAAGACTTGCCATTTGCCGGTGGAAATTGAGCATAAGGCATATTGGGCTTTAAAGCATTGCAATATGGACTTGGTGGAAGCCGGAGAAACGAGAATGCTTCAACTCCATGAGCTTGATGAGCTTAGACATGGTGCTTACGACAATTCATTGTTGTACAAAGAAAAGACAAAAGTTTGGCACGACAAGAAGCTCAAAAGAAAGGATTTCAAGGTGGGAGATAAGGTCTTGTTGTTTCTCTCTAAGTTCAAGATCCACCAACCAAAGCTTATGTCGAGGTGGAATGGACCATTTGTTATCAAGCATGTATATCCTTCGGGATATGTCGAGTTGTTTAGAGAGGATGGGAGCTCATTCATGGTCAACGGACATCGGCTAAAACTTTATCATGAACAAGATGTTGCGGAGGGAGCCGTGGTTGAGAAGCTCCAACTTTTTGCTTAGAATTGAGGTTTGATCGAGTCAAGCTAAGGACTCGTTAATAAATAAAGCGCTTCTCGGGAGGCAACCCGTGTGTTGTATCATTTTTTAGTTGTTTTCAGTATTTTTCCTTCTATTTTTATGTTTTTGTTGAGAATTACAGGTTAGAAATGGTTTTGGGTGAACCGGTATGCGCAAACGTGTGTTAACAAGCCAAAAATCTGAGGAAAGGCAGAAGATCACGGCGCGAGTGGGACTCTCGCGTCGCGAGTTTTGGGTGATTTTCTATCTAATCCGAGCAGAGGTTTTTATCGCGTCGCGAATTTGGCACCTCGCGACGCGAGAGGCAATTTTAACAGGATCGCGGCGCGATCCCGGTAACTCGCGGCGCGATTGGTCGCATCCAGGTGAAAAGTTTGGGTTTTGCAAGTTGAATTCTGGAAGATTGCTTTTGGAATTTTTGAATAAGCAAGCGGGTTTATGCTGGCAGTCAGTTCAGCACCCACTTGAATTTTGGCTTCAACTTTGCAATGGTGATTTCACGCTTTCACCCGGAGGTTTTTTCATTGTTCCTTTCTACATTTTGCATTTTTCCCTTTTTCCCATTATTCGCCTTAGTTATTCGTCCATTGAGGACAATGTACAACTTAAGTGTGGGGAGGTTTGATATGGCTCAATTTATACATATCTTCCACATCTTATTTGGACGTTTTGTATACGAATTATGGCCGTTTATACATGTTTTGTGGTGCCTTATGGTATTTGCTAGTGTTTTCAGGATTACAGCAGGTACATCGCTCACAAGTGGTAGAAAATAGCTTAAGAATGGTCCATATGCACTAACGATGAAGAACGAAGCTGAATTTCCAAATTCTGCAGCATTCGCGGCGCGACCAAATAGCCTCGCGGCGCGATTGGTCGCATCCAGGTGAAAAGTTTGGGTTTTGCAAGTTGAATTCTGGAAGATTGCTTTTGGAATTTTTGAATAAGCAAGCGGGTTTATGCTGGCAGTCAGTTCAGCACCCACTTGAATTTTGCTAATTTAGGATAAAACTAGAGATTAGTTACCTTTAGCTTTCCCTTTCTAGTGCTTGTGGCATTTCATCGTTCCAAGGGGTCATAGGTTTGCTCCGAACTTCAATATAATCTAGGTTGATTGCTAATTGTACCTTAATGATGAATCAAATGTGAATAATAGCTTCACTAGATGATGTATTGGTAGGCACCGCTTGAGGTTTTCCATATGAATTTTGCAAATGGTGTGCACAAAGTGCTTGAAATGTATTAAATATGCTTGTGGTAATTTAACTTAACATATGGTTTGCACACCGGATGTCCGGTCCTTAATTCCTATGTTATAGGTTGTGGCTCTAGTCATTATGTTGGGTCTTTGTATCGGGGTGTCTGGGGTGCTTCGGCATCAAATGGGTGGCACATGCGGGAACGCGCGCAAAACATTTTTCAATAGTCTAGTGCTAATGTGGGCTTTGAGACTCGAATAAGTAGGTCCTTGGGGTAACTTCGTTTTACCTAACTCACCTAAAGCTTCCAACTTGGGATGAGTTGTCCGAAAGTTCGTTATGCGGGTCTCATAGAAACTCACGGGTATTAAATTATAAAACATTTTGTTCTCGTATGTGTTAGTGTTTAGAGCATGGTCTCTGGATATGCAACCCAACCTTGAGTTCTGGCGTATGTCTCTTAACGATACTTAGGTATCCGTAGCGAACCGCTGGCCGGACGCTTAAAGTGCACTTTCGTATGATCACCTAATGTGTGGATAGAGTTGCAATTCTAGACCATAGGAGTATGTTGTGTCGAGGGACTCATAAGTATAACGTGATGAAAACCTTATGGAAAACCAAGGGCGTGAGTGCTTTAGTGGACAAAAATACCGGTAATCATTGTGGAATATTGCTTATGTTGCCAATAATAATTGTGAAGCTTGCTAGTGGATTATAAGCTTAGTAAGAACGAGCTTAAGGTCAATTGGAATGATAGAAATGTTCAAGAGGTGTTAACACAAGCATAGGTGGGATTCTAATTGTAACTAGAAGATGGATTTCCTCTAGATTAGTCGAATTTTCTGATTTCGTCTTAAACTTTGCTCATTAGTTTCTAAATGCATTTGCTTTTGGTATTCAACACCGCTTGGTCGGAAATTTCTAGTTTAACTAATTTTGTTTTGACATTTGGATTGTTTGGTAACTTGAGTTTGGCTTAAAGTGCATACTTGCTTGAGGGCAAGCAAAGTTTAAGTGTGGGGAGGTTTGATATGGCTCAATTTATACATATCTTCCACATCTTATTTGGACGTTTTGTATACGAATTATGGCCGTTTATACATGTTTTGTGGTGCCTTATGGTATTTGCTAGTGTTTTCAGGATTACAGCAGGTACATCGCTCACAAGTGGTAGAAAATAGCTTAAGAATGGTCCATATGCACTAACGATGAAGAACGAAGCTGAATTTCCAAATTCTGCAGCATTCGCGGCGCGACCAAATAGCCTCGCGGCGCGATACAGCACAAAACTTCATTCGCGGCGCAATCTGGGAATCTCGCGACGCGACAAAAGTCCCTGTTTGGAAAGGCTCCAGTTTTGGTACGACTCGCGGCGCGACCTGACGCTGAACTGACAGATTTCTCTCTCCTGGGGTATAAATACAAACCCCCACTTTACCCTAAAAGGGTTGTTGGACACCTGAGCCTCCATACTTAACTCCTAGCCGTTTTTGAAGGGTTTTCCAAGGGTTTTCACTCCTCCAACATCATTTTGAAGATTTGAAGACTTATTTTGGCTATAGTTACTTATTGTAGCTCGGTTGTAACGTCGATTTGGATTTCTACTCTATATTTGGTACACTATGTTCTCTTCTCTAATTGAATATTTAGTTCTTTTCATTATGAGTAGCTAAATCGCTATACATCTATGAAGATGAAGTGAAACAATTAGTTATGGTTGCATAATATTTTGAATTCAAGTTGGTCTTACTTAACATTTTGTCAAGATCTTAATGAAGTGATTTCTTATACTTAATCTTGTGTACTTGGTGATATTTGCGTTTTTCGATAGTGGTACTAGTTGAATACAAGTATTATTTTAGTCGTTTGTCTATGAACGACTCTTGCTAGGTCATGGTATGATAGTAAAGATACAAGTTTAATAGAAATTGCTTTGTTAAGTGGATTTAACGGATGGTGGTACCACTTGTTGCAAGAAATTGGATTGATTAGGTGATTGAGTCGATTTTACAAACGGAGTGCACGCCGAATGTGTTCTTGTCTTATCACGATTATGATCACCAACTTATATGAACCGTGAGCTTAACCTATATGCAACCTAGACTTTTTGTATAGCGGATTCGACATAGATGGCTTTTTAATTATTTGTTTACACTCAAACTATTTTAGTGTGCTCTCGATTGACGCCGGTTGAGTACTTTTATCTACTTGTTAATTACATAGCTTTCGGAAACGCAAAGTGACAAGTCGGTCACAAACCAAACTTTCTCTTGTTCTGCATTTTCACAACCTTTAGTACAACATTCAGTCCTTGTGTTCGATCCTGGTCTTGCCAGTTAACTATATTACATACGAACGGGTACACTGCCCGTAAGTGTGTGGTAGTCAGTAAACGGTAGATCTTGTTATAAATTTTTAAAACTAGATTTCACACATCAAGTTTTTGGCGCCGCTGCCGGGGACTTCGGTTTTAAGTACTTTTGGTTAAGATTCTGTGAATCGACCCTTTTTCGTGCTTGCACGGAGAAGTTACTTGTTTTAGTTTATTTTTGTTTTGCTTTGATTTTACCTCAGGTGCTATTAAGGTTTTGCTTGTTGTGCTGTGTTCGCAGATTATTTACAGGTAGTGGATGAACACTCGAGCTTCTGGGAAACCATTAGCCAAGGCCACATCTAACCCCGAAAAACTTAAAAAGCGCACCAAAACACAAACGTCACAACCATCATCATCCGAACCAGTTTTCATAAACACCACTCCTTACCAAACCCACATACTTAACGAGACTTACTACGAGTCGGGAAGTAACGAGTGGGGTTATTTTTCCGAAAAAGGGGAACCCATTTCCGATAAAACACCAACTCCACCCGAATCGCCAAAACCGGACATCAACATGGCCGGTCAACAAAATAATCCACCCGATCTCTTCAACATGAAGATCGAGGACCTTCCTCGCACCATACCCACATCTCGCCGATCAGCCATCCGTGCACCCGAAATCGACACTTTCGCGGTAAAAGGTAACCACTTACAGATGGTTAAGGATTTGTGCTTTGATGGATGGCATAAAAGAGACCCTCATGAGCATCTTGACAAGTTTGAGATGATTTGAAATCTATTCAACTATGGGGAAAACCAAGCCAACAATGTTAAGATGACGCTTTTTCCTATGTCTCTCACGGGAGAGGCTCACAAATGGTTGAAAGGATTAGCGCCGGATAGTTTGACTACTTGGGGGGCGGTTAAAGAAGCTTTTATAGATAGATTCTTTCCGGCTAATCGGGAAAGAGAGCTTAGGCTGGTTATCCGTTCTTTTAGACAAGACGAGGATGAGTCGATAGTTGAAGCTTGGTTAAGGATGAAGGATCTCTTGTGGGAATGTCCCGGGCATGGGGTGAGTGACACCGAAGTTGTGGGGATATTTTTGGATGGAATGAATAGGGAGAACTACGAGAAGATGGTAATGACTTGTGGGGGTAGTATTAGCTACAAGACCTCAAGTGAGCTTTGGAAGATGTTTGAGGATATGGCAAAAGCTCAAGTCTCTAGACCGTCGAATAGGGATAGGAGATCACGTAAGGTAGTAGCTCGGGTGGATGATGGTGAAACATCCGAAGTAGTTACTGAAATTCGGAAACTTTCAAACCGAATGGATGAAAGGTTCTCTATGGCGGAGAACAACTTTGGTGGGCTTGAGCGTGATGTGAAGATCATGGCGGGGGGATGTCTTCATTGTGGTGGTCCACACCATCCCGATGAGTGTGATTCTATGGCACAAGAAGATGTGAACTTTGTGCAAAACCAACGCCAAGGAAATTATCAATCTCTCTTCCAACGTGGTGGCAACTACCAAGGCCGCCACCAAGGTAACTCTTCGAACTCTTCTAATTTTTATTCTAACAATCGTGGTGGTAATTTTCAAGGTAGGTGGCAAAAAGACGATACTCATGGAACACCTCAACAACAACAACCACCCTCACCTCCAAGGAAGGAGGAAAATCAAGATGAAAGCTCGCCTCTCATGGCCATGATGGCCAAGTTTCTTGATAAACAAGACAAGAGGGAGGAAGCTCAAGAGAAGCGAAACGCTTCAATGGAAAACTATTCCAAGCTTTTGAATGAAAAGATTGGGGGGTTGCATGACAAGATTGACATTAGCAATAGCAACAACCAAGCTTTGATTTCCAACCTGGAAAAGAGAATCGATAGAATGGGCAATCAACAAAGACAACCGGGTACTCTTCCAAGCAATACCCAACAAAACCCAAATCAAGACAAAGGTCAATGGAGAAAGGGGGATGACAAGTACAAAGGACCCCAACACCGGAATGAAACCGTTAATGCCATAACCACACGGTCCGGGAAGGTAACTACACCTCCTATTGATAATTCTCGTATTCATAATGTTTCTCCTTTAGTTGGGCAGTTTGATGAGGAAGACGATGAAGAGGTAGAGATGGAATCACCACCGGTGGTCACTACTTCGATTCCTAAAGCCACACCAATCAAGGAACCCGAAGTCAAGCCCTACAAGCCCAAGATTTTACAAACGGAGTGCACGCCGAATGTGTTCTTGTCTTATCACGATTATGATCACCAACTTATATGAACCGTGAGCTTAACCTATATGCAACCTAGACTTTTTGTATAGCGGATTCGACATAGATGGCTTTTTAATTATTTGTTTATACTCAAACTATTTTAGTGTGCTCTCGATTGACGCCGGTTGAGTACTTTTATCTACTTGTTAATTACATAGCTTTCGGAAACGCAAAGTGACAAGTCGGTCACAAACCAAACTTTCTCTTGTTCTGCATTTTCACAACCTTTAGTACAACATTCAGTCCTTGTGTTCGATCCTGGTCTTGCCAGTTAACTATATTACATACGAACGGGTACACTGCCCGTAAGTGTGTGGTAGTCAGTAAACGGTAGATCTTGTTATAAATTTTTAAAACTAGATTTCACACATCAATACAATATTTATTTTTACAGATTGTGTACGACTACATTGTAATCTTTTATTATACTAAAGTACCGTTGCTCTAATAACTTATCGACCAATCACAGCTCTTGATTTTTTAAAGTTGACTTTTGTTTTCAATTTTGACTTTAATTTACACTTTTTTGTTTTCCATCACAAATTTACACTTTTAACCCAATAATTTTAATATAATAAATAAATAATAATAGCTAATATATATCCAATAGAATAATAGCTAATATTTATCCAATAAAACAATAATATATATCAATTGAATAATAACTAATATATATCCAATAGAATAATAGCTAATATTTATCCAATAAAACAATAATATTATATCCAATTAATAATAACTAATATATATCCAATAGAATAATAGCTAATATATATCCAATAGAATAATAGCTAATATTTATCCAATAAAACAATAATATTATATCCAATTAATAATAATAATATATATCCAATAGAATAATAGCTAATATATATCCAATAGAATAATAGCTAATATTTATCCAATAAAACAATAATTTATATCCAATTAATAATAATAATATATATCCAATAAATAATAGCTAATATATATCCAATAGAATAATAGCTAATATTTATCCAATAAAAAATAATATTATATCCAATTGAATAATAACTAATATATATCCAATAAATAATAGCTAATATTTATCCAATAAAAAATAATATATATCCAATTAATAATAACTAATATATATCCAATAGAATAATAGCTAATATTTATCCAATAAAAAATAATATTATATCAATTAATAATAACTAATATATATCCAATAGAATAATAGCTAATATTTATCCAATAAAAAATAATATTATATCAATTAATAATAACTAATATATATCCAATAAATAATAGCTAATATTTATCCAATAAAACAATAATATTATATCCAATTAATAATAACTAATATATATCCAATAGAATAATAGCTAATATATATCCAATAGAATAATAGCTAATATTTATCCAATAAAATAATAATATTATATCCAATTAATAATAACTAATATATATCCAATAGAATAATAGCTAATATTTATCCAATAAAATAATAATATATATCAATTAATAATAACTAATATATATCCAATAGAATAATAGCTAATATTTATCCAATAGAATAATAGCTAATATATATAATAAAACAATAATATATATCAATTGAATAATAACTAATATATATCCAATAGAATAATAGCTAATATTTATCCAATAAAAAATAATATTATATCAATTAATAATAACTAATATATATCCAATAAATAATAGCTAATATTTATCCAATAAAACAATAATATTATATCCAATTAATAATAACTAATATATATCCAATAGAATAATAGCTAATATATATCCAATAGAATAATAGCTAATATTTATCCAATAAAACAATAATATATATATCCAATTAATAATAACTAATATATATCCAATAGAATAATAGCTAATATTTATCCAATAAAAAATAATATTATATCAATTAATAATAACTAATATATATCCAATAGAATAATAGCTAATATTTATCCAATAAAAAATAATATTATATCAATTAATAATAACTAATATATATCCAATAAATAATAGCTAATATTTATCCAATAAAACAATAATATTATATCCAATTAATAATAACTAATATATATCCAATAGAATAATAGCTAATATATATCCAATAGAATAATAGCTAATATATATCCAATAGAATAATAGCTAATATTTATCCAATAAAAAATAATATGTATATCCAATTAATAATAACTAATATATATCCAATAAATAATAGCTAATATTTATCCAATAAAAAATAATATATATCCAATTAATAATAACTAATATATATCCAATAAATAATAGCTAATATTTATCCAATAAAAAATAATATATATCCAATTAATAATAACTAATATATATCCAATAAATAATAGCTAATATTTATCCAATAAAACAATAATATTATATCCAATTAATAATAACTAATATATATCCAATAGAATAATAGCTAATATATATCCAATAGAATAATAGCTAATATTTATCCAATAAAACAATAAGTTTATATCAATTAATAATAACTAATATATATCCAATAGAATAATAGCTAATATATATCCAATAGAATAATAGCTAATATTTATCCAATAAAAAATAATATTATATCCAATTGAATAATAACTAATATATATCCAATAGAATAATAGCTAATATTTATCCAATAAAAAATAATATTATATCAATTAATAATAACTAATATATATCCAATAAATAATAGCTAATATTTATCCAATAAAAAATAATATATATCCAATTAATAATAACTAATATATATCCAATAAATAATAGCTAATATTTATCCAATAAAAAATAATATATATCCAATTAATAATAACTAATATATATCCAATAGAATAATAGCTAATATTTATCCAATAAAATAATAATATATATCAATAATAATAACTAATATATATCCAATAAATAATAGCTAATATTTATCCAATAAAAGACGAACCGGGTGTAGGGCGAGCCTCAGAAGTTGCCCTTTGTGGCTTTGACTTTTGCGTGGACCAAGAAGAGGACAAGGAATCTTCCTTTTTTATTATTATTTTTTTCTCTTCCCCCTCTATATATATACAACACTTCCCTACCCCACATGTCACATGACGCAAGTCGCCCCACTCTCTAAAATTCACTCATTTCCACTTTTTTTAAGGGGCAACTCTTCTTACACCACATGACAAATGGCGCAAGTCGTCCCTCCCTCCCAAACCTCCCACTCCCTTCAGTCTAAACGAAACTAGTTCCAATTACATATAAATGGAAAATAGTGACATGGTTTAATGCTTTTAAGCTTTCAATCTTTGATGACAAAGTATAAACATTTTAACCCTACATTATGGTTTTGTATACTTTGTTTAAAGATGGGACAATCGATTTTAATCCTTGAACAATATTTTCGTTTATTTTTTTATTTTTTTTTTGAACACCAATATCATATATATTAACACAGAAACTTCGGCAAGATACCGAAGTTAAAAATTATTATTTCAAATGTCTAGGACTAATGCGCCATAATACCAACGATAACTTAATCTTATTACAACGAGAGGACAACCATAAAAACGATAGAGAAATAATCAAGTTAAAAGTGTCTTCATTAGTCTCCACCTGATTCTCAAATACGACATTGTTTCGATGCTTCCACAAGTCCACCACCAAATAAAAAAGATCGCCTCAATTACCATCTTGAACTTGGAAGTTGCATGGAATGAAGATAGTCATTCTAGCATCTCAAAGAGACAGGCCAAGGGGATATTTTCGTTTATTGTCTAGCTATTTTGTTTTTATGATCATTAGGTAGTGTACAAGTTTATTAATTTCTTGAGATGATCAGGAGTGTTGGGTTGCAGCTATTATTGTGTACTGTAATGTAAAGTTTTATACTATCTTATTATCTTACTATCTTACTATACTACTAAAGGAAATATAGTGATGACATAAGAAAAGTTTATGTGACAGCATTAGCTGGCCAACAATGTTTTTCTGATGTCATGATCCACTAACCAAAAATTTCATTAATTAGTATCAAATATACTACTATAGCCTAAAGGGATGTGAATTCATGGTTATAAAACATATTATTTATAATCTGGTTATAAAAATAAATACATTTTACTCAAATGTTAATAGTTCACCTTATCGGATATACAGAAAACATATTATTTTTTCAATTGTGTATGACTTCCTACATCGTAATATATGACAAAATGTAAAGGTGTAAGATATGACAAAAAAAAAATAGATATGGTTGGAAAAAGTAAATATCAACAAGTAGGAAAAAGAAAATGTTGTATTCTATGAGTCTATTCGATGGAAAAAATATATAAGTAGTAGAAAAAGTTATGGTTTCTTTCACCTAGAAGCTATATGACTTAATGCAATGACTCAAGTTATGTTTGTATAACAAGACCGAGACCAAGACCAAAAATATGTAAATGTCATTTTCATTTCTATATTCTACTTAATTCAATAGTTCAATGACCGATGTAATTCTAATTTAGGGGTCAGAAAAGCAATGATGTTCTTATTTTCTTCGCAATAAAGAAAATGCTAGGAATCTACGTTGGCAACTTTTTTAATTTGTAAGTCCAAAAAAAAAAAGACAAACGCTATCAAAAGGGTGAGGGAGGAAGGGCTTTGGTTGGGTGCAGGAAGGGGAAAGGAAAGGGAAGTTGTTGATGGAATGGGCCGGGATGCCGGAAAAGACCAGTAGTTAGGAATATATAGAAAGGGAGTTGAAAGCGAAAGAAAAGTTGTCGAGGCATCATGCCTAGATGGTACGTTGGCGGGGACAATGTGGAACGTTAATGGCCGCGGTTCAAGGTGTTGAGTAGGGCGAGATGATGCGAAGGTTGTATACTTGTATACTATATATCTGAAGTAAAACTTAAGATTCTAAATGAAATTAGTTTCAATTACAGATAAATAAAAATAGTGATATGGCTTAATGTTATTAAGCTTTGATGACAAACTATAAACATTTTGACCCTACATTATGGCTTTGTATACTCTGTTTAAAGATGGGACAGTCGATTTAATCCTTGAATAATATTTTCGTTTATTGTCTAGCTATTTTGTTTTTATGATCATTAGGTAGTGTACAAGTTGTCATTGATGACTAGTCCAACTGGTCAGAGGCATCCCAGGTTTTACTCAAGGTTTTGAGTTCGATCCTTAGGGATGGCAAGTCTTGGAGTTTTTTCCTCCGAATACTTGTAACGGCCCATGGTCAACATCTCGTTGTCTAGGGTACGTGCAAGGCTTCACCATTATACGGTGAGGTTTCCCTGATGTCGCATACCGACTGAATGTTCGGGAAAAAAGGTAGTGTACAAGTTTATTACGGAGTAATTTCTTGAGATGATTACTGGATCACCAGGAATACTGTTGAGTTCACGTGAATAATACAGCTATTTTTGTGTAAATGCAAAGTTTTATACTATAACCAATCTATATCTATATCTATATTCTTATATATAAAATATGAACTCTCTCCTCAAATCTTAAATTACAACTTCAAACTATCAAAAATATTCCTCTTCTTTATTTATTAATTTAAACAGCCTCAACTAATATACCTATAGTAGTCTTAATGAAATAATTTATAACATAAACTTCTCAATCCTTAAAATAACTACACTACCTCCTTTAACATTAATTACTTTAAATTTACCATCATTGTTGCACTCACCACCCGTCACCGCCACCACCCATCACCACCGCCGCCGCCACCACCACCCCGCGCGGCTACTATCATCGTCGCCGCATTGCGCAGACATATGACCCGTGATTACAAAATGTATCATGTCCAAAAATATTAGAAGTTTGCAGTTTCAATTTTTTTTTTATATTCAAGTGAAATACATTTTTGTGTTACATTTAGTCCGGCTTCTATACAAAAGTCGCATTATGTAGTCAATACGTTTTATTTTTGCTAGTAAACAATTTTATGCTTCCAAACTACATTTTTAGACGTCAGCGTAGACCATATATGCATAACTAACTAACTACTACTGTATAGATACCAAAGTTGGGTGTAGGGGTGTTCAAAACTATCCGTATCCGAATCCGTTATCCGAAAATCCGAAAATCCGATCCGAATTTCGGATATCCGAAATTTCGGATATCCGAACTTCGGATATCCGAAATTTCGGATATGATTTCGGATATGAAATTCGGATATCCGAAATTTCGGATATCCGAAATTCGGATATCCAAATTCACTATCCGAAATTTCGGATATCCGAAATTCGGATATCCGAATTTCGGATATCCGAAATTTCGGATATCCGAAATTTCGGATATCCGAAATTTCGGATATCCGAAATTTCGGATATCCGAAATTTCGGATTCAAATTTCGGATATCCGAATTTCGGATATCCGAAATTTCGGATATGAATTCATATCCGAAATCGATATCCGAAATTTCGGATATCCGAAGTTTCGGATATCCGAAATTTCGGATATCCGAAATTTCATATCCGAAATTTCATATCCGAAATCGAATCCGAAATTTCGGATATCCGAACTTCGGATATCCGAAATTTCGGATATGATTTCGGATATGAAATTCGGATATCCGAAATTTCGGATATCCGAAATTTCGGATATCCGAAATTTCGGATATGGAAATTTCAATATCCGAACATTATATCCGAAATTTCGGATATCCGAATTTCGGATATCCGAAATTTTCGGATATCCGAAATTTCATATCCGAAATTTCATATCCGAAATTCGATATCCGAAATTTCGGATATCCGAACTTCGGATATCCGAAATTTCGGATATCCGAAATTTCGGATATCCGAACTTCGGATATCCGAAATTTCGGATATCCGAAATTTCGGATATCCGAACTTCGGATATCCGAAATTTCGGATATCCGAATTTCGGATATGAAATCCGATATCCGAAATTTCGGATATCCGAAATTTCGGATATCCGAAATTTCGGATATCCGAAACTTTCGGATATCCGAAACTTTCGGATATCTAAATTTATATCCGAATTTCAATATCCGAACATAAATCCGAAATTTCGGATATCCGAAATATCGGATATCCGAAATATCCGAAAACGATATCCGAAATTCGATATCCGAAATTTATATCCGAAATTTCGGATATCCAAAAGTTCGGATATATCCGAACTTCAAATATCCGAAATTTCGGATATGTGTTCGGATATTGAAATCCACTATCCGAAATTTCGGATATCCGAAATTTCGGATATCCGAAATTCGGATATCCGAAATTTCGGATATCCGAAATTTCGGATATCCGAAATTTCGGATATTTCGGATAGTTCGGATATCCGATTTCGGATATCCGAATTTCGGATATCCGAAATTTCGGATATATGTTCGGATATTGAAATCCACTATCCGAAATTTCGGATATCCGAAATTCGGATATCCGAAAATTCGGATATCCGACTAATTTGGATATCCGAAATTTCATATCCGAAATTTCATATCCGAAATCGATATCCGAAATTTCGGATATCCGAACTTCGGATATCCGAAATTTCGGATATCCGAAATTTCGGATATCCGAAATTTCGGATATCCGATTTCGGATATCCGACAAATTTCGGATATCCGAACTTCGGATATCCGAAATTTCGGATATATGTTCGGATATTGAAATCCACTATCCGAAATTTCGGATATCCGAAATTTCGGATATCCGACTTTGAATATGAAATTCGACTATCCGAAATGTCGGATATCCGAATTTTCGGATATCCGAATTTCGGATATCCGAAATTTCGGATAGTGGATTTCAATATCCGAACATATATCCGAAATTTCGGATATCCGAAATTTCGGATATCCGAAATATCGGATATCCGAAATTTCGGATATCCGAAATCGATATCCGAAATTTCGGATATCCGAAGTTTCGGATATCCGAAATTTCGGATATGGAAATTTCGGATATCCGAAATTTATATCCGAAATTCGATATCCAAAATTTCGGATATCCGAACTTCGGATATCCGAAATTTCGGATATATGTTCGGATATTAAAAATCACTATCCGAAATTTCGGATATCCGAAACTTCGGATATCCGTTCGGATATCCGAAAACTTTGAATATCCAAAATTTCGAATATGTTCGGATATTGAAATTCTATCCGAAATTTGGATATCCGAAATTTGGATATCCGAAATTTCATTCCGAAATTTCATATCCGAAATTCCGAATCCGAAATTTCGGATATCCGAACTTCGGATATCCGAAATTTCGGATATCGAATTTCGGATATGAAATTTCGGATATCCGAAATTTCGGATATCCGAAATTCGGATATCCGAAATTTCGGATATCCGAACTTCGGATATCCGAAATTTCGGATATCGAATTTCGGATATGAAATTTCGGATATCCGAAATTTCGGATATCCGAAATTTCGGATATCCGAAATTTCGATATCCGAAATTTCGGATATCCGAATTTCGGATATCCGAAATATCCGAAATTTCCGTATCCGAAATTTCGGATATCCGAATTTCGGATATCCGAAATTTCGATATCCGAACATTCATATCCGAAATCGATATCCGAAATTTCGGATATCCGAAGTTTCGGATATCCGAAATTTCGGATATCCGAAATTTCATTCCGAAATTTCATATCCGAAATTCCGAATCCGAAATTTCGGATATCCGAACTTCGGATATCCGAAATTTCGGATATGATTTCGGATATTGAAATCCATATCCGAAATTTCGGATATCCGAAATTTCGGATATCCGAAATTTCGGATATCCGAATTTCGGATATCCGAATTTCGGATATCCGAAATTTCGGATATCCGAATATATCCGAAATTTTATAAATTTTTTCCAATATTTTACTTTTTATTATCCGAAACTATCCGAAATTATCCGAACATATCCGAAATATCATAAATATCCGAAATACATAATAACTAAAAATCTATTACACATAACAATAAAATACATAATAAGTAAAATTCTACTACACACCTAAAATTCAAATACATAATATTAAAGTTCATTACACACCATACTACAAATAAAATATAAAATACGACATAAACTAGTCGTCATCGCTAAAGTAGGACTCAACGGTAGGCGACACGTATTCTTCCTCATTCATTTCGCGTGGTTGTATATGTAACATCCGCGAATTTTGACCCGTTGACTTTTGTGTACTTTGACTAACAAACTTATTGAATGAAGTAATTTGGGCCCATTTATGATTTTATGACTAAGTGGTATGTTAGTCGAGTCGTTAATAGGTCGTTGGCGTTTAGTAGTGTAAATGATTGTTTATATGGCTTGTGGGAGAAGCGGGTCGGCCCGTGGGTAGTCCATGACCCACCAGCCCCCAAGACCCACTTCCCCCTTATCCTTTTCCTCCCTCTCATTTCTCATTACCATCTCTTTCTCTCTTTCTCTCAAAAGCAAAAGAACCATTTTAATCTCTTCACCATTTCTTGCATCAAATTAGTAGTGGGTCGATTATAACACAAGAATCTTAGCCATCTTAACCTCGTTTGCTTCATATCGAAGAATCAAAGTCAAGTTCTTACCATTTTTATCCATTTGACCTAAATTCGGGTTCTAGCTCAAGGAGACGTTTTGGTAAGTCAAATTCATCCCATTTACTTCTATTTATACTTGTTCAAATGTTTCTAGTCGTTTTTATGGGATTTCAAGACATGTTTATGGTAAAAATGGAAATTAGGTTTAGGGTTAGGGTTTGAACGATTCATGAGGGATTTTTGATGTTTTGGTCGAAATTGTGGGTTGGGTTATGTGTATTTATGGTCATTGATGTTTAGTTATGCTTCAAAATGGGTTACAAATCGTTTTGGTGTGGTTTGGGTTGAATTTGGGGGTTTTGGGTTCGTTTTTTTCTGCACTTGGTTGCTGCTGGTGTAGTTGCTGCCCAGTATGGGGCGTAACCTACGCCCCTTGGGGCCGTAGGTTACGCCAGTTGTATTTCCTTAGGCGTAGGCTACGCCCATTTGGGCCGTAGCTTACGCTTATCCCCATCTTTAAAATTGAATCTGGAGATTTCATCTGGAGCTGCCCAGGTTGGGCGTAACTTACGCCCCACCCAAGCGTAGGTTACGCCAGGCCATTTTTCTTGGGCGTAGGTTACGCCCATAGGGGCCGTAGCTTACGCCTATCCCTAACTTCAATTTTGACCTTACGCCAAAATGTTTCTGTTTACGCCAACTTTTACGCCAAAAAGCCCTTTTCTAGAGGGCCGTAGCTTACGCCACTTTGGGCCGTAAGTTACGCCTGCTGTAATTTGACCGACCGTAGGTTACGGTGGTTGTCACCGTAGCTTACGGCCATTGTAATTCGGATTATTCCTGGTTTGACCTAATTTGACCTTCTGAGCCTTTTGCGCGCCGAGTCTCAATCTAATTCACTTATTATCTTATATAACCTTGATTTAGAGTCGTAGAAGTCATTTAACGTCGGAAAGCATTTTGGAAACCTAATTAGGGTTTTGTCGAGAAATTGTTAAGTTACGTATATGTGTTCATACGTGTTAATGTGTATGTATATGATCAATATTTAGGTGTTGGACGCGAGGTGAACTTCGTTCGGAGATAACTTAACTTTATAGCGATCTTATCTTTCATAACCAATCAAGGTGAGTTTCGTATCTCCCTACCCGCTTGGGATTCGGGCTGAAAAGTGTAAACCTGGCGTGTTTACTTGTATCTATTGATGTATTGATCATGATTGTTGGATTGATGTGACGTGCTTTTCGTTTGACTTGGATTGTGTTTTCGTTAAGTTTACTTATACATTAGGATAGACGTACATACATGGAAGTCGGTTATGCCTTCATTGGGTTTTAGATGTGGTGGGAAGGCTGCGGGTGACCCTATACATAAGCATCTGGGACTCGAAGGAAGTAAAATCCTCTGAAGTATATGTACGTATAGTTGGTTTAAGTTGTGATTATTGGTTTATGATTGACGATTATTGATTGATGGCTCAGGTTTGGCGAATATCGATTATTGGTTCATGTTCATCGTATATCTTGATATTGGTTCATGTTCATCGTATATCTTGATGTTGGTTCATGTTCATTGTACATTGATTGTTGGTTCATGAGCATGCATTTACATTTGATTGTAAGCATTGCATACATTGTTGATGAGCCCTCGGCAGGGGATTGCGACATCCTGGTGCATAGATGTATGCACCCATTTTGGATGTAGTTCCTGACCCCGAGTATATAGACATATATATAATAAGTATGACATAATAAAATGTAAATAACTATATAACTAAAATTATATAAATATGTATAATAAGTATGACATAATAAAATGTAAAAATAACTATAACCTAAAATTATATAAATATGTATAATAAGTATGACATAATAAAATGTAAAATTATATAACTAAAGTTATATAAATATGTATAATAAGTATGACATAATAAAATGTAAAATTATATAACTAAAGTTATATAAATATGTATAATAAGTATGACATAATATAATGTAAAACTATATAACTAAAATTATATAAATATGTATAATAAGTATGACATAATAAAATGTAAAATTATATAACTAAAGTTATATAAATATGTATAATAAGTATGACATAATAAAATGTAAAATTATATAACTAAAGTTATATAAATATGTATAATAAGTATGACATAATATAATGTAAAACTATATAACTAAAATTATATAAATATGTATAATAAGTATGACATAATAAAATGTAAAATTATATAACTAAAGTTATATAAATATGTATAATAAGTATGACATAATAAAATGTAAAATTATATAACTAAAGTTATATAAATATGTATAATAAGTATGACATAATATAATGTAAAACTATATAACTAAAATTATATAAATATGTATAATAAGTATGACATAATAAAATGTAAAATTATATAACTAAAGTTATATAAATATGTATAATAAGTATGACATAATAAAATGTAAAATTATATAACTAAAGTTATATAAATATGTATAATAAGTATGACATAATATAATGTAAAACTATATAACTAAAATTATATAAATATGTATAATAAGTATGACATAATAAAATGTAAAATTATATAACTAAAGTTATATAAATATGTATAATAAGTATGACATAATATAATGTAAAACTATATAACTAAAATTATATAAATATGTATAATAAGTATGACATAATAAAATGTAAAATTATATAACTAAAGTTATATAAATATGTATAATAAGTATGACATAATAAAATGTAAAATTATATAACTAAAATTATATAAATATGTATAATAAGTATGACATAATAAAATGTAAAACTATATAACTAAAATTATAAAATGTAAATAATATAACTATATACTAAAATTATATAAATATGTATAATAAGTATGACATAATAAAATGTAAAACTATATAACTAAAATTATAAAATGTAAATAATATAACTATATAACTAAAATTATATAAATATGTATAATAAGTATGACATAATAAAATGTAAAATTATATAACTAAAATTATATAAATATGTATAATAAGTATGACATAATAAAATGTAAAATTATATAACTAAAGTTATATAAATATGTATAATAAGTATGACATAATAAAATGTAAAATTATATAACTAAAGTTATATAAATATGTATAATAAGTATGACATAATAAAATGTAAAATTATATAACTAAAGTTATATAAATATGTATAATAAGTATGACATAATAAAATGTAAAATTATATAACTAAAGTTATATAAATATGTATAATAAGTATGACATAATAAAATGTAAAATTATATAACTAAAGTTATATAAATATGTATAATAAGTATGACATAATAAAATGTAAAATTATATAACTAAAGTTATATAAATATGTATAATAAGTATGACATAATAAAATGTAAAATTATATAACTAAAGTTATATAAATATGTATAATAAGTATGACATAATAAAATGTAAAATTATATAACTAAAGTTATATAAATATGTATAATAAGTATGACATAATATAATGTAAAACTATATAACTAAAATTATATAAATATGTATAATAAGTATGACATAATAAAATGTAAAATTATATAACTAAAGTTATATAAATATGTATAATAAGTATGACATAATAAAATGTAAAATTATATAACTAAAGTTATATAAATATGTATAATAAGTATGACATAATAAAATGTAAAATTATATAACTAAAGTTATATAAATATGTATAATAAGTATGACATAATATAATGTAAAACTATATAACTAAAATTATATAAATATGTATAATAAGTATGACATAATAAAATGTAAAATTATATAACTAAAGTTATATAAATATGTATAATAAGTATGACATAATAAAATGTAAAATTATATAACTAAAATTATATAAATATGTATAATAAGTATGACATAATAAAATGTAAAACTATATAACTAAAATTATAAAATGTAAATAATATAACTATATAACTAAAATTATATAAATATGTATAATAAATATGACATAATAAAATGTAAAACTATATAACTAATATAAAATAAATAATATAACTATATAACTAAAATTATATAAATATGTATAATAAGTATGACATAATAAAATGTAAAACTATATAACTAAAATTATAAAATGTAAATAATATAACTATATAACTAAAATTATATAAATATGTATAATAAGTATGACATAATAAAATGTAAAACTATATAACTTATATAAATTATAATAAGTATGACATAATAAAATGTAAATAAAAAAGTTTTAGATTGATACCTTTACAAAAGTTGGCTAGTGACTCCCGTAAAACCCTCGCTGACATCTCGAAATTTTCGTCAACTGAGTCGACGCTACTGCCGTATGCTAATTGGCGAAGCGCGGCAGTACACTTTTGTATCGCGGTGAAACCTAACTTCCCACGACAATCATATCTTTGTTGGAAATACGTATACTCCTCTTCCAAATCTCCTGTTATTTGCAAAAATAAACGTTTACTCATACAACAGCGCCTCCTAAACTCCCTCGGGGGATATACCGGGTCGTCAACAAAGTAAAAACGCATCAACCGTTCGTTTGCCTCATGCCATCTACGATCTAGGACCGCCCTTAACCTAAAACCCGAAACACGCGGTAGTGGTGCGCCCCCTCCTCTTCTTCTACTTCCCTTGCGGCTTCTAACATTGTGTTAATGGTCAATAACGTTTCAACTTACAAATTCACAGATCGAGGTGTAGATGAAACGTTATTATTATTATTAATTAATACATACTCGTGATGCATATGCTCTATTAGACAACAGTACTACAACTAGATAATATACAATTGGGCATGTCTTTTATATATGTCCATGATGATGGGGTAGGCTTTCTTATGGGATGTCATATTATGTCATGTACATTATATTTACACTTGGAATGGAACATGTAGCCTGTTGAGAATTTACCCATCATATATAATCCTACAGCTGGTCGCTGGTCCTTATTATGGATGATGATGGGAACAACCGAACAACAACGATCTCATCTATCATGTCTGTATTCCGCAGTCAAAATGGCCACAAAGTTATTATGGATCTATCAATTTTTTGTAGTTCTATACTTCTATGAGTACTATGTATATATGTGTATACTAGTACTAATACTCGTATAATGTACGGCTTGTTTACATACATATCGTAAGATTTGTTTACATAAAGGAAAATAATATTTAATCATGATACATCACATACATTTCGTCTTTCTAAGAGTAGTCTAAAAGCGAGAGACATTTTTTCATAAAAACATTGGTTAAGATTCAATATTACTTTCATATTAGTAATTATTAATCTAATCTCATAATGGTAAGCATTTATATGTCGTTTTAAAATTTTCAAGATTTTTTAGGTTAGTAGATTATTATAAGTTCGAGACATAGATATATTATTAGTATATTATTATAAGTTCGAGACATATAGATATATTGTTATTATTAATTAATCAAATTAACATATTTTATGGATTAGAATAAATAAGTTTTATTTTTATATTTTATAATAAATTATAAATTTTTAGTATAAATAAAATAGGTTATGAAAATAGGCAATTATGGTAACAATAGATTTAATATTATTTTTAAATTAAGAGTTTTAATTGTGTTAAAAATCTAATATATATTATTATTAATAAATAATATAAGAGTTTTAATTATATTAAAAATCTAAATCTATATATTAATTAATTATAAGATTTATTTATGGTATTTAAAAAGTATGATTATTTTAGAAGGACACATGTCGCTTTAATAAAGTGACACATGTCGATCAAAAAATGTCACAATCCTGTTTTAGTTTATTGGTAGATATCCATATATGTACTCTCAAATTGTATGATATGTATGTATACACTAGAAGGGTGCCCTCGCGTTGCAGCGGCAACGATGTATAACGCGTGAGATGTCGTAACACTAATACAAGCTGTTTAGGTCACTTTCATGAGATGCGGGGATGAGACATATAACCGTGGTTATCATTCTAAATATAAATCGAGGATTAGGTGCAAAGAATAATAAGGTACAAAAATTTACAATTAAAATTAAGTAAGATATTAAATAGGATCATAACAACCATAAATGTAAACCTGTGATATTTTCGTCTATATTACAATTAACATTAAAAAAGAAAACAAAAAAAATAACAATTAACATAATAGAAAGAAAAGAAAATAAAAATAACTTTCCTTTTTCCTTGAAGCAAAAACCAACATCAAATTAAACCTTGAAATCAATATATATTAGCATCAAGCTGAAGGAAAAAACAAAAATTAATAGTAAAAATCGATACATACATAAGTCAAATCAAACCTTGAAAGATAGAGGCGGTTGTGATGGTGATAGTGTTGATGTGTGTGTGTGATAGAAGGGGATAGAGGGATACATAGATAAATTTATTAGGGTTATTTAGGGGTAGTATGGGTATATTGAAAAAAGTGTTGAACTTCCTAAAATAGAGAGGCAAATTTGCTTTATAAAAGATTATAGATATAGATAGATAGATATAGATGTATGGCATGTGTATGAATTTATGTATGCATGTATGATCTTGATCTATATGAATACTGACACGGCTCGAATATGTAGTAATAGTTGAATAAAAGATTTTTTTTTATCTATTTTACATATTAATTGAATAATTGTATTGTATTTAAATGAATGGTTAGCTACCCGAAAGCAATTATCATAAAATACTATATTAATGTATATGTGTAGTTATAGATGAATTTCGCACGATGCAACGGCGATGGTGGTAGCGTTGTTGTGTTGTGGCGGCCGATAGGTGGTACTGTGGACTGTGGTGGTGGAAGACATTTAATCATCTCTATTTTGTTATTGGATATGTTCCAAGCAAAACCTTAACATATAGTATGTACATAAATAAGAATACTAATGGAGTTATGTGAATATAGTATGATAATATGATATTCCATAATAGAGTGAAAGTCAAATTAATTTGAGGTATTTTGGGGACGACAATATTCATTTGATAGAAGTATAAATTCAATGGTAAAGAGGGTATTTCAAATATAGAAAGATTGAAAAGGATAAAATAGTTTGTTGGATTGAAATCTTCTAAAGTTAATTAAATATAATTTTACGTGTAAAGTTGAAAATCATGACTATTAATTAAAGGAAAATGATTGACAGACCTAAAATATGAACCTAAAGATATGTCTAATGACTTGGATGTTTAATATATGTATAATGAGTTTTCTCTCTCCTAATCTTTACCATTCATTATGCAATGTGTAATCATATTATCTTTAAGCTTATCTTTAGACATATTAATTACTCCCTCCGTCCCATTTTAAATGTCCTAGTTTGACTTTCAAAGTCTTTTTCTTTAAATTTTGACCGTAATTATCTTTTGTTGTGTTATACAGTACTTGATTTTAAATATATGAATAGATTGAGTTTTTATTGTACTTTTCAATGATATAAGTTTCATCAACTATTATAAAATACATATACAGATATTTACGGTCAAAGTTAAAAGAAAAAGACTTTGAAAGTCAAACTAGGACATTTAATATGAGACGGATGGAGTATTATTTTAAATTAAATTCAATGTTCAAGATTCAAATATGAGTTTTGGACCTTAACAATTGATTTTAATCCAAGTTTCAAGATCTATTCTATTGGGTACCGTTTTACATAAAACGTTAAGTTTTTGGTTAAATTCAAAAACTGACCATTTTACGTCAAATGAGTATATGCCAGTTCCGTTTTGTAGATAAAACGGAGCGTTTTATGAAAAACGGAAAGAATTTGCTCTGACATGTGTTGGAAGGGCTTATACTATGGGCCATCCGTTTTTAAAGTTGGGTTATTTTTCGAGGGGGGAATGGTCAATTAGTTAGAGTGGAAGGGCTTTTCTTAAAATTTTGGTGCATATAATTTCATATTTATATAAAATTCTTGGAAACCCTAAATATCAAACGATTCAGTTCTGGGATGTGTAGAAACCGTGTTATCTCCTTGGACGCCAAGCATGAATCGTTTGGTTTTCCTGGGGGGATGCAAACCGTTGGGTATTATACACTCCCAATCTTATATAAGAAAGTTATTTTTTTTTTGTTTTTCATTAACGTGGTGGAAATCTTCTCAGGGTTAATTGTTTCAACAAATTCCACATACAAACTAACCAAATCATGAATCGCCTAGATAAATGGGACCACGAGTGCATGCAGGATCGTTTCATCTTCAAGAGAAATGACAGAATAATGATGTTAATCGAGAAAGTCAAGAGGGTGATGATGCTTGACGAAGATTTTTTAAGGGAAGTTTACAAGCAAGGGAATTCGAAGCCAAACCTATGTAACAAATCCTAAGAACTGATGAGGGTGCTCAGACATAGATTTGACCCCAGAACTATCAACATGGATGATTTGGCGAAAAAGATTGTTTGGTGGAGTTTTCGGGTGGAACAACACACGAGAAAATTGCATACACAAGTGTTGTGGGGGAATGATCTAAAGAGATGGTACCGGGCTAATGTTTTGTTGGCATCAACCGATCTAGACATGTTGAGGCAGATTAATAAAATGAGACCCAACAACTAGGATCGCTGTCAGGAAATCATGCAGTTCGAGCTTGAGATGGAAGAGGAGAATTCTGGGCTAGGAGTCTACATGGAGTTAGACATGACTTACGAAGATATTTGGAGTTAAATCTGTACGTGATGTTCATGTTTATTTCTGTTTCCAATCATGATATATGTACTTAGATCTTTGCTCTAGCTTGATCAATTTGCTTGTTTTGGTATTTATGTATGGGAATTTTGTTATCAATGAATGGTTGTTTTGGTCTTTATGTATGTGTTATTTAGTATGTTAATTGATTTTTTGTTGAATGCTTTGAATAAAAAGTTTAACCTGTGGTGATTTCCTTATGGAGGAAATGGATGTTCTGTTTTTCATACTTGATAGTCGGAACACACAAAGCATGCAAAACATGGAGTAGCGATAACACATCGTAATCTCTGAATCAAGGTAAATTGTGGATGTCCCATTAGAGAACACTATAGATAGTATTGAACATACCAAATTCACAAGAATGAAAACACACCGAATTTATAGGAAAACTTTAATAAGATCAAGTTAGCAACAATGACATTCCAAGTTAAAATTAAAGCATCACTACAATGCATAACAAACCAAATCACCCTAATTAAGGCTTTAAAAGTAGAATTATCATACAAAATACAAAAATAATAAACCAAGTCATTGGGTAAACATAAAAGATCCCTCCACAAACTCATCGTCTATGGGTTTTGTACATCAACATTGCATTTTCGTTCATTCCGACATCAAGCATTTCCCTTTTCCTATGATATCCAACTCAAAAGTAAGAAAGAAGAACATTCCTGGAAACATATAAGCAACATTAGTGAATACAATCTAGCTCAATGTTCGGTCATTGACTAGGTTCAAAACAAATATTTAGGTATAAGAACTCTTATTACATGCATCTACAACTAAGTTAAACCAATCAACAGATTGTGCTGCAATAAGCTAAAACAAAAAGATCAAATAACTTATGTAGTATTACTCTACTTCACCAGAATGTATGTACCTGGCTGCAATCATACCTATGTGAAAACTTATCTTCACAAAGTATTCATAAGAGATAATAAAAAAGTTGAGCTACCTCTGTGAATATAATCTTGCTTTGCTCCTTAATACATTTGTCTCTGAGTAAAGTAACCTGCATAAACACAAAGGAGAAGGCTTCATATCACTAATTAAAAAACAACAATAGTTAACAAGAAGATAAAACATGCAAAAAGCGAGTCGAATGAGCATAAAAACAACAACACTAGACATTAAAACAACGAAAAGCTAACTAAAGAACATCCGAAATATTAAACTTCATTAAACCATGATCAAAAAATTACAACTTAAACCATAAGAACCAAGTCACAAAACTAATAATCTATTGTTGCCGATAGAAACAAATCAACTACTTAGTCATATAGATTCATAATTCCAAATAGCAAACTCATAGTAAGATAGTATTATTTCAATAATTGCAACTATGCAGGTACTTAGGGAGTTAGGGTACATAAGTTTAACAAAGTAATCAAATATTAGGGTATATAAAATTATAAATTAAGTTAGGGCAAATGGTAATTCAATTGCTAGTAATAAAAAAAAAAAAAAAAAAAAAAAAAAAAAAAAAAAAAAAAAAAAAAAAAAAAAAAAAAAAAAAAAAAAAAAAAAAAAAAAAAAAAAAAAAAAAAAAAAAAAAAAAAAAAAAAAAAAAAAAAAAAAAAAAAAAAAAAAAAAAAAAAAAAAAAAAAAAAAAAAAAAAAAAAAAAAAAAAAAAAAAAAAAAAAAAAAAAAAAAAAAAAAAAAAAAAAAAAAAAAAAAAAAAAAAAAAAAAAAAAAAAAAAAAAAAAAAAAAAAAAAAAAAAAAAAAAAAAAAAAAAAAAAAAAAAAAAAAAAAAAAAAAAAAAAAAAAAAAAAAAAAAAAAAAAAAAAAAAAAAAAAAAAAAAAAAAAAAAAAAAAAAAAAAAAAAAAAAAAAAAAAAAAAAAAAAAAAAAAAAAAAAAAAAAAAAAAAAAAAAAAAAAAAAAAAAAAAAAAAAAAAAAAAAAAAAAAAAAAAAAAAAAAAAAAAAAAAAAAAAAAAAAAAAAAAAAAAAAAAAAAAAAAAAAAAAAAAAAAAAAAAAAAAAAAAAAAAAAAAAAAAAAAAAAAAAAAAAAAAAAAAAAAAAAAAAAAAAAAAAAAAAAAAAAAAAAAAAAAAAAAAAAAAAAAAAAAAAAAAAAAAAAAAAAAAAAAAAAAAAAAAAAAAAAAAAAAAAAAAAAAAAAAAAAAAAAAAAAAAAAAAAAAAAAAAAAAAAAAAAAAAAAAAAAAAAAAAAAAAAAAAAAAAAAAAAAAAAAAAAAAAAAAAAAAAAAAAAAAAATAAGTTAAGTGGTAAAAATAAGAAAAAAAAAAAAAAAAAAAAAAAAAAAAAAAAAAAAAAAAAAAAAAAAAAAAAAAACCAAAAAAATCTACACATGGAATCTACAATGAACAACCAAAAAAATCTCAAAATAGCTTTCAATTTGCTGCAAGAAAGTAACCAAAGGGCCAAAACAAAGGATAAAACCTGTAAAAAACAACAATAGTTAACAAGAAGATAAAACATGCAAAAAGCGAGTCGAATGAGCATAAAAACAACAACACTAGACATTAAAACAACGAAAAGCTAACTAAAGAACATCCGAAATATTAAACTTCATTAAACCATGATCAAAAAATTACAACTTAAACCATAAGAACCAAGTCACAAAACTAATAATCTATTGTTGCCGATAGAAACAAATCAACTACTTAGTCATATAGATTCATAATTCCAAATAGCAAACTCATAGTAAGATAGTATTATTTCAATAATTGCAACTATGCAGGTACTTAGGGAGTTAGGGTACATAAGTTTAACAAAGTAATCAAATATTAGGGTATATAAAATTATAAATTAAGTTAGGGCAAATGGTAATTCAATTGCTAGTAATAAAAAAAAGAACCTGGTGGAACCATACGTTTGGGGGATGGCCGGAGGATGATGGCCGGCCAGAGTGACGGACTATGGTGGTGTGCTGGAGTGGTGGCCTGTTGATGTGTTTCTTCAGAAGTATCGTCATCAATGGAAGAGGGGGCATGATTGCAGGAAGCAATTGTGGGGGTAGGGGCATAGATGGAGAAAATGGTGAATTCAAATATTTTGGGAAAAAGGGGTGAATTCAAAGATTTTGGAGAAAATGGTGAATTCAAATATTTTGGGAAAAAGGGGTGAATTCAAATATTTTGGGAAAAAGGGGTGAATTCAAATATTTAGATGGAGAAAATGGTGAATTCAAATATTTTGGGAAAAGGGGCGACAAATATTTTGGGAAAATTCAGGGGTGAATCAAATATTTTGGGAAAAAGGGGTGTTCAAAATTTAGATGGAGAAAATGGTGATTCAAATATTTAGATGGAGAAAA
This sequence comes from Erigeron breviscapus, assembly GCA_034093135.1. NCBI lineage: Eukaryota > Viridiplantae > Streptophyta > Magnoliopsida > Asterales > Asteraceae > Erigeron > Erigeron breviscapus. The sequence continues at coordinate 3,807,035 of CM067169.1, read as the reverse complement.
TGGTGAATTCAAATATTTAGATGGAGAAAATGGTGAATTCAAATATTTAGATGGAGAAAATGGTGAATTCAAATAGATGGAGAAAATGGTGAATTCAAATATTTAGATGGAGAAAATGGTGAATTCAAATATTTTTGGGAAAAGGGGCGCGACTTGGAAAATTAGATGGAGAAAATGGTGAATTCAAATATTTTGGGAAAAGGGGTGAATTCAAATATTTTGGGAAAAAGGGGTGCAAATTTAGATGGAGAAAATGGTGATTCAAATATTTAGATGGAGAAAATGGTGAATTCAAATATTTAGATGGAGAAAATGGTGAATTCAAATATTTAGATGGAGAAAATGGTGAATTCAAATATTTTGATGGAGAAAATGGTGAATTCAAATAGATGGAGAAAATGGTGAATTCAAATATTTAGATGGAGAAAATGGTGAATTCAAATATTTTTGGGAAAAGGGGCGCGACTTGGAAGTAATTAGATGGAGAGGTGAATCAAATATTTAGATGGAGAAAATGGTGAATTCAAATATTTAGATGGAGAAAATGGTGAATTCAAATTAGATGGAGAAAATGGTGAATTCAAATATTTAGATGGAGAAAATGGTGAATTCAAATATTTTGGGAAAAGGGGCGACAATTGGGAAAAAGGGGTGAATTCAAATATTTTGGGAAAAACGGGGTGTCAATTTAGATGGAGAAAATGGTGTCAATAGATGGAGAAAATGGTGAATTCAAATATTTAGATGGAGAAAATGGTGAATTCAAATATTTTGGGAAAAGGGGCGACTTGGAAGTAATTAGATGGAGAAAGGGAATCAAATATTTAGATGGAGAAAATGGTGAATTCAAATTAGATGGAGAAAATGGTGAATTCAAATATTTAGATGGAGAAAATGGTGAATTCAAATATTTTGGGAAAAGGGGCGACTTGGAAGTAATTGTGGAGAGGGAACAAATATTTAGATGGAGAAAATGGTGAATTCAAATATTTAGATGGAGAAAATGGTGAATTCAAATTTAGATGGAGAAAATGGTGAATTCAAATATTTAGATGGAGAAAATGGTGAATTCAAATATTTTGGGAAAAGGGGTGAATTCAAAATTTGGGAAAGGGGGATCATAGATGGAGAAAATGGTGAATTCAAATATTTAGATGGAGAAAATGGTGAATTCAAATATTTAGATGGAGAAAATGGTGAATTCAAATATTTAGATGGAGAAAATGGTGAATTCAAATATTTTGATGGAGAAAATGGTGAATCAAATAGATGGAGAAAATGGTGAATTCAAATATTTAGATGGAGAAAATGGTGAATTCAAATATTTTGGGAAAAGGGGCGACTTCAAAATTTAGATGGAGAAAATGGTGAATTCAAATATTTTGGGAAAAAGGGGTGATTGCAAAATTGTGGGGTAGGGGCATAGATGGAGAAAATGGTGAATTCAAATATTTAGATGGAGAAAATGGTGAATTCAAATATTTTTGGGAAAAGGGGCGCGACTTGGAAGTAATTCAGGAGTGACTCAACATCAGATTCAGATGACAGAGTTCAATTATATTGGGTATTAAATGAGAATTCAGGACGTGACTCAACATCAGATTCAGATGACAGAGTTCAATTATATTGGGTATTAAATGAGAATTCAGGACGTGACTCAACATCAGATTCAGATGACAGAGTTCAATTATATTGGGTATTAAATGAGAATTCAGGACGTGACTCAACATCAGATTCAGATGACAGAGTTCAATTATATTGGGTATTAAATGAGAATTCAGGACGTGACTCAACATCAGATTCAGATGACAGAGTTCAATTATATTGGGTATTAAATGAGAATTCAGGACGTGACTCAACATCAGATTCAGATGACAGAGTTCAATTATATTGGGTATTAAATGAGAATTCAGGACGTGACTCAACATCAGATTCAGATGACAGAGTTCAATTATATTGGGTATTAAATGAGAATTCAGGACGTGACTCAACATCAGATTCAGATGACAGAGTTCAATTATATTGGGTATTAAATGAGAATTCAGGACGTGACTCAACATCAGATTCAGATGACAGAGTTCAATTATATTGGGTATTAAATGAGAATTCAGGACGTGACTCAACATCAGATTCAGATGACAGAGTTCAATTATATTGGGTATTAAATGAGAATTCAGGACGTGACTCAACATCAGATTCAGATGACAGAGTTCAATTATATTGGGTATTAAATGAGAATTCAGGACGTGACTCAACATCAGATTCAGATGACAGAGTTCAATTATATTGGGTATTAAATGAGAATTCAGGACGTGACTCAACATCAGATTCAGATGACAGAGTTCAATTATATTGGGTATTAAATGAGAATTCAGGACGTGACTCAACATCAGATTCAGATGACAGAGTTCAATTATATTGGGTATTAAATGAGAATTCAGGACGTGACTCAACATCAGATTCAGATGACAGAGTTCAATTATATTGGGTATTAAATGAGAATTCAGGACGTGACTCAACATCAGATTCAGATGACAGAGTTCAATTATATTGGGTATTAAATGAGAATTCAGGACGTGACTCAACATCAGATTCAGATGACAGAGTTCAATTATATTGGGTATTAAATGAGAATTCAGGACGTGACTCAACATCAGATTCAGATGACAGAGTTCAATTATATTGGGTATTAAATGAGAATTCAGGACGTGACTCAACATCAGATTCAGATGACAGAGTTCAATTATATTGGGTATTAAATGAGAATTCAGGACGTGACTCAACATCAGATTCAGATGACAGAGTTCAATTATATTGGGTATTAAATGAGAATTCAGGACGTGACTCAACATCAGATTCAGATGACAGAGTTCAATTATATTGGGTATTAAATGAGAATTCAGGCTTGTACCGCTTCATGTTTTATTATTAACAATATTTGAACTATTTAATTTGGTGTTGTTAACATATATGATATTTATTATTGTATTGTTAATTTTTTTATGAAAAGAAGTTATGAACTTTGTTAAAACGAGACACAAATGTAGCAAAACTGCCGATACAAAACGTCCCGTGTTATATAAACCAGCTGTCTGGGAATCCTCCTTTGTTCCCGTTAGAAGACAACTTTTTGTAGTTCGAACCAGGACATCGTTAAAACACAAAAGGCCGACATGACACTATTGAAAATAAGAATGATGTTGAGTCACGCTGTCTGAATGTGTTTTGAAATGAAGTTCTATTATTACCGCCATCCTTCCCTTCAAAATGACACCACCTTCATAGTTTGTGGGTGTGTTAATGTGCATTTTTGTGATTGTTGGACAGCAACATAAACAATCTATTTATAGGGAGAATGCATTCGCAGCCACTTTCAAGTCTTTCGTCATGTATACTTACCGTTTTATACAATATGTAGCGTTTTAGTCTGACTAATATTTAAAGATTCTCTGCACCATCTAGATAAGTGCACTGTGCACCCACCACACAGTTGCTATAATATTTGTTATTAATTGCACATGCTCCGTATGATATAAAATGGGACGTTTTTGTATAGCGTGGAACCGCAATATATCCGTGAAACATAAGAGGTTCACTAAAATGTTTGTGAATGATCAATACGGTGTTTCAAGACGGTGTTTGAATTTAAACCAAATATTGCGCATTTCGAACCGCCTTTTTGGTGAAACACAAGAGGCTCACTATCCATTTTTTTAAACGAGAATGATGTTGTGTCACGCTGTCTGAATGTGTTTTGAAATGAAGTTCTATTATTACCGCCATCCTTCCCTTCAAAATGACACCACCTTCATAGTTTGTGGGTGTGTTAATGTGCATTTTTGTGATTGTTGGACAGCAACATAAACAATCTATTTATAGGGAGAATGCATTCGCAGCCACTTTCAAGTCTTTCGTCATGTATACTTACCGTTTTATACAATATGTAGCGTTTTAGTCTGACTAATATTTAAAGATTCTCTGCACCATCTAGATAAGTGCACTGTGCACCCACCACACAGTTGCTATAATATTTGTTATTAATTGCACATGCTCCGTATGATATAAAATGGGACGTTTTTGTATAGCGTGGAACCGCAATATATCCGTGAAACATAAGAGGTTCACTAAAATGTTTGTGAATGATCAATACGGTGTTTCAAGACGGTGTTTGAATTTAAACCAAATATTGCGCATTTCGAACCGCCTTTTTGGTGAAACACAAGAGGCTCACTATCCATTTTTTTAAACGAGAATGATGTTGTGTCACGCTGTCTGAATGTGTTTTGAAATGAAGTTCTATTATTACCGCCATCCTTCCCTTCAAAATGACACCACCTTCATAGTTTGTGGGTGTGTTAATGTGCATTTTTGTGATTGTTGGACAGCAACATAAACAATCTATTTATAGGGAGAATGCATTCGCAGCCACTTTCAAGTCTTTCGTCATGTATACTTACCGTTTTATACAATATGTAGCGTTTTAGTCTGACTAATATTTAAAGATTCTCTGCACCATCTAGATAAGTGCACTCCCACCCTCTATATCTCCTTTTTGACAGTTTTTTTTTAAAGGACCACACATGCTACCTTTTATGTAAAATTTCAGATATAATCAACCTTTGAACTGACACATTTTATCCAATAAACTATCTGAACGACCCGTTTTGTATAAAACGTGTAAAGTTTAATACTATATTGAATAAACACATGAATACAATCTGAAATTAAAGTTGGTACAGAAATAGAATTTTGTACATCAAATTACACAAATAAATTTTTCATTAATTAAAGGATAGCCTCCCGGTCCTCCCTTGAACTTCCAAAGGGAGTTTTTCCCGGCCAAACAAGTGGATATGGCACGTTCATGTGGCTTTCCATGAAAGTTTGGCCGGGTAATCTCTTCAAAGTTTGGAACTTGACCCAATTTAGGGGCCTCTTCCTAGTTTTCTGCCTCTACCGGATGTAGGCATCCGGCTGGCAAATGCACTTTTGAAGAGAATGATGTTGAGTCACTCTATCTGATTGTATAAAACTTTGCACCTAATCGAGGTGACTGTATAATTGTAACTATTGAGGTATGATTATGTGTATGGATTTTCCCAGCCATTTTTTGTGGAAGAAAGAGTTTTCCATGGCAAAGTAAACCATCATACTCGTCTTTTTATAGTCACCATGTCCATCAGCATGTGCTGGTAAGTCAGCGTTTTGTATCAAACGTCTAACATTATCTTAAACTCTACATTTTATATAAAACGTCCCATTTTTTATCTACATATGGTCTTAGATTCCCCTGCGACACCTAGAAAACATTGTAGCACATTGAAATTTACAACATATTTCGTGCCAGATGAAAAACATCCACAACAAACACCACATTTTAGGTAAAATGTAGAGTATGGATTAAACCATGAGAATGCAGTGTATAATATGAATCAACCAACTTATACTAAAAAGTGGACGGAGGAAATTGAAATCCACAACTTGGGGTCCGATTTTCCCCAATTGTAATCTCCCCTTGATGTTGAGTCACTCTATCTGATTGTATAAAACTTTGCACCTAATCGAGGTGACTGTATAATTGTAACTATTGAGGTATGATTATGTGTATGGATTTTCCCAGCCATTTTTTGTGGAAGAAAGAGTTTTCCATGGCAAAGTAAACCATCATACTCGTCTTTTTATAGTCACCATGTCCATCAGCATGTGCTGGTAAGTCAGCGTTTTGTATCAAACGTCTAACATTATCTTAAACTCTACATTTTATATAAAACGTCCCATTTTTTTATCTACATGATGTTGAGTCACTCTATCTGATTGTATAAAACTTTGCACCTAATCGAGGTGACTGTATAATTGTAACTATTGAGGTATGATTATGTGTATGGATTTTCCCAGCCATTTTTTGTGGAAGAAAGAGTTTTCCATGGCAAAGTAAACCATCATACTCGTCTTTTTATAGTCACCATGTCCATCAGCATGTGCTGGTAAGTCAGCGTTTTGTATCAAACGTCTAACATTATCTTAAACTCTACATTTTATATAAAACGGTAAGAGGCACCATTTTAAACAAAACGGAACATATATTTTAACAAGTATTCTAGTTTAGTTTTACAGAAAATTAAATAAATTAATGTATGTTAACAACAAATCACATTACATAATGAAAAACGGATTACATAATTAAAAACACATTACATGATTAATAAAAGCAATTAATGTATGTTAACAACAAATCACATTACATAATGAAAAACGGATTACATAATTAAAAACACATTACATGATTAATAAAAGCAATGGATTACTTACGACCCTCTATTGACATACTTCCTATGCCCTGGTGAGCGTTTCGGTCGAGCCACCACTGGTCATGTTTCGGGCATTTGACTTCGTCGACGGTTTTGTCTTCACCGCAATTATCATGGTACGATTCGGCCCAAGTGCATTGTTCTCCCAACGTGTGACCGACATCAAAAACATCCTTGATCGCGGGCTTGACCCTCTTAATCTCCTCTTGCAGAAAAACGGAGTATTGGCCTTCATGCTTTGAGATCTCACCGTATGGCGCATGTATTTCCTTTATCATTACCTCGCAACGTTTCCTTTTCTCCCGTAAACATCCCATAACCCGGGATATTTCTGTTTGAAGGAGGATGTCTTCTTTGATATCAGCCATGATTAGTGACCTCATCTCATCGACAGTCATGTGAGGTCGGTGAACAATGTTTGATGACGACGCCATTTGAAGTGGAAGAGTGAAATGGAATTGTGAATGGATTAAACCATGAGAATGCAGTGTATAATATGAATCAACCAACTTATACTAAAAAGTGGACGGAGGAAATTGAAATCCACAACTTGGGGTCCGATTTTCCCCAATTGTAATCTCCCCTTGATGTTGAGTCACTCTATCTGATTGTATAAAACTTTGCACCTAATCGAGGTGACTGTATAATTGTAACTATTGAGGTATGATTATGTGTATGGATTTTCCCAGCCATTTTTTGTGGAAGAAAGAGTTTTCCATGGCAAAGTAAACCATCATACTCGTCTTTTTATAGTCACCATGTCCATCAGCATGTGCTGGTAAGTCAGCGTTTTGTATCAAACGTCTAACATTATCTTAAACTCTACATTTTATATAAAAGGTAAGAGGCACCATTTTAAACAAAACGGAACATATATTTTAACAAGTATTCTAGTTTAGTTTTACAGAAAATTAAATAAATTAATGTATGTTAACAACAAATCACATTACATAATGAAAAACATCCACAACAAACACCACATTTTAGGTAAAATGTAGAGTATGGTCGTATGGATTGTTGTCTATGCGATTTGAGCTACATTCATATACAATTTCATTCATATCAAATATCAGATTTCCAATTTTTTTAAATAACTATACATCATGAATACAAATACAAAATAATTTTTTGATCGATCAACCATTGGAAAAAGTAAAACAACTATACTATGCAAATCCTACATAGTATAAATCGATCAACGTATACAAATAAAATAATATAGGAAATCGAAATCCACAATTTGGGAATTATTTTTCCTTTTTTGTAATCTTGTGTTGATGTTGAGTCACCCTATCTGATATTTAGAAAATCCTTCCCCCATTCGAGTGTAGAACCTTAACTATTGTGTGATGTATGTGTTTAGTGAAATTCTGCTTCATTTTAAGTGTAGAAGTATTTTACATGGTAAAGGTAACAAAAATGATCATCTATTTATAGACACTCTGTCCAGGTGAAAGTGTTGGTAATAGTTGACGTTTTATATAAAACGGTAAGAGGCACCATTTTAAACAAAACGGAACATATATTTTAACAAGTATTCTAGTTTAGTTTTACAGAAAATTAAATAAATTAATGTATGTTAACAACAAATCACATTACATAATGAAAAACGGATTACATAATAAAAACGGATTACATAATAAAACACATTACATGATTAATAAAAGCAATGGATTACTTACGACCCTCTATTGACATACTTCCTATGCCCTGGTGAGCGTTTCGGTCGAGCCACCACTGGTCATGTTTCGGGCATTTGACTTCGTCGACGGTTTTGTCTTCACCGCAATTATCATGGTACGATTCGGCCCAAGTGCATTGTTCTCCCAACGTGTGACCGACATCAAAAACATCCTTGATCGCGGGCTTGACCCTCTTAATCTCCTCTTGCAGAAAAACGGAGTATTGGCCTTCATGCTTTGAGATCTCACCGTATGGCGCATGTATTTCCTTTATCATTACCTCGCAACGTTTCCTTTTCTCCCGTAAACATCCCATAACCCGGGATATTTCTGTTTGAAGGAGGATGTCTTCTTTGATATCAGCCATGATTAGTGACCTCATCTCATCGACAGTCATGTGAGGTCGGTGAACAATGTTTGATGACGACGCCATTTGAAGTGGAAGAGTGAAATGGAATTGTGAATTGAATTTGGGAGCCCCTAAAATCGTGTTTATATAGTGAATTCAATGTTACCCGCTTAGGGGCTAAAGCTATAATATTTTTTAACTTACTTGCTATTTGAATGTTTTAGGGACTAGTACCGTAAATAAATTAGAAATACCCCATTTAACTTACCTATATATAATGTCTTCTTCATCAAAATTCACTATCCCAAAAGCACCGTTGACTGTCAGCCAAGTGAAGGACTGTATGATGGCCGATATCCTAGACCACTCAACGTTTCAAGAGGAACTCAAGGTGGTTATGCAAAAGCTAATTGCGAAAAATAAATGGTGTCGAGAACAATTTTTTATTTTACAAGCAAGAGAATGTTCTCCTCTTGAGTTGCAATATACAGATTATTTGCAGGGGAAGATCGACAACATCGAAATTGCAATTGAACAGCTTGACAGCGCGGCTTTCACATTGTACAACTTGAACAGATCGGCCCGGCGACAACATCAGATGGTTTAATGATTTTGTAATGTCTTTTAATTTCTAGTCGTTATCCTTTTTTTTAAAAATAAAATGGTACTCTTTTTTTTTTTTTTGCCATTTTGGGTGGATACAAATTTTGGCCATGTAAATTTTCGGATTAGAAGGTAAGTATTTATAGTCATGATATAGACCCCGTTTTACAAAAGATGGAGTTTACTGCATATACAATGCTCCGTATCACCTTAAACGCATGATAATAAAATCACATAATAGTATTTACATCCTAATAAAACGTGCATGACAAATGCAACTTTGTGGGTGTCAGTCTGTCACCCACTAACTTTTGTTAGCGGCTATGTTGGCCCATTAATTGGGAGGAGACCCAAATCCTACATTTGACATAAAACGTATGAAGTAAACGACAAACGAGCTTTGATAAGCATGCATACGGTATGTACAATGACACCATATTTATACCACATTTTGAATAGCAACGTTTTATGTAATACGGTATGTTGCCGACCTCCACACACTCCCTGACATCTTTTTAAATATGTAGTATCTGTCCATCATTCCACATAAAACTAAAACGGTATTCGTAAAAGACAAATACTAAGATATAGTGCGTTAAGGTCCATTTCTATTTAATTGATAGGATAGAATAATGTCATTTACGTTACAAAGAGAAAAGTTTTTGATATAAACAATTTTTTTACGTTACAAAGAGAAAAGTTTTTGATATAAACAATTTTTTTACGTTACAATTTTCGTCCGTATATGATATATGACAAATAATGTGTACTGTGACTACTAAGAAATACGGGAAGTATATCAAAAAGACCTTTCATACGATAATACACCATGAAAGCAAACGGACAAACACATATAACTATACATTTCATTGACACATTTAAATATATCATGTAACGGTGGTCGATAACAAAGTGTGTAAACATAAAAACCATTATAAATATAATGGAAATAAGACATGTGCTTAAGCCCGACATCAAGAAGAGGTATGTTATATCTCGGTGTATGCACGCCTTCTTTGATACAAAGACAACAGTATTACTTGCGTATGTTTATTAGTAGTAAGCTACGACCATCTTCGTTATCGGCTTCGTTACCGATATATTGGAGCTTGTGCATTCCCTGTCTCCGATTTCGGGCAGAATATTAGGGTATACAAATGATGTTGAGTCACGCTGTCCGAATACAACGTTACTTGTCGAATGCTTCATAATATGGATGGGAGATATGAAGACAACTTTTTTTTTTGCCATTTTGGGTGGATACAAATTTTGGCCATGTAAATTTTCGGATTAGAAGGTAAGTATTTATAGTCATGATATAGACCCCGTTTTACAAAAGATGGAGTTTACTGCATATACAATGCTCCGTATCACCTTAAACGCATGATAATAAAATCACATAATAGTATTTACATCCTAATAAAACGTGCATGACAAATGCAACTTTGTGGGTGTCAGTCTGTCACCCACTAACTTGTGTACATAAAGTGATCCGTTTTAACTAAAACGTTACTACTTGAAGGGGAAGAAGACAAAATACAGGTCCGTCTAACGGCCTTTTTGACCAAAACAAGTTCAAAAAAATTACACTTTTGGTCCTTTAACGGCTAGTTTTCCTAAAATCCTATATATACACTTGCATTCTATTAAAAATTTCATACCAGTATTTCATATATTCATAGATTTTTTCCTGTCTGCTATACACAAACACATTTTCGATGGCAAACATGACCATCCGTGATGCAAAAATGGGCATGCAGGGTCACATGCTTGACGATGACAGACACAAGACTGAAGTTAGCAATGTGATTCAGAGCATCACATCCAACAAGGTGGCGTACACATTCGAAATCATACGACTTCAAGGTCGGATTCGTAACGCCGTCGAAGATGAGTATCTTATTTATCTTCGACAAAAAATCGATTGCCTGGATCAAACCATTTTCCAGCTTACCGCTGCAACTACCACCTTAAACAACGCTCTTAACCACGCGTTATTCTATCAAGGCGCTATAGGTGGTGGTCGTCCTGATGATTACGAGACTGACCCGGGGGAGGAGTACGCATCTCCTCAAACCGGTGACGCTGCCCGGTCTCTTGAACCATACCGATACATTCATCGCAACGACGGCGACAGTACGGTGGACTCGGACTATTCCGAGTGTTAGTGTTATGTTTTATTATTATGTAGTGTTGTATTATGATTTTTATTATTATTAAGTGTGTTAATACAATGTTTTATTATTATGTAGTGTTGTATTATGATTTTTATTATTATTAAGTGTGTTAATACAATTTTGCGTTTTAGATAAAACGTAGATGGTAAACGACAAAATAGATGAGAATCATGCAGACTTTATCTGACAAATTAATTTTTTTTTTGCTTTTTCATTCGTTTAATGTTTCGTTGAATTTCAATTTTTTCAATTTTTTTTTTTTTTTTTTTTTTTTTTTTTTTTTTTTTTTTTTTTTTTTTTTTTTTTTATGTTTTTTTTGCTTGTTGGGTGGATACAACTTTTTGCACTGGAAATTTTATAATTCTAAGGTATGTACTTATAGTCATGATACAAGCTCGTGCCAAACTTATTTCTTCGGACCGGGTCCAAGCCATTTGATTATAGAGAGGTAAAATGAGTGAATTTAAAAAATGTAGAGAGGAAAATGGAAGATATAAGTATAAAAAATGAGAAGTAAGTAAGTAGTATTTATAAAGGTTTAAAAAGTTTAATTAAAAAAAAAAAAAAAAAAAATAAAAAAAAAAAAAAAAAAAAAAAAAAAAAAAAAAAAAAAAAAAAAAAAAAAAAAAAAAAAAAAAAAAAAAAAAAAAAAAAAAAAAAAAAAAAAAAAAAAAAAAAAAAAAAAAAAAAAAAAAAAAAAAAAAAAAAAAAAAAAAAAAAAAAAAAAAAAAAAAAAAAAAAAAAAAAAAAAAAAAAAAAAAAAAAAAAAAAAAAAAAAAAAAAAAAAAAAAAAAAAAAAAAAAAAAAAAAAAAAAAAAAAAAAAAAAAAAAAAAAAAAAAAAAAAAAAAAAAAAAAAAAAAAAAAAAAAAAAAAAAAAAAAAAAAAAAAAAAAAAAAAAAAAAAAAAAAAAAAAAAAAAAAAAAAAAAAAAAAAAAAAAAAAAAAAAAAAAAAAAAAAAAAAAAAAAAAAAAAAAAAAAAAAAAAAAAAAAAAAAAAAAAAAAAAAAAAAAAAAAAAAAAAAAAAAAAAAAAAAAAAAAAAAAAAAAAAAAAAAAAAAAAAAAAAAAAAAAAAAAAAAAAAAAAAAAAAAAAAAAAAAAAAAAAAAAAAAAAAAAAAAAAAAAAAAAAAAAAAAAAAAAAAAAAAAAAAAAAAAAAAAAAAAAAAAAAAAAAAAAAAAAAAAAAAAAAAAAAAAAAAAAAAAGGTCTCCTGAACCATACCGATACATTCATCGCAACGACGGCGACAGTACGGTGGACTCGGACTATTCCGAGTGTTAGTGTTATGTTTTATTATTATGTAGTGTTGTATTATGATTTTTATTATTATTAAGTGTGTTAATACAATTTTGCGTTTTAGATAAAACGTAGATGGTAAACGACAAAAAAGATGACAATCATGCAGATCTTATCCGACACACTAAATCCATGCATGCAACTGTGTGGGCGTCAGACTGTCAGCCACTCACTTGTGACCATAAGACGCTCCGTTTAAGGTAATACGCTGTTCGTTCGAAAACTTTTTTTTGTGTTTAATTTAAAGAAATCGTAATAACTTGTGGGAGGACATCGACTAACATAGTCACTTCAGTTGGAGGGCTCAGATAAGTGACGTTTTTGGTTAAACGTGGCTTTGTAAACGACAAATATAGGGACAACACATGTGTGGATAATATCTGACAGAAAATCTATCCAATAAATGTTTCACCCATTTCCTTGGAGAACACCAAACGCTGCGTTTTACTTAAAACGTTTTATGTAAACGACAAAAATGATGACAATCATGCAGATCTTATCCGACACACTAAATCCATGCATGCAACTGTGTGGGCGTCAGACTGTCAGCCACTCACTTGTGACCATAAGACGCTCCGTTTAAGGTAATACGCTGTTCGTTCGAAAACTTTTTTTTGTGTTTAATTTAAAGAAATCGTAATAACTTGTGGGAGGACATCGACTAACATAGTCACTTCAGTTGGAGGGCTCAGATAAGTGACGTTTTTGGTTAAACGTGGCTTTGTAAACGACAAATATAGGGACAACACATGTGTGGATAATATCTGACAGAAAATCTATCCAATAAATGTTTCACCCATTTCCTTGGAGAACACCAAACGCTGCGTTTTACTTAAAACGTTTTATGTAAACGACAAAAATGATGACAATCATGCAGATCTTATCCGACACACTAAATCCATGCATGCAACTGTGTGGGCGTCAGACTGTCAGCCACTCACTTGTGACCATAAGACGCTCCGTTTAAGGTAATACGCTGTTCGTTCGAAAACTTTTTTTTGTGTTTAATTTAAAGAAATCGTAATAACTTGTGGGAGGACATCGACTAACATAGTCACTTCAGTTGGAGGGCTCAGATAAGTGACGTTTTTGGTTAAACGTGGCTTTGTAAACGACAAATATAGGGACAACACATGTGTGGATAATATCTGACAGAAAATCTATCCAATAAATGTTTCACCCATTTCCTTGGAGAACACCAAACGCTGCGTTTTACTTAAAACGTTTTATGTAAACGACAAATATAGGGACAACACATGTGTGGATAATATCTGACAGAAAATCTATCCAATAAATGTTTCACCCATTTCCTTGGAGAACACCAAACGCTGCGTTTTACTTAAAACGTTTTATGTAAACGACAAAAATGATGACAATCATGTGTGGATAATATCTGACAGAAAATCTATCCAATAAATGTAGAGAGGAAAATGGAAGATATAAGTATAAAAAATGAGAAGTAAGTAAGTAGTATTTATAAAGGTTTAAAAAGTTTAATTAAAAAAAAAAAAAAAAAAAAAAAAAAAAAAAAAAAAAAAAAAAAAAAAAAAAAAAAAAAAAAAAAAAAAAAAAAAAAAAAAAAAAAAAAAAAAAAAAAAAAAAAAAAAAAAAAAAAAAAAAAAAAAAAAAAAAAAAAAAAAAAAAAAAAAAAAAAAAAAAAAAAAAAAAAAAAAAAAAAAAAAAAAAAAAAAAAAAAAAAAAAAAAAAAAAAAAAAAAAAAAAAAAAAAAAAAAAAAAAAAAAAAAAAAAAAAAAAAAAAAAAAAAAAAAAAAAAAAAAAAAAAAAAAAAAAAAAAAAAAAAAAAAAAAAAAAAAAAAAAAAAAAAAAAAAAAAAAAAAAAAAAAAAAAAAAAAAAAAAAAAAAAAAAAAAAAAAAAAAAAAAAAAAAAAAAAAAAAAAAAAAAAAAAAAAAAAAAAAAAAAAAAAAAAAAAAAAAAAAAAAAAAAAAAAAAAAAAAAAAAAAAAAAAAAAAAAAAAAAAAAAAAAAAAAAAAAAAAAAAAAAAAAAAAAAAAAAAAAAAAAAAAAAAAAAAAAAAAAAAAAAAAAAAAAAAAAAAAAAAAAAAAAAAAAAAAAAAAAAAAAAAAAAAAAAAAAAAAAAAAAAAAAAAAAAAAAAAAAAAAAAAAAAAAAAAAAAAAAAAAAAAAAAAAAAAAAAAAAAAAAAAAAAAAAAAAAAAAAAAAAAAAAAAAAAAAAAAAAAAAAAAAAAAAAAAAAAAAAAAAAAAAAAAAAAAAAAAAAAAAAAAAAAAAAAAAAAAAAAAAAAAAAAAAAAAAAAAAAAAAAAAAAAAAAAAAAAAAAAAAAAAAAAAAAAAAAAAAAAAAAAAAAAAAAAAAAAAAAAAAAAAAAAAAAAAAAAAAAAAAAAAAAAAAAAAAAAAAAAAAAAAAAAAAAAAAAAAAAAAAAAAAATAAGTTAAGTGGTAAAAATAAGAAAAAAAAAAAAAAAAAAAAAAAAAAAAAAAAAAAAAAAAAAAAAAAAAAAAAGGACCAAGTGCATTGGTCACCCAACGTGTGACCGGCCTTAAAAACATCATCGACCACCTTCTTTACCTTCTTGATCTCATCCTGCAGAAACAAAGAATATGTCTCTTCGTGCTTCGAGACCTTGCGGCCTGGTGCTTGAATTGCCTCAACCTCTTGCTCGCATCGTCGTCTTTTCTCCCGTAGGTAACCCATTACCCCAGAGAGTTCAGTTTGATGGAGGGTGTCCTCTTTGATATCAGCCATGATTCGTGTTTTCATCTCATCTTCGGTCAGACGAGGTCGGTGAACATTCTTTTTTGATGATGAGGACGCCATTTGGTTAAAAAGAGTGAGTGAGTTTGTAGAAGAATGAAATTTGGAATGGTGATGAATCTGAATTGAGCTCTAGGTTGGTATTTATAGAGTGACAATCCAGGCAGCCGTTCAGGGACTTTAAGTGTAAATGTTTTTTAATTTTTGGCCGTTTGAGGGACTTTACCTGTATAAATAATGGCTTCTTAACAACCATTTCTGATCAAATCACAAAATTTTATACATCTTAAATGGCTTCTTCATCAAATGTTTCATACCGAAAACCACCAATGACTGTCGATCAAGTGCAACGGAGTATCATGGCTGATATCCTCGACCACCAAAGGTTCAAAGAGGAACTTGTTGCAGTTGGTCGAAAACTTAAGGCGAAGAAGCAATGGTGTCGAGAACAGATCGATTATATACAAAACGGGTATTGTACTGATCTTGAGTGTCAATACTTTACTTATTTGCAGGGTAAGATCGACAAGATTGAAATTGCTATGGAACAACTTGCTTGTGCGGTCATCACCTTGAACCATTTGATCATAACTGCCGAAGCAGTTTATGAGATGAAGAAATAAGTGTTTAATATGTTGTAATGTTTCTAAATTATGTTCTAATGTTTTTAAATTAAGTTGTAATGTTAAGTACTTTTAATTAGTTTATGATAGTTTAAGTAGTTTTAATTATGTTGTAATGTACTTTTTTAACAAATAAAATGGCATTTTAGGAATTAATATGTTGTTTTAGTTGTGTTTTTGGAAGTTTAAATGGGTATATATATATATAAGAAAATTAAAAAAAAAAAAAAAAAAAAAAAAAAAAAAAAAAAAAAAAAAAAAAAAAAAAAAAAAAAAAAAAAAAAAAAAAAAAAAAAAAAAAAAAAAAAAAAAAAAAAAAAAAAAAAAAAAAAAAAAAAAAAAAAAAAAAAAAAAAAAAAAAAAAAAAAAAAAAAAAAAAAAAAAAAAAAAAAAAAAAAAAAAAAAAAAAAAAAAAAAAAAAAAAAAAAAAAAAAAAAAAAAAAAAAAAAAAAAAAAAAAAAAAAAAAAAAAAAAAAAAAAAAAAAAAAAAAAAAAAAAAAAAAAAAAAAAAAAAAAAAAAAAAAAAAAAAAAAAAAAAAAAAAAAAAAAAAAAAAAAAAAAAAAAAAAAAAAAAAAAAAAAAAAAAAAAAAAAAAAAAAAAAAAAAAAAAAAAAAAAAAAAAAAAAAAAAAAAAAAAAAAAAAAAAAAAAAAAAAAAAAAAAAAAAAAAAAAAAAAAAAAAAAAAAAAAAAAAAAAAAAAAAAAAAAAAAAAAAAAAAAAAAAAAAAAAAAAAAAAAAAAAAAAAAAAAAAAAAAAAAAAAAAAAAAAAAAAAAAAAAAAAAAAAAAAAAAAAAAAAAAAAAAAAAAAAAAAAAAAAAAAAAAAAAAAAAAAAAAAAAAAAAAAAAAAAAAAAAAAAAAAAAAAAAAAAAAAAAAAAAAAAAAAAAAAAAAAAAAAAAAAAAAAAAAAAAAAAAAAAAAAAAAAAAAAAAAAAAAAAAAAAAAAAAAAAAAAAAAAAAAAAAAAAAAAAAAAAAAAAAAAAAAAAAAAAAAAAAAAAAAAAAAAAAAAAAAAAAAAAAAAAAAAAAAAAAAAAAAAAAAAAAAAAAAAAAAAAAAAAAAAAAAAAAAAAAAAAAAAAAAAAAAAAAAAAAAAAAAAAAAAAAAAAAAAAAAAAAAAAAAAAAAAAAAAAAAAAAAAAAAAAAAAAAAAAAAAAAAAAAAAAAAAAAAAAAAAAAAAAAAAAAAAAAAAAAAAAAAAAAAAAAAAAAAAAAAAAAAAAAAAAAAAAAAAAAAAAAAAAAAAAAAAAAAAAAAAAAAAAAAAAAAAAAAAAAAAAAAAAAAAAAAAAAAAAAAAAAAAAAAAAAAAAAAAAAAAAAAAAAAAAAAAAAAAAAAAAAAAAAAAAAAAAAAAAAAAAAAAAAAAAAAAAAAAAAAAAAAAAAAAAAAAAAAAAAAAAAAAAAAAAAAAAAAAAAAAAAAAAAAAAAAAAAAAAAAAAAAAAAAAAAAAAAAAAAAAAAAAAAAAAAAAAAAAAAAAAAAAAAAAAAAAAAAAAAAAAAAAAAAAAAAAAAAAAAAAAAAAAAAAAAAAAAAAAAAAAAAAAAAAAAAAAAAAAAAAAAAAAAAAAAAAAAAAAAAAAAAAAAAAAAAAAAAAAAAAAAAAAAAAAAAAAAAAAAAAAAAAAAAAAAAAAAAAAAAAAAAAAAAAAAAAAAAAAAAAAAAAAAAAAAAAAAAAAAAAAAAAAAAAAAAAAAAAAAAAAAAAAAAAAAAAAAAAAAAAAAAAAAAAAAAAAAAAAAAAAAAAAAAAAAAAAAAAAAAAAAAAAAAAAAAAAAAAAAAAAAAAAAAAAAAAAAAAAAAAAAAAAAAAAAAAAAAAAAAAAAAAAAAAAAAAAAAAAAAAAAAAAAAAAAAAAAAAAAAAAAAAAAAAAAAAAAAAAAAAAAAAAAAAAAAAAAAAAAAAAAAAAAAAAAAAAAAAAAAAAAAAAAAAAAAAAAAAAAAAAAAAAAAAAAAAAAAAAAAAAAAAAAAAAAAAAAAAAAAAAAAAAAAAAAAAAAAAAAAAAAAAAAAAAAAAAAAAAAAAAAAAAAAAAAAAAAAAAAAAAAAAAAAAAAAAAAAAAAAAAAAAAAAAAAAAAAAAAAAAAAAAAAAAAAAAAAAAAAAAAAAAAAAAAAAAAAAAAAAAAAAAAAAAAAAAAAAAAAAAAAAAAAAAAAAAAAAAAAAAAAAAAAAAAAAAAAAAAAAAAAAAAAAAAAAAAAAAAAAAAAAAAAAAAAAAAAAAAAAAAAAAAAAAAAAAAAAAAAAAAAAAAAAAAAAAAAAAAAAAAAAAAAAAAAAAAAAAAAAAATATTCAACATGCATTTCTTCACCCGGGATGATTTTCATACCTCTTTTGTTAATTTGTTTGATTTTTTTGTCGTACACAAGCTTCTTTTGTTCAAGCATAATTTTACAATCACTGACTTTGTGATAAAGTTCATACCCGTCTTCCATGTCTTCTTTACATTGTGCTTTCAATGCATGAAATGTTATCATAGGTGGTGATGAAGGGCCAGAGGAGGATGAGTCAGACATACTGTGTGTTTTATTAAAATTAGGGATACCGGGTTTGTTTGTTGCAAAAAAAATATGTAGGGGTCAAAGGGTTACTCTAGTAAAAAAGTGGGTGGCAATTATTATAGCCCCAATGTGGTATGCGTTTTAGGTAAAACGGATAATGTATAATAAAAATTTAAAACAATTATCGAAGTGTGAATAAAACACATGGTACATTTTATAACGTTTTCTATCCATCGGACACTTTTACGTTTAACTTTTTGTCTTAGACGCACCGTTTTGTTCTCCTGCCATTAAAGTAGGTGAAATGTGACAGTCTACAGTGAAAGTCACAGAGCTACAGTAAACGTCCCATGCCTGTTTGGGGGTACAATACTCTCCGTTTAATGGAAAACGGAAACTTTTTTTTTAATATAAATACCCACTGTATTCTTCTTTCGAACAATGACACCATACCACACTTTCAGACGCTATGATAGTCACTGTATTCCCTCAAACTGATGTTGTGTCACGCTATCTGAATACGTGGGGGTTCGAGTCTCTTGGTACCCTAACAGTGTTCAGATATCGTGACACACATCACTTTGAACGCTTGTACAGTTTAATCGTAATCGAAACAAACATAAAAATATATTCATATAGCGTGACTCAACATCATTACGTTTTTGAGTTCAATTCATAGTTGCGGACGTTAATGTAACAAAAGTGTGCGTGGAAGAAGTACTGTGGCGAAGAATTTGAACTTCACCTATTATTATTTTTTATTTTTATTACTTTTATTGTATTCATTCAACTTGATGTTTGTACACGAAAGGTGGGTAGTTTTAAATAGCTAAATATAAAGTTTTTGTATCTACGATTCGTGAAGTGGTATAAGTCATAATGTTATAACAAATGTGCATGTACAGAAGGAACTTATACACATGGCGTCAATGAATCGAGTCCACAATCCCGTGGGACTGACAGAATCTATGTCCCAATCATTGAATAAAACCCAAAACGCTAAGTCTTATATAAAACGTGATTTAGTATACCAAGTGTACATATATATCTGATGACCAGGTAGTCTGATAGGGTCATGCCCTTCCAAAGACACTCCAAAATGTTTCTTTCTATAGGTTGGTACACCAATTAAAAAAACATAATTTCTTACACTTCACCATATACATGTCGTGGTTGTACGACCATTTATTTGGAGAGGAGGACCCATGGCCGCCTAATATTAACCAGGCAAGTTACTTTGTACGTATTTCTAGATATTCATATACGTCTTCGAAGAAAGTAATGTTGGCCACGTATTACATAAAACGTGGCGTATTAAACTTTACAGATTTGTCCACAATATTGGCAACAAATATTAACGTAACTGTAAATGCAGAAACCAAAAAGTTTATATCAGGGAGTTGTACATAATAACATACAAAATTAAGCAGACCATTTAAGTTATGTTTGAAATATTATACCATATCATTCGATAGTTATACTAATTAGCTACGAACATGCTACGTTTTTAGTATAACGGTGCGTTTTACACAGGGACCTATTGTCGACCGCAACATACACCAACCAGCAGAAAGTTATTCGGATGAAGGAGTCCCAGAAACACCCCCGGAATATTATGCTAGGCAACATCGGAAATCTACTTCAGAACCGGACTGTGAGTCTGAGGGAGTACCTGACACCCCGCCAGAGCATATACACGGGTCGGGTGATAATGATGCTGATTTTCAAACACCTGAGGGTCCATCTTCCTATAATCCGGACAACACACAGAGTGAAGCCCCCGGACGGGCGTCTGAAGGCTTGTATCACACCAACCAGGGTTTTGAGACTCAGGAGGAGTTGGTTAGTTGGGCCACCCAAGTAGGTTTAGCAAACGGGTACGTTCTCGTGACACGGCGTTCATCTAGAGGTCGGAGTGACAGGGTCATAAGGGTGGAGATTGCATGCACCCAGGGAGGTAAGCACATAAGCAACGCCACAAAAAGACGTAGCGGTACCCAAAA
This sequence comes from Erigeron breviscapus, assembly GCA_034093135.1. NCBI lineage: Eukaryota > Viridiplantae > Streptophyta > Magnoliopsida > Asterales > Asteraceae > Erigeron > Erigeron breviscapus. The sequence continues at coordinate 3,786,779 of CM067169.1, read as the reverse complement.
AACAAACTGTCCGTTCCTTCTGGTAGGCCTATATAAAGCATTTGACGGTGTATGGCGACTGGAGGTGAGAGACGATACACATAATCACGACCCGACACAGTTTATGGAGACCCATGCATTTGCGAGGAGGATGACCCCGGATCAAGTCAATACGGTGGGGACGTTACACGAACATGGTCTCGCACCACGTAAAATACTATCAGTCGTGCGGAAATTGTTTCCCGGATCTCATGTCATTAGGAAAGACATAAACAACACCACTGACAAGATAAAGCAAGGGAAAAAATAGGTGATACCCCTATGCAGGTGTTGGAGAATGTACTTCGATCGAGGGAGTACGTATACCACCCACGAGAGGACCCCGAAACAGAAGAGTTGGACATGTTGTTCTTTGTTCATCCAAAGTCGTTAGAAATGTGGCGTGCATTCCCCCATGTGCTTTTGATCGACGCAACTTACAAGACCAACAAGTATAGGTTCCCTCTTGTACAAGTAGTTGGACTGACGTCAACCGGCAAGTCGATATCCGTTGCACACGCGTTTGTACAGAAGGAACGATGGGACAACTACAAATGGGTACTTGATAGGCTTCGAGATATGCTGGATAGTTGCATGGAACCGCGCGTAATCGTTACTGATAGGGATCTTGCTTTAATGAACGCGGTCAGTGACGCATTTCCCAATGCAAGCAAGTGTCTATGTAGGTGGCACATAACCGAGAATATAGCAAAATATCACAAAAAATCTTTTAAAGGGGGTGACTGGGCTAGATTCGAACACTACTGGAAAACCGTATGCGATTCCACCACAGAGACGTTATACGACTACAACGTGGGTGTGCTTAGGAACTTTCTTCACCAACTCGAGCGAGACCGTATGTTATATACATGCTTTATATTGAAGTTTAAATACATCGTAATAAATCATTATAACAGTGTTTTAAATAATATATACCTTTTTTTATTTCTCTTTTCAGGTGTTTGGGATTATGTGTATGACAATTGGTTAGGACTGTATAGAAACATGTTTGTATCCGCATGGACAGACGAACATTTAAACTTCAACCAACGGACGACCAACCGAGTGGAAAGCCAGCATGCAAACCTTAAAAAATTCCTTGAGAACGCAAACAACTCGTTGGAAAGGGTCGTCGATTATGTAGATGAAGTCGTCATGGCACAGTACGTAGCGATCAGACACAAGTTCGGCAGGAGTCTCACAAAGGTAATGGATCATCACAGGCTGGTAAGGAACTGTTATGGCAGGGAAATGTTTGTCGATCTGTATCGAAAGGTGTCACTTACCGCTCTCGACCTTATGGAAGAGGAGAGCAAGCGTATACAGAAGCTGCGGGAAAAAAACGAGAGCTGTAGTTGCCAACTTTACAAAAGTTGTGGGTTACCATGCGCATGTCGGCTTGAACAAATGATGATTCAAGGTAACAAGAATAATTTTACCGTTTTTGGGTTGTTTTGTAGTGTATGCATAAAATGACTGTATCTGTCCTTTCACAGGGACGACAATAAAAATCGAGAATGTTGATGTTTTTTGGCGGAAGCTTGATTTTGCCCCTTCATTCGATGTGCAAGAAGATACTGACTATGCGCAACAGTTGGGGGCGGCCACCCAGGAAATTCTTTCAGAGAAATCACCAGCAGTGAAAAAAAGCATGGTATCTAAGGTTTTGTCAGCGGTATTCCCATCAAAATCAACAAGGAAAGCTCCAAGAGTACAAGAAGACACACGCGGCCGTCCAACCACAAGTCGACAAAACCAAAGGGCAGCGGATGCCTCTCGGCTACATCCTTCGGACACAGGGTCGCAAGGAACACCTAATCAAGGCAGACATAGCTACGCCGGCACTGTCAGGTCACAATCAACAATGTCCCCTGGTTTCAATCGTAGTAGATCAACCGCTCAACGACCGGCGACATCCCCGGGTTCCCCTTGATGAATCCAGAGGTGGACGTCATCGACGTTATGCGTTTCGAGAGGTGGATACCATCGATTTTCCACCCATTCGTCTCACGCATAACGGATGTCCCTGGAAATGGCCACTGCGGTTTTGCTTCGGTCGCTGTGGGATTGGGATATACAGAGAAGGAGCATTTTTACGTTCGACAAGAAATGCTTCAAGAGTTGGAGGGTCCCAATTCGGACTGGTGGAAGAATCGTATTGACTATCAAATGACAGGAACTTTTGATTTTGTGCGTTCTCAACTGTACTGGGAAAATCCACTTCAGAGGGCACCTCAGGAAAAGTATATGATGTTCCCATACGCCGGACTCATCATCGCGCAAAGGTTTAATGCGGTTGTCCATTTTCTAACGACTACTGGTAGCGAAACTTTTTTCCCCCTTCGGAATGCCCCCCCTCAAGATCCGGAAGGGAACTACTACCCGCATCGGTACGTCACAGTCTGTCTAGTCAGCAACTCTCATTTCATCAGCGTTAAACTAGAAGGCGATTACCCCATGCCGCCAGTTAATATGTACTGTGCACACTGGCGGACACCAGAAGCGTGTGAGTGGCAAATAATCTACCGTCATCGTATGGATGAGTACATACGGATCCGAGAACTCAACCGACCTCCAGGAACACGCCGTCAACACGTAGACTTGTGCGACTAGTTATGCGTTTGGTATTTTTAATAAAAATAGCCCTAACCCTAATACGGGAAACAACCACCGCCTGAGATCGTTTTTCCATCACCACCGCCGGCGATCTGTTCTCCCCCACCACCGCTGCTGTTCTGCTTCTCTGTCGTTGTACTCCATCTCCTTTTCTTGGTAAGTATCTACTTAGATCCGTTCAACACTCCTTCTCGTTGCCATGCATTTTCAATCATTTGTGTTTACTTTGTTGTATAGATATATACAAATATATATATATATAATATATATATATATATATATTCGTATGTGTCGATCTGTATTCAATCTCATATATAATCATATTATATATATATATATATATATATATATATAGTATATATATATATATATATATATATATATATATATATATATATATATATATATATATATATATATATATATATATATATATATATATATATATATATATATATATATATATATATATATATATATATATATATATATATATATATATATATATATATATATATATATATATATATATATATATATATATATATATATATATATATATATATATATATATATATATATATATATATATATATATATATATATATATATATATATATATATATATATATATATATATATATATATATATATATATATATATATATATATATATATATATATATATATATATATATATATATATATATATATATATATATATATATATATATATATATATATATATATATATATATATATATATATATATATATATATATATATATATATATATATATATATATATATATATATATATATATATATATATATATATATATATATATATATATATATATATATATATATATATATATATATATATATATATATATATATATATATATATATATATATATATATATATATATATATATATATATATATATATATATATATATATATATATATATATATATATATATATATATATATATATATATATATATATATATATATATATATATATATATATATATATATATATATATATATATATATATATATATATATATATATATATATATATATATATATATATATATATATATATATATATATATATATATATATATATATATATATATATATATATATATATATATATATATATATATATATATATATATATATATATATATATATATATATATATATATATATATATATATATATATATATATATATATATATATATATATATATATATATATATATATATATATATATATATATATATATATATATATATATATATATATATATATATATATATATATATATATATATATATATATATATATATATATATATATATATATATATATATATATATATATATATATATATATATATATATATATATATATATATATATATATATATATATATATATATATATATATATATATATATATATATATATATATATATATATATATATATATATATATATATATATATATATATATATATATATATATATATATATATATATATATATATATATATATATATATATATATATATATATATATATATATATATATATATATATATATATATATATATATATATATATATATATATATATATATATATATATATATATATATATATATATATATATATATATATATATATATATATATATATATATATATATATATATATATATATATATATATATATATATATATATATATATATATATATATATATATATATATATATATATATATATATATATATATATATATATATATATATATATATATATATATATATATATATATATATATATATATATATATATATATATATATATATATATATATATATATATATATATATATATATATATATATATATATATATATATATATATATATATATATATATATATATATATATATATATATATATATATATATATATATATATATATATATATATATATATATATATATATATATATATATATATATATATATATATATATATATATATATATATATATATATATATATATATATATATATATATATATATATATATATATATATATATATATATATATATATATATATATATATACTTCAGATGGCAGCTGAGGAAAAGTATATGATGTTCCCATACGCCGGACTCATCATCGCGCAAAGGTTTAATGCGGTTGTCCATTTTCTAACGACTACTGGTAGCGAAACTTTTTTCCCCCTTCGGAATGCCCCCCCTCAAGATCCGGAAGGGAACTACTACCCGCATCGGTACGTCACAGTCTGTCTAGTCAGCAACTCTCATTTCATCAGCGTTAAACTAGAAGGCGATTACCCCATGCCGCCAGTTAATATGTACTGTGCACACTGGCGGACACCAGAAGCGTGTGAGTGGCAAATAATCTACCGTCATCGTATGGATGAGTACATACGGATCCGAGAACTCAACCGACCTCCAGGAACACGCCGTCAACACGTAGACTTGTGCGACTAGTTATGCGTTTGGTATTTGTAATAAAAATTATATTGTATTTCTATATGTGTACTTTTGGTATTTGTAATAAAAATTATATTGTATTTCTATATGTGTACTTTGAATTTTTATCTTATACAATACAAGTGTGTGACATTTTTTTTATTTAAAAAAAAAAAAAAAAAAAAAAAAAAAAAAAAAAAAAAAAAAAAAAAAAAAAAAAAAAAAAAAAAAAAAAAAAAAAAAAAAAAAAAAAAAAAAAAAAAAAAAAAAAAAAAAAAAAAAAAAAAAAAAAAAAAAAAAAAAAAAAAAAAAAAAAAAAAAAAAAAAAAAAAAAAAAAAAAAAAAAAAAAAAAAAAAAAAAAAAAAAAAAAAAAAAAAAAAAAAAAAAAAAAAAAAAAAAAAAAAAAAAAAAAAAAAAAAAAAAAAAAAAAAAAAAAAAAAAAAAAAAAAAAAAAAAAAAAAAAAAAAAAAAAAAAAAAAAAAAAAAAAAAAAAAAAAAAAAAAAAAAAAAAAAAAAAAAAAAAAAAAAAAAAAAAAAAAAAAAAAAAAAAAAAAAAAAAAAAAAAAAAAAAAAAAAAAAAAAAAAAAAAAAAAAAAAAAAAAAAAAAAAAAAAAAAAAAAAAAAAAAAAAAAAAAAAAAAAAAAAAAAAAAAAAAAAAAAAAAAAAAAAAAAAAAAAAAAAAAAAAAAAAAAAAAAAAAAAAAAAAAAAAAAAAAAAAAAAAAAAAAAAAAAAAAAAAAAAAAAAAAAAAAAAAAAAAAAAAAAAAAAAAAAAAAAAAAAAAAAAAAAAAAAAATGTATATTTTACCCCCTGGAAATTAAGAAAACGGAGATACTGTTGTAAAACGGCAAGATGGTCACAAAACGGGGAGGGTCACACAAAACGGAAGCCCCTGGTCCCAATATACCAGATCTCATTTACTCTTGTCCCCAGTCTCCTCCTTTACCTTTACTTTCAATAATTCACATTACCTGCTTATTAAGATTGAATATTCTATCAACTTCACTATTTTACTTTTTTAAACTGTAGTTTTCATACAAAATCACACAATACTCCTTCTAATAAGATGATTGATAACCCTACCCACGATATAATTGACAACCATTGTGTCTCTGATATCAGTTCGTGTAACCAGTTGGCTGTTACAAACCCCAGGAAGGATTATGAATTTTTTAACTTTGTACGTAACAGTTTGATGTCATTATTCTAGGTGACTAGTTATTATTTACTTGATCCTAATTCTATTTATTTACTTTGGTTGCAGATGGCGGCACCCGAAAACCCCGACCAAATCAACCCCCAGGAGAACGTGGCCCCCCGCTATGAAGAGGTCAACGCAGCAGCAGGTCAACATCAAGATGAAGAGGATACGAATCATGAAGGAGACCATGAGGACTTGTATGATGAACCAGACTCCACAGAGGAAGATGTAACATCCGTGAGTTTTGACCGTTTGACTTTACGTGCAATTTGACTAACAATTTAAGTTAATGAAATATTTGGTTCGTTTCGTGATTAAATGACAATGTGGTATGTTCGTCGGGTAGATAATATGTTTTAATCGGTGTTTAAATGCCTAACGATGTGTATTTTGGCTTAGGAAGAGAAACGGGTCGACCCGTGGGTTATCCACGACCCACCAGCCCTCTTGACCCATTTCCCTTCCCCTTATCTCTTCCTCTCACCACACATTTCATTCTCTTCTCTTTTCTCTCTTCTCTTTTCTCTCCAAGTAAAAAGCAAGACCATCCATCTTTAGTTCTTTATTTCTCTAGCATCATTTGGCGTTTTGGAACTAGTTTAACTCGAGAATCATCATCGTCTTCATCTCTTTGTCACCATATCGAAGAATCAAAAGTCATAGTGCAAGGTTTTACCCATTTTGACCTAATTCGGGTTCTAGCTCAAGAAGGAAGTTTTGGTAAGTCTAATTCATCACATTTACTTCTATTTATGTTAGTTTACTCGTTTCTAGTCATCTCGTACATTTACAAGTTCTAAATCGCCTTAAAATGAGTTTTGGGTTAATTAGGGTTTAATTAGGGTTTGTTCGATTTGGAAGATTTGATGATGTTATGGATGGAAATATGAGTTTGGGCATGTGTATTTAGGTGTTTGAAGGTCAAATGTAACACCAAAATGAGTCCTTTAATCTTGCAATGCGATTTAGGGTTTTGGGTTCTTGTTTTTCTGCATAAAATGCTCCTGGTCGTATTGCTGCCCAGTAAGGGGCGTAACCTATGGCCCTATGGGGCGTAAGTTACGCCAGTTAAAGTTTCTTTGGGCGTACCTTACGCCAAATGTGGGCGTACCTTACGGTGCTCTCCATTTTCATTACGCCAAATTGCTTCTGTTTACGTCCCCTTGCACTTGAACTTTGTATGGGCGTAAGTTATGGCCCATAGGGGCGTAGCTTACGCCAGTTGTAATTTTCTGATTTTCTTGTTTGACCTAGTTGACTTCCAGAACCCTAATAACGTATCGGGCTTCGATCTAAATCACTTCTTAACTTATTTAACAATGATTAAGAGTCTTAGAAGTCACTTAACGTCGAGAACCACTTTGGAAACCTAATTAGGGTTTGTTCGATTTGGAAGATTTGATGATGTTATGGATGGAAATATGAGTTTGGGCATGTGTATTTAGGTGTTTGAAGGTCAAATGTAACACCAAAATGAGTCCTTTAATCTTGCAATGCGATTTAGGGTTTTGGGTTCTTGTTTTTCTGCATAAAATGCTCCTGGTCGTATTGCTGCCCAGTAAGGGGCGTAACCTATGGCCCTATGGGGCGTAAGTTATGCCAGAGGGGCGTAGCTTACGCCAGTTGTAATTTTCTGATTGATTGTCGATTGATAGATAGTTTTGATTGAGTGTGTGATAGTTTGCGAATGTGATTGTGATATTGTAATTTATTAGGATAGTTGTGCATACATGGAAGTCGGTTATGCCTTCAAAGGGTTTTAGATGTGGTGGGAAGGCTGCGGGCGACCCTATATATAAGCATCTATGGTTCCTTAAATGTAAAGTCGTATGAAATGTATGTGCCTTGTGGTTTCGTTTGGATGGTGGTACGATGGACTAGTGGATGGATTTGATTATGCATGTGCTTATTTATTTGTGCGGATATACACGCAAGCATACTCTATTTGATACATTAATTGACGTCTTATTGTTTGGACACATATATATATATTTATATATATATATATATATATATATATATATATATATATATATATATATATATATATATATATATATATATATATATATATATATATATATATATATATATATATATATATATATATATATATATATATATATATATATATATATATATATATATATATATATATATATATATATATATATATATATATATATATATATATATATATATATATATATATATATATATATATATATATATATATATATATATATATATATATATATATATATATATATATATATATATATATATATATATATATATATATATATATATATATATATATATATATATATATATATATATATATATATATATATATATATATATATATATATATATATATATATATATATATATATATATATATATATATATATATATATATATATATATATATATATATATATATATATATATATATATATATATATATATATATATATATATATATATATATATATATATATATATATATATATATATATATATATATATATATATATATATATATATATATATATATATATATATATATGTACATATACGTGTTGTTGGATTGTTTGGTTGATTTGATTGACTGTCTAGTTAATTTCTGATTGATTGTCGATTGATAGATAGTTTTGATTGAGTGTGTGATAGTTTGCGAATGTGATTGTGAGGGGGGGGGGGGGGGGGGGGGGGGGGGGGGGGGGGGGGGGGGGGGGGGGGGGGGGGGGGGGGGGGGGGGGGGGGGGGGGGGGGGGGGGGGGGGGGGGGGGGGGGGGGGGGGGGGGGGGGGGGGGGGGGGGGGGGGGGGGGGGGGGGGGGGGGGGGGGGGGGGGGGGGGGGGGGGGGGGGGGGGGGGGGGGGGGGGGGGGGGGGGGGGGGGGGGGGGGGGGGGGGGGGGGGGGGGGGGGGGGGGGGGGGGGGGGGGGGGGGGGGGGGGGGGGGGGGGGGGGGGGGGGGGGGGGGGGGGGGGGGGGGGGGGGGGGGGGGGGGGGGGGGGGGGGGGGGGGGGGGGGGGGGGGGGGGGGGGGGGGGGGGGGGGGGGGGGGGGGGGGGGGGGGGGGGGGTTTTTTTTTTTTTTTTTTTTTTTTTTTTTTTTTTTTTTTTTTTTTTTTTTTTTTTTTTTTTTTTTTTTTTTTTTTTTTTTTTTTTTTTTTTTTTTTTTTTTTTTTTTTTTTTTTTTTTTTTTTTTTTTTTTTTTTTTTTTTTTTTTTTTTTTTTTTTTTTTTTTTTTTTTTTTTTTTTTTTTTTTTTTTTTTTTTTTTTTTTTTTTTTTTTTTTTTTTTTTTTTTTTTTTTTTTTTTTTTTTTTTTTTTTTTTTTTTTTTTTTTTTTTTTTTTTTTTTTTTTTTTTTTTTTTTTTTTTTTTTTTTTTTTTTTTTTTTTTTTTTTTTTTTTTTTTTTTTTTTTTTTTTTTTTTTTTTTTTTTTTTTTTTTTTTTTTTTTTTTTTTTTTTTTTTTTTTTTTTTTTTTTTTTTTTTTTTTTTTTTTTTTTTTTTTTTTTTTTTTTTTTTTTTTTTTTTTTTTTTTTTTTTTTTTTTTTTTTTTTTTTTTTTTTTTTTTTTTTTTTTTTTTTTTTTTTTTTTTTTTTTTTTTTTTTTTTTTTTTTTTTTTTTTTTTTTTTTTTTTTTTTTTTTTTTTTTTTTTTTTTTTTTTTTTTTTTTTTTTTTTTTTTTTTTTTTTTTTTTTTTTTTTTTTTTTTTTTTTTTTTTTTTTTTTTTTTTTTTTTTTTTTTTTTTTTTTTTTTTTTTTTTTTTTTTTTTTTTTTTTTTTTTTTTTTTTTTTTTTTTTTTTTTTTTTTTTTTTTTTTT
>CM067169.1:3686580-3771580 GCA_034093135.1 Erigeron breviscapus | reverse complement strand
TTGGTACACCCTGTATACATACCTGGTCAATAACTAGAGAGCATATCGAATTCGGATTATACTTTGAATCATTCGTGTTAGTTGCTTGGCTTAGTGTATAATAGGGAACCGATATGCTTAATGGAAGTTGATTGGGTGGAGGGTTAGCCGTTGGTACACCCTGTATACATACCTGGTCAATAACTAGAGAGCATATCGAATTCGGATTATACTTTGAATCATTCGTGTTAGCTGCTTGGCTTAGTGTATAATAGGGAACCGATATGCTTAATGGAAGTTGATTGGGTGGAGGGTTAGCCGTTGGTACACCCTGTATACATACCTGGTCAATAACTAGAGAGCATATCGAATTCGGATTATACTTTGAATCATTCGTGTTAGTTGCTTGGCTTAGTGTATAATAGGGAACCGATATGCTTAATGGAAGTTGATTGGGTGGAGGGTTAGCCGTTGGTACACCCTGTATACATACCTGGTCAATAACTAGAGAGCATATCGAATTCGGATTATACTTTGAATCATTCGTGTTAGCTGCTTGGCTTAGTGTATAATAGGGAACCGATATGCTTAATGGAAGTTGATTGGGTGGAGGGTTAGCCGTTGGTACACCCTGTATACATACCTGGTCAATAACTAAAGAGCATATCGAATTCAGATTATACTTAACCCATTTGTGTAAAAAAAAAAAAAAAAAAAAAAAAAAAAAAAAAAAAAAAAAAAAAAAAAAAAAAAAAAAAAAAAAAAAAAAAAAAAAAAAAAAAAAAAAAAAAAAAAAAAAAAAAAAAAAAAAAAAAAAAAAAAAAAAAAAAAAAAAAAAAAAAAAAAAAAAAAAAAAAAAAAAAAAAAAAAAAAAAAAAAAAAAAAAAAAAAAAAAAAAAAAAAAAAAAAAAAAAAAAAAAAAAAAAAAAAAAAAAAAAAAAAAAAAAAAAAAAAAAAAAAAAAAAAAAAAAAAAAAAAAAAAAAAAAAAAAAAAAAAAAAAAAAAAAAAAAAAAAAAAAAAAAAAAAAAAAAAAAAAAAAAAAAAAAAAAAAAAAAAAAAAAAAAAAAAAAAAAAAAAAAAAAAAAAAAAAAAAAAAAAAAAAAAAAAAAAAAAAAAAAAAAAAAAAAAAAAAAAAAAAAAAAAAAAAAAAAAAAAAAAAAAAAAAAAAAAAAAAAAAAAAAAAAAAAAAAAAAAAAAAAAAAAAAAAAAAAAAAAAAAAAAAAAAAAAAAAAAAAAAAAAAAAAAAAAAAAAAAAAAAAAAAAAAAAAAAAAAAAAAAAAAAAAAAAAAAAAAAAAAAAAAAAAAAAAAAAAAAAAAAAAAAAAAAAAAAAAAAAAAAAAAAAAAAAAAAAAAAAAAAAAAAAAAAAAAAAAAAAAAAAAAAAAAAAAAAAAAAAAAAAAAAAAAAAAAAAAAAAAAAAAAAAAAAAAAAAAAAAAAAAAAAAAAAAAAAAAAAAAAAAAAAAAAAAAAAAAAAAAAAAAAAAAAAAAAAAAAAAAAAAAAAAAAAAAAAAAAAAAAAAAAAAAAAAAAAAAAAAAAAAAAAAAAAAAAAAAAAAAAAAAAAAAAAAAAAAAAAAAAAAAAAAAAAAAAAAAAAAAAAAAAAAAAAAAAAAAAAAAAAAAAAAAAAAAAAAAAAAAAAAAAAAAAAAAAAAAAAAAAAAAAAAAAAAAAAAAAAAAAAAAAAAAAAAAAAAAAAAAAAAAAAAAAAAAAAAAAAAAAAAAAAAAAAAAAAAAAAAAAAAAAAAAAAAAAAAAAAAAAAAAAAAAAAAAAAAAAAAAAAAAAAAAAAAAAAAAAAAAAAAAAAAAAAAAAAAAAAAAAAAAAAAAAAAAAAAAAAAAAAAAAAAAAAAAAAAAAAAAAAAAAAAAAAAAAAAAAAAAAAAAAAAAAAAAAAAAAAAAAAAAAAAAAAAAAAAAAAAAAAAAAAAAAAAAAAAAAAAAAAAAAAAAAAAAAAAAAAAAAAAAAAAAAAAAAAAAAAAAAAAAAAAAAAAAAAAAAAAAAAAAAAAAAAAAAAAAAAAAAAAAAAAAAAAAAAAAAAAAAAAAAAAAAAAAAAAAAAAAAAAAAAAAAAAAAAAAAAAAAAAAAAAAAAAAAAAAAAAAAAAAAAAAAAAAAAAAAAAAAAAAAAAAAAAAAAAAAAAAAAAAAAAAAAAAAAAAAAAAAAAAAAAAAAAAAAAAAAAAAAAAAAAAAAAAAAAAAAAAAAAAAAAAAAAAAAAAAAAAAAAAAAAAAAAAAAAAAAAAAAAAAAAAAAAAAAAAAAAAAAAAAAAAAAAAAAAAAAAAAAAAAAAAAAAAAAAAAAAAAAAAAAAAAAAAAAAAAAAAAAAAAAAAAAAAAAAAAAAAAAAAAAAAAAAAAAAAAAAAAAAAAAAAAAAAAAAAAAAAAAAAAAAAAAAAAAAAAAAAAAAAAAAAAAAAAAAAAAAAAAAAAAAAAAAAAAAAAAAAAAAAAAAAAAAAAAAAAAAAAAAAAAAAAAAAAAAAAAAAAAAAAAAAAAAAAAAAAAAAAAAAAAAAAAAAAAAAAAAAAAAAAAAAAAAAAAAAAAAAAAAAAAAAAAAAAAAAAAAAAAAAAAAAAAAAAAAAAAAAAAAAAAAAAAAAAAAAAAAAAAAAAAAAAAAAAAAAAAAAAAAAAAAAAAAAAAAAAAAAAAAATCAAGTCCGATCCTTTGTGAATTCCAACATGCCTACTTCTTTGGCCGATGCTGTCAGCCGAGCTGGCAGTGTGACTGAAGACTTGTTGAGGAGCGGTGTTTTGAGTAACTCCTTAACAAACAAGAGAAAAGAAGTGGGAGAGTCAAATGGGGTGAAGAAAATAGGAAGGCTTGATCCCAAGAATGCTAACCGGGGAAGAGTGATGGCGGCAGTTGAGCCGGCGAGGAGGCCTTATGTGGGACCTCATCCTTTTTGTAACAAGTGTAACAAGCATCATCCCACTAACACCCAATGTGGGGCTTGCCTCAAATGTAATCGACTTGGACATTTGGCAAGAGATTGTAGAGCTCCGAGAACGGGTCCAATGAATGTGACTCCTATTCGAGTCGTCCCTCCTCAAGGTAATCAACAAAGAGGCGAGTGTTTTGGATGTGGTAGTCGTACTCACTACCGTAACAATTGTCCGCAATGGGTTGGACAACAAGTTGAAGTGGCGGTCCACCCGAATCAACTCCAAATTACAGGGCCGAACCAAAACCGTGGCCAACAGGGTCAACAAGTTCAACCTCGTGGCCGAGCTTTTGCGGGAAATGGCATTGGGGGCCAAAATGATCCAAACGTCGGTTAAGGTACATTCCTCTTAACGGTCGTTATATTATGGCACTACTCGATATTGGAACAGACTATGATCTCGTTTATCCTAACGTTACTCCTTTGAGTTACGTTCGTTCGTGTGTTTTGGAATTATATGTTTAAAATTTTTGGATGTTTAGCGACTCCCTAACTAAATTTGGTCAAATACCCCGTGTATGTATCTTGACTCTAGAAGACGACAAACTCTTCACGTACTTTGTACTCTATGATATTAAGGTTCTTGACGATAAAGTGAGTACAATCTAAATACCAACGGTTAATACGGTTCTTATTTGTGTAGTAGGGTTTGCTAGTGTAAAAATATCTAACGGTAGGGTTCTTAGGGTCCCATGTACATCTTCCAACTCAAAGGTCCTTAGAGCTACCGTCTCAAGAATCTGAAAAACTAACGTCGTCTCTGCTAATCGTGAGTCTCCCGAGGCTTTTCAGGGTGACTTACCGGGCTTGTCCCATCTCAATAACTGAATTTCGTTTATGCCTAACTTCCTAACATCGCGCGCGTAGTCAAAACCCTTATAGACTTCTGAGATGTGAATAAGTGTGTAGTGAAAGACCGGGAGAGAGATTTGAAGGAAAACAAATTGTAATGGACTTCGCCATGAAGTCGCCGACGACAAGAAGTGATCACGATACGACAAAACCGGTAAAAATTTGACAACTTGGCACATTAGTACGTAGAAGAAATGGGTTAGGTGCACGAAGATTCGATTTCTATCATTCAGATAAAGAAAGTCGCTTAACTCCAAATCAGGGAGGCATCCAATGAGCAACGAGTACTCAAACCGACTTGAGACCTAAGTACCCACATTTGTTTAACGATTAGTGATTTGTTGAATTTCGGGACGAAATTCTTTTGACGGGGGAATAATGTAACATCCGTGAGTTTTGACTGTTTGACTTTACGTGCAATTTGACTAACAATTTAAGTTAATGAAATATTTGGTTCATTTCGTGATTAAATGACAATGTGGTATGTTCGTCGGGTCGATAATATGTTTTAATCGGTGTTTAAATGCCTAACGATGTGTATTTTGGCTTAGGAAGAGAAACGGGTCGACCCGTGGGTTATCCACGACCCACCAGCCCTCTTGACCCATTTCCCTTCCCCTTATCTCTTCCTCTCACCACACATTTCATTCTCTTCACTTTTCTCTCTTCTCTTTTCTCTCCAAGTAAAAAGCAAGACCATCCATCTTTAGTTCTTCATTTCTCTAGCATCATTTGGCGTTTTGGAACTAGTTTAACTCGAGAATCATCATCGTCTTCATCTCTTTGTCACCATATCGAAGAATCAAAAGTCATAGTGCAAGGTTTTACCCATTTTGACCCAATTCTGGTTCTAGCTCGAGAAGGAAGTTTTGGTAAGTCTAATTCATCCCATTCTATTTATGTTACTTTACTCGTTTCTAGTCATCTCGTACATTTACAAGTTCTAAATCGCCTTAAAATGAGTTTTGGGTTAATTAGGGTTTAATTAGGGTTTGTTCGATTTGGAAGATTTGATGATGTTATGGATGGAAATATGAGTTTGGGCATGTGTATTTAGGTGTTTGAAGGTCAAATGTAACATCAAAATGAGTCCTTTAATCTTGCAATGCAATTTAGGGTTTTGGGTTCTTGTTTTTCTGCATAAAATGCTCCTGGTCGTATTGCTGCCCAGTAAGGGGCGTAACCTACGACCCTATGGGGCGTAAGTTACGCCAGTTAAAGTTTCTTTGGGCGTACCTTACGCCAAATGTGGGCGTACCTTACGGTGCTCTCCATTTTCATTACGCCAAATTGCTTCTGTTTACGCCCCCTTGCACTTGAACTTTGTATGGGCGTAAGTTACGGCCCATAGGGGCGTAGCTTACGCCAGTTGTAATTTTCTGATTTTCTTGTTTGACCTAGTTGACTTCCAGAACCCTAATAACGTATCGGGCTTCGATCTAAATCACTTCTTAACTTATTTAACAATGATTAAGAGTCTTAGAAGTCACTTAACGTCGAGAACCACTTTGGAAACCTAATTAGGGTTTTGCCGAATACTTGATAACTTCGTATGTGTGTTTATGTATGTTAATGTGAATGTATACGATCGATATTTAGGTTTTGGACGCGAAGCGAACATCGAGCGACTGTAACTCAACTTTGTATCAAACTTAACTTCTTTTCCGATCAGGTGAGTTTCGTAGCTCCCTACTCAATAGAGATTCGGGCTGAAAAGTGTACATATACGTGTTTGTTGGATTGTTTGGTTGATTTGATTGACTGTCTAGTTAATTTCTGATTGATTGTCGATTGATAGATAGTTTTGATTGAGTGTGTGATGGTTTACGAATGTGATTGTGATATTGTAATTTATTAGGATAGTTGTGCATACATGGAAGACGATGATACATTTAATGAGTTGTAGATGTGGTGGGAAGGCTGCGGGCGACCCTATATATAAGCATCTATGGTTCCTTAAATGTAAAGTCGTATGAAATGTATGTGCCTTGTGGTTTCGTTTGGATGGTGGTACGATGGACTAGTGGATGGATTTGATTATGCATGTGCTTATTTATTTGTGCGGATATACACGCAAGCATACTCTATTTGATACATTAATTGACGTCTTATTGTTTGGACACACATATTATGCCCTCGTTTGTGATTATTATGCAGTGTTTAGGATAGTAGTGTATACATAGAAGTCGGTTTTACTTTCAAAGAGTTTTAGATGTGGTGGGAAGGCTGCGGATGACCCTATACATAAGCATCTAGAACTTGATGAAAGTAAAATCCTCCGAAGTGTATATACGCGTTGTTTAGAGTAAATGATGGACTTGGGAATACGTTTGGAATAGACATGAATGCCCTGATATACTTGACTTGCGTGATACGCACTTATTCATACTTTTATCGTTGTATTGATGAATTTATGAATTAATGGTCGTCGATTGAATGTTTGACTGAATGATTGAATGATGAGTTGTTGGACACGTCTGATTGATTTTCGTAAAGGGTTGTGATATGTTTATATTACTATTATTATTTTTATTATTATTACTGTTAGGATAGACGTGCATACATGGAAGTCGGTTATGCCTTCCAAGGGTTTTAGATGTGGTGGGAAGGCTGCGGGTGACCCTATATATAAGCATCTGGGACTCGAAGAATGTAGAATCCTCCTAAGTGTATGTACGTATAGTTTGATTTGGGATAATGATTGATGGTTGATAATTGTTGAATTTGTGGTTGATGTATATACGCGGTTTACACGCAAGCAATCTATATGTATATACGCGGTTTACACGCAAGCATTCCATATATATATATATACGCGGTTTACACGCAAGCATACTATATATAAATATATACGCGGTTTACACGCATGCATACTCTGTTTACGCGGTTTACACGCAAGCAATCTATATGTATATACGCGGTTTACACGCAAGCATTCCATATATATATATACGCGGTTTACACGCAAGCATACTATATATAAATATATACGCGGTTTACACGCATGCATACTCTGTTTACGCGTCTACACGCAAGCACACCCTATTTGATGCATTTGTGACATGGTTGATACGAATTTGACATACATTATGGATATGCATACATGTGATACACGATTTGGTTATTGACATCTTTTGCGCATATTCATTACATGCTTGCTTGTCTTGTGAAATCTTATTGTGGATGTTATTGTGTTTTCGTAGAGGCTCACTGTAAGTCATGTTTCGCCTCTACTCGTATATTGTGATTATTGACGGTGGTTCCTTATGGACCATTACTACGAACTCACCAACCTTGTGTTGACTATGCTTAGTACACTTTTCAGGTTATCAGGTTATTCCAGGGCGTAGAGTTTGATTGTTTGCTAGCTGTTGAACCCGGACTTGGACTTATATGGATCAAGGATCCATTTGCCTTCTTTTGCATTGTACTTAGAACCGTTAGCCACCTTTTGATGTTCCGTTGTAATATTTGATGATGACTTGCTCTGTATGTATTTTTGATACTTGTTTATCTTATTGTATGGATTCACTGAATCCTTTATTTGCATTTAGTTCATGTTCTACATTAATCCCACCTGGTGCTATATGATTTCCGTAATATTTCGAGCCTTGCCTTGGGGTGTTACAGAAGAGGCCCGACCCACTAAACGATGACGAAAAACAATGCCACAGGCGAAGTGGCCTAAGACTAAGGAAGACAAGCTGCTTGCTGAGTACAAGCACACAAAGTTTAATGACAAGACATGGAAGGCTGAAAGGTTTGAGCGGATCAAAAGAGTGGAGGTGGCGCCCGGTGCTGTGATTTGTTTTCAAACACTTGAAGAATTGAAGTTAAAGGATAGGGCCATGTATTTTCTCGGTGGAGAGAACACCATGTGGTCTCGCTTGTATCAGCAGGACCTGCCTGTGTATCGGGAGATGTGTTTAGAGTTCCTGTCCACGTTCAGGTACCGTCTAAAGGTTAATGGAATACCAGTTTTTTTTCCCGAGTTATTAATAACACCGTTTTTTGGTAAAGGTACAACGAGAAGAAAAAGCGGAACGATCAAGGCGGCCCACCTGAGGTGGGGGAGCGAAACCCCCCCGACATGAGGTGGAGTTCTGTTTATTCGGTAAGGTGTACGGGATGGATCTGTGGGGGTTTGGGGTATGCGCCGGTCTGTACAAAGACAAAGATGAGAAGGAGAGGAAGGAGTTCAACATATCCTTGAAGGATGTGCCAATTGACGTGTTGTCCGACTTTTGGAGGGCGATCGCTCCCCATACTGAAGAAGAGGCCTTCAAGAGGGAACGGGCGACACATATCAGGTAACGCTCGATGTTCATATTCATCTTTATGAATTTTAGTATTCTTTTATATAATGTTTTATGTCGAGTCTTGCAATGTTGTTATATCAAAAATGTACCAGTTTGTTGTTTGTTGAGCTTTGTTATATCGAAAGAGTCAACAACAGTCGGATGATTAAAAAGGAAAAAGATACAATGTGAACAGTCGGGACTGAAAATGAACTTAATTGACCTTTTGAAAAAAAAATAACGAAAGAAGAATGGGTTAAACGTGTCGGGTAGACTGGCTGGGATTTTTTGTCTAGTTTGAAGTTGGTAATCAGTTTGTACACGGCTAAAGCCTAGGCCCGGCTAATTGTTTTTCTAGTTTATATGATGATGCATTGCTACGCCATATATACATGATGATGCTTGTTTTTTCCGTGTAAACAGGGACCCTTTGTTCCGCTACTTCCACCGCCTGAACACAAAGACGATAAACGGGCGTAGCCAGGGCGGAGAGCACATGTCCGTGACCGACCTGTTTCTCTTGTACTGTCTTCTGATGCGTAAACCCTGCAACCTGGCCCATGTTCTTGCTCACTACTTTCACCGGTTTTACTCCAAGTACATTTCCCAGCTTCTTAGTATTTTCAATGGCTTATTATTTATGACGTCTTTTATATATTAATTAGTGATATACATATCTGTTGCAGGAAGGATGGCGGGAAGATTGTATGTGGGCATATCATCACCAGGATCGCACAATCGTTGAACCTGCATCAGAAGTACGTTGAACTAAAGATCTCGCCGGTGCTCCCAAAGGCGAACGAAAAGCCCACAATGTATGCGATGGGCATCCTTAAAAAAATAAACAATGTTCCAACTCTGATGACAAATCAAAACAGAAACCTGTGGAAGGGACCGGAGTTGACGGAGATCGTGTTGCCGCCGCCTTTACCGGAAGTGGAGATTCAACAAGTGCACGAGGGGGGTCACAGGGAGGAGGAAGAGGAGCAGGAGCCAGAGTACCGCCCTAAACGCTCATATCAGGTCGTCCGCCTCCCTAAGGAGACTACAGAGAAGGTGGATGAGATCAAGACACGCCTTGACGGTCTCGAGAACCAGGTCCGGGGAATGGCAAGGCAGACAGAGCATATGAAGGCCCTCTTGAAATGGCTCTGCGGAGCAATCAGCCCCGTTCATGGCACTCCTGCTTGTCCGAAAACGCCAGAACATGCTGCTCCCCCCACTGATCCTCCTACAAGGGATGCCTCTGAAGAAGAAGAACCCCCCCCCCCCCGGGTTTTGGCGGCGCGAAATTCAACGAGGATCGGCCTGAGACCCCGATTCTGGATCAATCCATGTTTGATGATGCTCCTGTTAATGACTCCACCCCGGTCTGATCACTCCCACTTGAATGACTCCACTGGTCCTCCGCCGCTTCATCAGTCCCACTTGAATGACTCCACTGGTCCTCCGCCGCTTCATCAGTCCCACTTGAATGACTCCACTGGTCCTCCGCCGCTTCATCAGTCCCACTTGAATGACTCCACTGGTCCTCCGCCGCTTCATCAGTCCCACTTGAATGACTCCACTGGTCCTCCGCCGCTTCATCAGTCCCACTTGAATGACTCCACTGGTCCTCCGCCGCTTCATCAGTCCCACTTGAATGACTCCACTGGTCCTCCGCCGCTTCATCAGTCCCACTTGAATGACTCCACTGGTCCTCCGCCGCTTCATCAGTCCCACTTGAATGACTCCACTGGTCCTCCGCCGCTTCATCAGTCCCACTTGAATGACTCCACTGGTCCTCCGCCGCTTCATCAGTCCCACTTGAATGACTCCACTGGTCCTCCGCCGCTTCATCAGTCCCACTTGAATGACTCCACTGGTCCTCCGCCGCTTCATCAGTCCCACTTGAATGACTCCACTGGTCCTCCGCCGCTTCATCAGTCCCACTTGAATGACTCCACTGGTCCTCCGCCGCTTCATCAGTCCCACTTGAATGACTCCACTGGTCCTCCGCCGCTTCATCAGTCCCACTTGAATGACTCCACTGGTCCTCCGCCGCTTCATCAGTCCCACTTGAATGACTCCACTGGTCCTCCGCCGCTTCATCAGTCCCACTTGAATGACTCCACTGGTCCTCCGCCGCTTCATCAGTCCCACTTGAATGACTCCACTGGTCCTCCGCCGCTTCATCAGTCCCACTTGAATGACTCCACTGGTCCTCCGCCGCTTCATCAGTCCCACTTGAATGACTCCACTGGTCCTCCGCCGCTTCATCAGTCCCACTTGAATGACTCCACTGGTCCTCCGCCGCTTCATCAGTCCCACTTGAATGACTCCACTGGTCCTCCGCCGCTTCATCAGTCCCACTTGAATGACTCCACTGGTCCTCCGCCGCTTCATCAGTCCCACTTGAATGACTCCACTGGTCCTCCGCCGCTTCATCAGTCCCACTTGAATGACTCCACTGGTCCTCCGCCGCTTCATCAGTCCCACTTGAATGACTCCACTGGTCCTCCGCCGCTTCATCAGTCCCACTTGAATGACTCCACTGGTCCTCCGCCGCTTCATCAGTCCCACTTGAATGACTCCACTGGTCCTCCGCCGCTTCATCAGTCCCACTTGAATGACTCCACTGGTCCTCCGCCGCTTCATCAGTCCCACTTGAATGACTCCACTGGTCCTCCGCCGCTTCATCAGTCCCACTTGAATGACTCCACTGGTCCTCCGCCGCTTCATCAGTCCCACTTGAATGACTCCACTGGTCCTCCGCCGCTTCATCAGTCCCACTTGAATGACTCCACTGGTCCTCCGCCGCTTCATCAGTCCCACTTGAATGACTCCACTGGTCCTCCGCCGCTTCATCAGTCCCACTTGAATGACTCCACTACTCCTCACAGTTTCATGGTAATCTCCTTGATACATTTTACGTTAACCAAATTTTGTACACTTTTATCTAGCTATTAGACATATGTTTCCGCCATAAATTGTGATACTTTTATTGTTCCAGATATTTCCTTTTGATTCACCGATGGTAAATTTGTATGTTCTAGTCATGCTTGATACAATGTGTTTTTCATGATAGTATTAAAAAACATGTATTACAATATTTTTATAAACTAGGTAACAAAAATTATAAAAACCAACAATAAAATATATCATGGTTACTCAACTTGTTTTATTCTTACAAGGGATAATGACCGATGCGTGTAGTTAACACTGCCAAAAAGTATATGTAATTTAACGATCTCAAAGACCTTCTATCCAATGTAACTAAATACGAATCTGTGAATGAAGGAACCAAGAAGAAACCGAGAGTCAAGATGATGGCAAAGAGAAGAAGTGAAAGAGTTTTAAGGAATAAACTTGGCAAAACAACTCCCGGACCAGGATTAACGGCTGAAGATGCTATGGTGGTTGAGTAACAGGTGATAAAACTAGTTTAAGTATTTGGACTTGTGTTAAGAAGATTGGTGTACTTGACTACTTTCTTAAGTTACGTAATTTTTGTGTTGGTGATTTTGTAAGGTTCATCCGGTTAAATACATTACGTAGACACAAATTCGTTTTTGGTTGAATTGAATAGACGGCTAGTGAGATACAATACACAAACTTGAGATCTTTCATAAGCCTAGTAACATAATTCCATAATAATACAAACAATTGTTAGTTGATTTCAAAAAGTATAAACTTTGTCTATTTTTCAAACTCATACACAATATTTCAATCTTTCATAACCCTAGTAACATAATTCCATAATAATACAAACAATTGTTAGTTGATTTCATAAAGTATAAACTTTGTCTATTTTTCAAACCCATACACAATATTTCAAACTTTCATAAGCCTAGTAACATAATTCCATAAAAATACAACCAATTGTTAGTTGATTTCATAAACTATAAACTTTGTCTCTTTTTCAAACATATACATTTCAAATAAAAAAATTACTATCTATATTGTAATTGCAAGTGTTATACAAATTCCTAAAAAAATTTACATTAACCATAACAAAACTGGTCCGTTTATGTTACATGCTCCGTTTCTGCTTACAAAACGGCACTGGCATATACACAGTTTTACGTAAAATGGACAGTTTTGGAAGTTCACCTAATACGTACCGTTTTGTGTAAAACGGTATCAAAAACGGAAGAATGACACATGTCATTCCTCTGACATTTGGGTCAGATGACGTGTAATTCCCCTCTGCAATTTTACTATCTACACACCGGGCATATGCTACGTTTTATATAAAACGTAGCGAAAAACGTGGCGTTGAACGTAAAACGGGACGTTTCGGTAGTGTGCGCTTCAAACAGTTGATGTGTGTAGATAGTCCGTCCTTTTTTTTTCCTTTCTCTATTTTATCAATGTACGTAGGTCAAATGGTCAATGGTAATATGTAATGTTGTACAATAACTCAATAAGTCGATAATCATATAATGTATGTACTTGGTTCATTTTCTAATTAAATCAAATATATTGCGTCAATGACATGACTTAGTTCACGTTTTATTAGGTATATCACCTGAATACATAACACATATACGTAGCCATATGTTTCCTCTAATATTAACTACCTTAACTTATATCTTACTCAAAAAACTCGATTAATGATCAGATACATATATATATAATCACCATAACCTTAACTACATGTGCCAACCCGACATGACTACGTACACCTATATGTGATCTCTAGTTTCAAGTTGCGCGACGTACGTAATTAAATAAGTGGCAACACGATCCAACATTTTGCAACTAGACAAATGAGAAAATCGGATTCAATTAATCTTTCATAATATTGGCTTTGTGTGATTCGAATATATAGCAATAAATAAAGTCACGTACGTATACACTTATAATTGATTAAAATTCATTTAATCACCATCCAAAAAAGGAAAAAGAAAACAGTGTAGGAAGACATTGAAGTTGATGGTACGCAGCATCCTTTGTGTTGCTCCATTGAATGTGGCTTACAATAGGTATAATATCTTTCTCTTCATCATTGTACTTCCAAGTTGAGTAAATCTCGATTGAGTAGATATTATATGAATTGAATTTTTTTAATGTCATATAGATATGATCTTCAAAAGTTTTATATGAGGATCAAATATAGCACATGATATAAATATCAAATAGTAAACATCGTGTTTAATCAATTAACTCTAGTGATCAATTATTATATTTAATCATATAATAAAATATTAAAATGTAGTAGTGGTATATTATTCTTAGTCTGTACAAAAAGCCTAGACATATTATATATCTTTTATTATATAGAAGATGATATTAGTACCATATATATCACTTGTATATATAGTACGGTATATTAATCAAAAACAATGATAAAAACATCAATTCTAATTTTATACCGTCGTTTAAGACTTGGTCCTTTGGCTTATGTGTGTTTACTTTGAAAGTTACTTCGTAAATTAAATAAATCATCCAACTTATGTAATTTTAACGATAATTATTTTATACAAAACTTACCGTAAAATAAACGTAAGTCATCCAATAATTATTCAACTTATAAATTCTTTGTAACAAAAATCCAAGACTTACTATATATAATTATATATTTCAAGACTTTTTGGGTCTTTTTAGGTTTATGTGTGTTTACTCTGAAAGTTACTCGTCATTTAAATAAATTATCCAACTTTTGGAATTTAACAATAATTTGTTTTATACAAAACAAAACTTACCGTGCATATGTATATTATAAAAGTGACATGTTCTGTAGTAACTGGTGGCCAAATAATAGTAACCAGTCATTATATTTATATATCTTATAATTTTGTTTGTTTAAAATAATTGTTCATTTGTTCACAAGAATCATATCTTTAATGTTAAAAAGAAAAACACTCTAGTTAATATCTAAATATAGTGTGCGAGTTGTGAATACATTCCTTCTAAAAAAGAAAACAAACTCGGTTATACTAGTATGATGATGTGTATAAAACTAAATTAAGACTATATGCTTGTCAGTAGCATACAAATGAACACTTAACACTAATTCATACAAGTGGGAGGTAGGCCTGTCCATAATTGATTATTGTTAGGTCTTGGTTAGACCATTCTAAAAAAGAGCCTGTGTTGGTATCATTTTTTTAAATGTATCATATGATATATAATGATATGATCGACTAATATAACAAATAATACAAGTATATAATATATTAGATGATAGATATTTTAAAAGTTATGATATCATTATCGATTTGACGATTTTCATTCTAAAAACATCATAAAGCTTGAGTAATAGTAGTGTACTAATGTTGTATTGATGTATTCCATGGTTGAAACCTTGGGTATTGTATGTACTACTGATTGTGTAGATTACTTTCCAATTTACTGTATGTATGAAAAGAAAAAAAAAAGGAAAAATGTAAAGCGGATAAGACAGCATTGTGTAGTTTGATTTAGACATCGCATAAGAAGAAAACAAGCAATGAAACAAACAAGAGGATAAAAAGTTGGCTATCTTCCAATTGGGTTGCTCACTAACTTATTATATATCTCAATATCAATGATTTTTGTATGCAAGTTTCATTAGAAATGATATATTGATATATAAATACGAGCATGGTACCCGCGCAATGCGGCGGCGATGATAGTGACAGTAATGTGGTGGCATCGACGGATGGTGACGGCAGCGCCGACCGTTGGTGGCGGCAGATGCGTCAAGTGGTGTAGGTATTTGATATAATGATATTTGATTTAAAAGAGCAGTGAATATCTTTTAGAAGATAATGGAATGATTGTGTAAGCTAATTCATTAAGGGTAAAATGGTAATTTCGCATGTCCCATGTTTGAGCATGGATTGTTAGGCTCAATCACAAAAGAGATTTAACCACGAAAACCATCATAATCTCCTGCTACGCAGTGCAAACCTACTAAATTTTTCACGAATCTAAGGTGAATGATGATTTTCCCAAATAGATGTTTCGATCTTTGGATGATATGAAATATGAATGTTCTTGTGTTATATGTGATATCCAAATTGTAAGTAGACATGTTTATTGTATTTGAGATATTAGAAAAAGTATTCCTAATAAACAAGAAATACAACAGTTAAGTTATCTATTAGAAAATAATAAAACAACAGCTACAATAAATAAATTAGAAAAACAAGTTGCAAATCAAGTAGAATTATTAGAAACAGTTAAAAAGATAGTTGAAGGATAAAACTGGAGTTAGTAGAATATAAAAAAGCCTTAGAGGACGCTAATAAATACAAACCTATAGAAAATACAGAAGAAATTACAGGTTTTACAAAATATTCAGGAACAGGTAAAAGCGATAAAGTATATCCAAATTTATTTAATTTTATAATTAGTTTATTATTACAAATCATTGAAAAGTTAAATAAACTACTTAATAAAGATAATCAAATAATTGAAAGATTAGACAAAATAGTTAAAAACAAAGAAGAAAGACAAGAATTAGATAGTGACATAGATAAACTTACAAACGCTTTGAACAACTTAAAAATTAACGATATTAAAATAGAGAAAAAACAACAACATCAACCTTATAAACATTGGGTACCACGAAAATGAGTAATAATATATTTTTAGGAAGAAGTCGTACTTTACAAGAATCAAGAGCATCTACTAGTAGCTTACATGATACTATTTCAACAGAATCATTTTTAACAGAATAATTAGAAGAGGATCTAGTTCAAATAGCACACAAAATACTATACAATTAGAGGAAGAAATAGATTTAAACAGAAATATTAATTTATATAATCAACATCAATTAGAAATCTTAAATCCTAGAATCTTATATCAAACAGGAAGATTTAATGTTAATACAGTATTAATAAGAAGTAGTAGAGAATAAAGTTTAAGAGTAGTAGATAGGACGGTCACTATAGATTTATTCTCCCCAGACACCATACAAAAAATAAAACAATCGGGTAAACACTTTTCACATATAGGATTAGTAGTTATAGGAATCAAAGCTTTAGGTAGAAAAAATTTAGGAACAAAATTATTAGCATTATTATTAGATAAAAGTTGGAAAATAGAATTAAAAAAGGCAATAATTTCAGGAATGGAAGTAGACCTTAGCCAAAATACAGCTTTATTTTATTGTGCACCAGATATATTAAAAGATATAAAAGATTTAAAAAATATAAAAATAGCATTGCAAACTAAAGGATACGAAAATTATGATGGAAATAATCTTGTAATAAGCATAGGAGTATTAGGTAGAGCAAGTAATAAATCAGGAATGAAATATAAAGTAAATATAGAAGGAATAGTAAACGCTATAGCTTCAAAATCAATACAAATGATAAATCCAATAAAAATAGACCCTGAAGAATTAGCAGGATTAGAATGGCAATTAGATGAATTAAAAGAACAAGAAAATAAAGTATTAATACCTAAACAAAGTATCATATATGAAGGATTAGATGGAACACAGAGTCTTAGATTTGTTAATTTTACAAAAGAAACACCTAAAGATGAAAATGATACTGAAACAGAATATAGCTATATGAATACAGAATATGATACAGAACCAGTATATGATACAGAGGAAGATGAAAATATATTAGATATAGGATTTAGTAAATTCAAAGAAGAAGAATGTGATTATAGTCTATGGGAATATTTAGAAGAAGAAGAAGAAGAAGAAACAACAGTTTTTAAAACAGAAGAAACTAATAAAACCATAGATCAAATAATAGATAGAAAATTTACAGAATTTAATATACAAGAAGAAATAGACGATATGTTAATGGAATGCATGACAGAATTAGGATTAACATATGAAGAAAGCTATAATAAATTACAAGAATATTTTAATCTACCATTAGCTACAGATATAGCACAAGGAAAAATTATGATATCAGATTTTTACAAACAAGAACAAACTTTAGTTGGTGATACATTTATGACTCAACCATTAAAAAGAATAAAACCAGAAGAATGGACAGGACCATCGTCATCATATACAACACATGTAGGTAGAGAACCTTGGACAACACCCACTGTAAAATATACAGGAGAATCAAATACAGTAGGAAAAGGTAACAGATTACCAGTAGGAAGTATATATAGTAGTAGTATGTTGTTAATAGAAAGTCAAAAACCACAATTATGGGCAGATGAAGTATTAGCATGGGAACAAACAGTAGTTAGAATGTGGGAAAACTAATAAAAGAGATGGAATGGATATGTTTGCATATTTAGAAACAACATTAGGACCAACAGCATTAGGTATATGGCAAAGTAAAAAGACTAAGAATCCAGAAGAAGTTAATAACTTAAAAGCTATGGGAGATAATCCATTTAACTTTACATCACAAATTAGAACATTAATATTATGAGTAGATCCAGCAAAGAACAATACATTACTACAAAATTCAGCTATCAGAAATTTAGAACAATTAAGTATAGCAAATATGAAATATATTAATGAATATACCCAAGATTTTATTAGATTATTAGCACAAACAGGTCAAGCAGTTAATAATGATTTATGTGATAAATATTTTATAAAGTTACCAGGAGATTTAGGAAAAGCAATACATGAATCATGGAATCAATTATATGGTGCTACACAAGATTTAGGATTAGGACCTAGAGTAACACATACATTTCAAATATTAGAAGAAAAATGTAAAGAATTAGTATTACAAGAACAAATAAAAAAGAATGTTTTTGCATTTTGTAAAACAGCGATTTATACACCACAAGCTTATGGACATAAAGATTATAAGAAAAAACTTAGAAAAAGTACTACATATAAAAAAGAATATAAACCTTATTATAAAAATAAATATGTTAGAAAACCACAGACAAGAAAATGTAAATGTTTTATATGTGGAAACGAAAATCATCTAGCAAACAAATGTCCAGATAAAGGCAAAAATATAGAAAGAAGTAATTTAGTAGAACAAATAGGAGAATATGAAATAGAATTAGTAGAAGCAGGAGATTCAGATAATGAATCAGTTTACAGTATATATAGCGATAATGAAGAAGATAAAGCAGTATCTAAAGTTACATATACATATGTTAATACAGAACAAGAATGCACACATAAATGGATAAATAAAAGAGGAAGTAATCACATAACATGTTTTATATGTGGAAAATGGCCAAGTATAGAAAAAAGATCACAATGTGCAGAATGTTTTAAAGAAATATGTTGTATATGTCTCAGAGAAATATTTAATATAGATATGATAGAAGAACAAGAAGTACAAGTAAATATAGAAACAAGTACACAAAATGATAAAATAAAATACTTAGAAGTAAAAATAGAGTTACACGATTATAAACTAAAAGAAATAGAAAATAAATTAAACCAATTAGATGATTCAGTAAATAAAAAGAAATATGTAGAACAAGAAACATCACAAATGAGTGAATTAGTTCCAGAAGAAAGTATATATTTACAAACAAATACTGGAAATACAAACATGATAAATTTACAGTGTAGGTTATGGATAGATAATAATATATTTTTTGACTTAAAAGGAATATTAGATACAGGAGCTACAAAAAGTTTAATATCATATAGCTTAATACCACATATTTATCATAAAAAATTACCTTACAAACTAAATAATAGAACAATAGAAGATAGAGTAATACAAATTACACATTGTTTAGAACAAACTAAAATACAATTCTTAGATTTCTCAGGGAATTATAGTATTAAATATGATATGCCACAAATAGTAATAAATCCTGAAAATATAAAATCACGAGATTTTGTTATAGGATTAAATTTTATCTTTAATTTACAAGGATCAATTACAATTTCAAAAAATATGATTACACTTAGTAAAAATACATACAGTTATCCTACACTTAGATATACACAGACATCAGAGTTTGCACAGAAGCGTGGTGGACAAGGAAATTTAGAATTTTTAAAAACACAAAATCAAAATTATTCACCAAAAGTAGAAAATGAAGCCATAAAACTATTAACAGAATTCATGTCACATGAATTAGAGAAAGGTAAAGATGTTAGTAAAAGTATAAATTATCCTATGATATTACATTTAGAAAAAAGAGGATTAATAGGAGAAGATATTAAAAAGTCAACAGTGAAATATACTTGTAAATTTAAACTAAAGAATTCAGACATTATAATTAGAACAGCAAATATAGAATATAGCCCTTTAGATAAAGAAGAATTTAGAAAACAAATACCAGAAATGTTAGAACAAAAATTGATTAGAAAATCTGAAAGTCCTCATAGATCAGCAGCTTTTGTAGTAAGAAACCATAGTGAAATTAAAAGAGGAAAAGCTAGAATAGTATATAATTACAAAAGATTAAATGATAATACAGAAGATGATGGATATAATATTCCAAATAAAGATAGTTTAATTAATTTAATACAGAAAAAGAAAGTATTTTCAAAATTTGATTTAAAATCAGGATATAACCAATTACAGTTAGAAGAAAATTTTAAACCATGGACAGCTTTTACATGCTCTGAAGGTCAATTTGAATGGAATGTTCTTAGTTTTGGTCTAAAGAATGCACCATCAATCTTTCAAAGATTTATGGATAGTATATTTCTTAAATATGATTTTTGTTTAGTTTATATTGATGATATTTTAGTTGCCAGCGAAACAGTGCAGGAACATGAGAGACATTTACAACAGATCTTCGAAGATATTAAAAAGTCAACAGTGAAATATACTTGTAAATTTAAACTAAAGAATTCAGACATTATAATTAGAACAGCAAATATAGAATATAGCCCTTTAGATAAAGAAGAATTTAGAAAACAAATACCAGAAATGTTAGAACAAAATGGAATTATTTAAAAGAAAAATATCGTTTTTAGGATTAGAAATAGGTAATGGTAAAATAGAATTACAACCACATATTTCTACAAAAATATTAGAATTTCCAGAAAAATTTGAAAATCTTAAACAAATTCAAGCATTTTTGGGGTTAGTTAATTATGCTAGAAAATTTATCCCAAATCTTTCAAAATTAGTAGGACCATTATATAGTAAAACAACAAAAAATGGT
Organism: Erigeron breviscapus; assembly: GCA_034093135.1. Classification (NCBI taxonomy): domain Eukaryota; kingdom Viridiplantae; phylum Streptophyta; class Magnoliopsida; order Asterales; family Asteraceae; genus Erigeron; species Erigeron breviscapus. Next base: position 3,751,516 of record CM067169.1, on the reverse strand, counting down.
CAAAGACATTTTAACACAGAAGATATAAAATTAGTAAAACAACAAAAAATGGTCAAAGACATTTTAACACAGAAGATATAAAATTAGTTAAAACAATTAAAGAAGCAGTAAAAAAGATAAAACCTTTAGAATTACCATTAGTAACAGATTATATAATTATAGAAGTAGACGGATGTAAAGAAGGATGGGGAGCAGTTCTTCTTAGTAAACCCGATAAATATAGCTCTAAAGATACAGAAAAAATTTGTTCATACACAAGTGGAAATTTTAATAAAGCAGGAACAAATTGGACAAGTTTAGATTTTGAAATACAAGCATTAATTAATGCAATAGAAAAATTTAAAATATTTTTACATAAAGAATTTACAGTTAGAACAGATTGTGAAGCAATAGTAAAATTTATTAAAAATGATCAAAGTAAAAAAGTTAATAGAACAAGATGGGTAAATCTACAAAATATTATACAGGGTTGCGGCTATAAAATAAATTTTGAACATATTAAAGGAAAAAACAATGGAATAGCAGATATGCTATCTAGAAACATTAACAGTGTAACACCCGTGAATTTTGACCCGTTGACTTTTTGTGTAATGTGACTAACAATCTAGTTGAATGAAATAATTGGGTCGTTTGGTGAATTAAATGACAATGTGTGTTATTTGAGTCGATAATATGTTTTGGTGGGTGTTTAAATGTGTAACGTTTGTTTCATGGCTTGTGGGAGAAGCGGGTCGGCCCGTGGGTATCTCATGACCCACCAGCCCCAAGGCCTACTTTCCCCCCCTCCTTATCCTTTCCCCCTTTCTTTCTATCTATCTATCTTACTCTCATTTCTCTCAAGTAAAAAGGCAAAAAGAACCCATTTCATTTCTACTCCCATCTATCATCAATTGGTGTTTTGGAACTAGTATAACACTAGAATCATAGTCTTCTATACCACATTGTCGTCATATTGAAGAATCAAAGGTGGAAGTCTTGCATTTTACCCATTTTGACCTAATTTCGGGTTCTAGCTCAAGGAGGAGTTTCGGTAAGTCTAATTCATCTCATTTGTACCTACTTATGTTTGTTTATGCATTTCAAGTCATCTTGAAAGTTTGCAAGTCCTAAATCGGCTTAAATCTTGATTTGGGTCAAACTAGGGTTTAATTAGGGTTGGAAGGATTTGGATGTGATTATGATGTTTTGAATCGAAACTAAGATAGGGGTTATGTTTATTTATGTTGAAATATGTTTGTATAAGCTTCAAAATGAGTCTTGAAACATCACTAGTCGATTTGGTGACTAAAAATGGAGTTTGGGTTAGGTTTGGTTCGTGTTTGAAGTGTTTTGGAACTGATCTGGGCGCAGGTGCGCCGCACCTCCTCTTTGGTGCGCCGCACCAAAGCTTGAACTGGGTTCCCTGGTTGATTTGTGCGCCGCACCTCCTCTTTGGTGCGCCGCACCAGGACTTGGACTGGGTTCCCTGATCGTTTTGTGCGTCGCACACCCTCCTTGGTGCGCCGCACCTGGCTTGGTGCGCCGCACCTCATCAATGGTGCGCCGCACCTTTCCTCCAGTGCAGCAAAAACTGTTTTAGTTTGAAAGGTCGTAACTTTTGATCCGTAAGTCCAAACAAGTCGTATAACCTATCGTTGGAATCGTAAGAGAGTCTAGTTTCTAGTGGTAACCCTCTTTTTGTATGAATCCTTTCTCATTTCTAAAAAGGTCGAGTCGAATGTGTATTGTTTCCTACTCGTTTTAGTTGAAAAGGCGTTTAGGGTTTGTGACTTGACCTAATTGTGCTAAACCAACTTGTTTATGACTGTAGAGTTGACATTATGGTATTATGATGTATAATTAGGTGTTGGACGCGAGGTGAACTTCGTTCGGAGATAACCTAACTTATTATCGATCTTAGCTTTCTTAACCAATCAAGGTGAGTTTCGTATCTCCCTACCCGCTTGGGATTCGGGCTGAAAAGTGTAAACCTGGCGTGTTTACTTGTATTTATTGATGCATTGTTTGTTTGACTTGATTGTTGGATTGATGTGACGTATCTGTTCGTTTGATTGACTTGGGTTGTGTTTTAGTTAAGTATTACTTATACATTAGGATAGACGTACATACATGGAAGTCGGTTATGCTTCCTTTGGGTTTTAGATGTGGTGGGAAGGCTGCGGGTGACCCTATACATAAGCATCTGGGACTTGAAGAAAGTAGAATCCTCTGAAGTATATGTACGTATAGTTGGTTTATATTGCGATTTGTGGCTCATGTTTCGTTGATTATTGTCATTGGTTTTCGGTTATCATATATTGATTTCTGGGTTATGTTGAGTAATATTGATTGTTGGCACAGGTTATCGTATATTGGTTGTTGGTTTATGAAGTATGCATTTACATTCGTTTGTAAGCATTGCATACATTATTGTTGGACCCTCGGCAGGGGATTGCCGGCATCCTGGTGCATAGATGTATGCACCCATTTTGGATGTAGACCTGACCCCGAGTATATAGACATATATATCTCGATGTTTTTGAGATACAGCCCTGACCATGGCGATGGCAGAGGGGTATCGTTGCATACGTGATTGAAGGTCACGCTTGGGATAGGCATATTTGCTTATTCATTCATTCGGCATTTGCATTGATACATACATCATTTATGCATCCTCATTACACTCTCATTTCCCTTGTGTAATCTTGTTGTTGGACGATATTGTGTTGCTTAGAGGCTCGCTGTAAGTCATGTCTAGCCTCTATTCTTATATTGTGATTGTTGATGCTGGTTCATTATGAACCATTACTACGAACTCACCAACCTTGTGTTGACTATGCTTAGTACACTTTTCAGGTAATCAGGTACTCCCCGGACGTGGTGTTTAGTTGCTTGCTTGCTGTCTAACCCGGACTCGGACTCATGGATCAAGGATTCATTGACCCTCCTTTTGCATTATACTTAGGATCGTTTGCCATCTTTGGATGTGTTATGTTAACATTAATGACTATTTGCTCCTGTTGTATTTGGTTACTTGTATTGCTATGTTTTGGATTCACCGAATCATTAATTGCATTTAGTTGTTCTATTGTAATTCCACCGGGTGCTGTATGATTTCCGTGACATTTTGAGCTCCGGCTTGGGGTGTTACAGAATGGTGGCCCATGCGTGGTCGTAGAGAATTAGGTGGTTTGACCTAGACTACGGCTTAAGTTAAAACTCTTCATATAGCATGCATGGTTAGGAAATTCGTGTGCAATATGAATTTTGTGAATCCCCGTGTGAGTTCGTAGTTAAGACCATTTGTGTGATAGCTTGATTTCAAAGTGATGAATATGGTTACTATGATTTGTTGTTGCTAGTTGTTGGAACTAATGTGATGATTTAGGGCAAAATGATGGGATGCCATTAACTTAGTATAATATTGTGGCAACCCTAAAAGAACCCGATCAACTCTTTTATGGTTACCCGATACTATAGCAAGTTCATGACATCGTGGATTGCGCACGTGTGGCTTAAAGTATAATAAGGAACCGATATGCTTAATGGAAGTTGATTGGGTGGAAGGTTAGCCGTTGGTACACCTTGTATACATACCCGGTTGATAACTAGAGAGCATATCGAATTCGGATTATGCTTTGAATCATTCGTGTTAGTTGTTTAATTACAGGATGAAATGAACATGAGTACCAAATTTAATGATAAAATATGGCAATAAATGCAACGTGATGATATGACATGTGAAAACCCCCTTATGATCCTAACACTACTGCCTTAGCATAACATTATGTAATGTGTATGTGGTACCGATATGAGGGCATTGACTACTTGTGTGACTAACATGCGAGCATTTGAGACTAACTCTCGGGTCAACGTGTCACTTGTTTTATAGAAATGGAAAGACCAAGAAGGGTCCGAACAAACTATAGGACTGAAGAAGAAGAGCCTCAACCGGAAGCTCAACCGGAAGTACAAAGAGGTAGGGGCCGTGGTAGGGGCCGTGGTAGAGGTCGTGGTGGGTCGTGGTAGGGGTCGTGGTAGGGGTCGTGGTGAAGCCCCTGAGCCAAACTTGGCTGAGGTAATCGCTCAAACGGTTGCCGGAATCATGCCAACCATCATTGCTCAAGTCACTGCAAGTCTTGGGCAAAATAATGTGGCTCAAAACAATGAAGCCCCAGAAAATGAAAATAACGAAGATGCTCAACATTATGCCGAAGATAATGAAGAAGAGGAACCCGTGGGAGTTGGTATCGGTATGCCCATGAATAATCAATATGGTGGGTACCGTCAAGGTTGTATATTCAAAGATTTTAAAAGTTGTGGGGCACCGGAGTTTGATGGGAAAGGTGGTCCCACGGAATGTATAAGGTGGTTTGAGGCAATAGAGGCGGTGATAGAAAGGAGCCATTGCACCTACGAAGACCGGATTCCCTATGCATCCGGCATGTTTAGACATGACGCCTTGAGTTGGTGGAACCAGGAAATAACTCTAGGGCGGACTCGGAATTTGGAGTGGATTGACTTCAAAGAAAAAGTAAAAGCTAAGTTTTGTCCTCCGTACGAGCTACAAAATTTAACAATTGAATTTGCAAATCTCAGCATGGAAGGAGCCGATTACAAGGGCTATGTGAGACGATTCCAAGAGTTGTCTACTCTCATTCCTCACTTGGTAGGTACCGAGTCGCAAGCCATCCAGAAATTCGTATTGGGCTTGAATCCTCAAGTCCGATCATACGTGAACTCAAACATGCCTACTTCCTTGGCTAATGCGGTCAACCAAGCCGGGAGTGTGACCGAAGATCTTTTAAGGAGTGGTGTCTTGAGCAAATCCTCGTCAAACAAGAGGAAGGAAGTGGGGGAGTCGAGCGGGGTAAGGAAAATGGGGAGGTTTGACCCCAAGAATGCTAACAGGGGTAGAATAATGGCGGCGGTAGAACCGGCTAGGAGGCCTTATACCGGGCCTCATCCTTTCTGTGGGAGGTGCAACAGGCACCATCCCGCCACCACTCCATGTGGTGCATGCTACAATTGCCACCAAGTTGGGCACGCCTCCAAGAATTGTAGGGCTCCAAGAACGGGCCCAATGAATGCGGCTCCTATTCGGGCCGTTCCTCCTCAAGGTAACCAAAGAAGGGGCGAGTGTTTTGAATGTGGTAGCCGTGACCACTACCGTAATGAGTGTCCTCGATGGGTGGGACAACAAGTTCAAGTGGCCGTTCATCCCAATCAACTCCAAATGGTTGGGCCTAATCAAAACCGGGGGCAACAAGGCCACCAAGTGCAACCACGCGGCCGAGCTTTTGCGGCCAATGTAAATGAAGCCCGAAATGATCCTAACGTAGTGGCAGGTACTTTTCTCCTTAATGGTCTCTATGCAACCGTACTATTTGATTCCGGGGCCGATTTTAGCCTCGTGTCTTCTAACTTTGTTCCTTTGATTGACGTGCATCCATGTGCTCTAAACTATGTGCTTGACATTGAAATGGTAAATGGGTCACTAACTAGAATTAGCCAAATACTCCGTGATTGTGTCTTGACTTTGGAGGACGTTGACTTCTTCATTGACCTTATGCCTCTTGACATTGGTAGTTTCGATATTATAGTGGGTATGGATTGGTTGACGGCGGTTAATGCGACGATTGATTGTGGTGAGAGAGTTGTTAAGATACCTTTGGCCAACGGTAAAATTCTTAGGGTTCAAGGTGAAATCTCCGATTCCCCAAATTCTAAAGTCTTTAGTGCTACCACCACAAAGGTAGAATTGAAGACCGTTCCTATTGTTTGTGATTTCCCCGATGTTTTTCCGGACGACTTACCGGGGTTGCCTCCGCCCCGTGAACTTGATTTTCGTATCAATCTTATTCCTGAAGCCGCGCCCATAGCAAAAGCTCCTTATAGACTAGCTCTAACCGAAATGCAAGAGCTACAAACTCAACTCAAGGAACTCCAAAAGAAGGGTTTCATTCGCCCTAGTCAATCTCCTTGGGGTGCTCCTGTTCTCTTCGTCAAAAAGAAAGACGGATCCTTCCGAATGTGTATTGATTATCGGGAATTGAACAAGCTCACCGTGAAGAACCGATATCCTCTCCCTAGAATTGATGACTTGTTTGATCAACTTCAAGGAGCTAAGCACTTCTCAAAGATCGATCTTCGCTCGGGTTATCATCAACTCCGGGTACATGAAGATGACATTCCCAAGACGGCTTTTCGCACACGGTATGGCCATTTTGAATTCACCGTGATGCCATTTGGGTTGACTAATGCACCGGCGGTGTTCATGGACTTGATGAACCGGGTGTGTCAACCATACTTAGACAAGTCTGTCATTGTGTTCATTGATGACATACTTGTATACTCGAAGACAAAGGAGGAGCATGTTAAGCACTTGCATGAAGTGCTTGAATTACTAAGGAAGGAGAAGTTGTACGCAAAATTTTCCAAGTGTGAGTTTTGGTTGGAAGAGGTCCACTTCCTTGGTCACGTAGTGAGCAAGGATGGTATTCATGTGGACCCAAGCAAGATTGAAGCGGTCAAGAATTGGAGAAGACCCGAAACGCCATCCGAGATCCGCCAATTCCTTGGATTGGCGGGTTACTATAGAAGGTTTATTGAAAATTTCTCCCGTATCGCACAACCACTCACCCTCTTGACTCAAAAAGATAGAAACTTCGAATGGGGCGAAAGACAAGAGAGCGCCTTCCAAACCCTTAAGGATATGCTATGTGATGCTCCTATTTTGACATTACCGGATGGGATAGAAGATTTTGTGGTTTATTGTGATGCTTCGGGGCAAGGGTTGGGTTGCGTTCTTATGCAAAGGGGTAAAGTCATTGCTTATGCCTCTCGTCAATTGAAGGTGCATGAGAAGAACTACCCGACACATGATTTGGAATTGGGAGCGGTTGTGTTTGCTTTGAAGTGTTGGAGACATTACCTCTATGGCACCAAATGTGTGATTTATACCGATCACAAAAGTCTCCAACACATCTTCAACCAAAGTGAATTGAACATGAGGCAAAGGCGTTGGTTAGAGCTATTTAGTGATTATGATTGTGACATCCGTTATCACCCGGGCAAGGCAAATGTAGTAGCCGACGCCTTGAGCCGAAAGGAGAGAGTGAGACCAAGACGGGCTAGAGCTATGAGCCTCACGGTAGGGCCAAGTATTCGTGATCGGATTATTGAAGCCCAAATTCAAGCGACCCTACCGGAAAACTTTGGAAACGAAAACCTAGACGGCATGGAACAACTATTTGACCGAAAGAATGATAACGGGCTTTACATGGTGGAAAGACTTTGGATTCCTATATTCGGCGATTTAAGAACGCTTATTATGAATGAAGCCCACCTATCACCTTATTCGGTCCATCCCGGATCGGATAAGATGTACTTTGATTTGAAGGAATTATATTGGTGGCCGGGCATGAAGCGTGATGTGGCTAAGTATGTGAGTGAGTGCCTTACTTGCTTACAAGTCAAGGCCGATCACAAGAAGCCACCCGGATTGTTGGTACAACCGGTGATGCCCGAATGGAAGTGGGAGCATATTTCAATGGACTTCATTACTAAACTACCGAAGACAAGAAGCGGCAGAGACACAATTTGGGTGATAGTAGATCGGTTAACGAAATCGGCTCACTTTTTAGCCATTCGTGAAACCGATAAATTTGACACTTTAGCTCGTTTGTACATCAAAGAAATAATATCTAAGCATGGAGTGCCGGTTTCTATCATTTCGGATAGGGATGCCCGTTTCAAATCAAAATTTTGGGAAGCTTTTCAAAGAGCCATGGGTACCCGACTAGACATGAGCACGGCATTTCACCCTCAAACGGATGGGCAAACCGAGAGAACCATCCAAACACTTGAAGACATGTTGAGGGCGTGTGCGATTGATTTTGGTGGAAGTTGGGAAGACCATTTGCCATTAGTTGAGTTTTCATACAACAATAGCTACCACGCTACTATTCAAATGGCACCCTTTAAGGCCTTGTATGGTAGAGTGTGCCGTTCTCCTTTAGCTTGGGCGGAAATTGGAGAGAGTCAACTTATCGGGCCGGAAATTGTGATTGAAACTACCAAAGTAATATCTCAAATTAAGGAGAAGTTGCAATTGGCCCGTGAACGTCAAAAGAAGTATGCCGATGTGAGACGAAGGCCGTTGGAGTTTGAAGTTGGCGAATTTGTGCTTTTGAAAGTGTCGCCTTGGAAAGGCGTTGTACGATTTGTGAAGCGGGGAAAACTTGCCCCAAGGTATGTTGGTCCTTTCAAGATTCTTGAACGGGTTGGGAAAGTTGCTTATCGGCTAGAATTGCCTCAAGAGCTTAGCGGCGTGCATGATGTGTTTCATATTTGTAATTTGCGCAAGTGTTTGGCGGATCCTACACATCATGTGCCTATGGACGAAATTAGGGTTGATTCGAGCCTAAACTTTGTTGAAGAACCGGTAGAGATCATGGACCGTCAAGAAAAGAAACTCAAGAAGAAACGCTACACAATTGTCAAAGTTAGATGGAATGCTAGACGTGGAGCCGAGTTCACTTGGGAGAGAGAGGATCATATGAGGTCGAAGTATCCGCATTTATTTGTTAATTAGGGTTTTGTTGAATTTCGGGACGAAATTCTTTTAACGGGGGAATAATGTAACACCCGTGAATTTTGACCCGTTGACTTTTTGTGTAATGTGACTAACAATCTAGTTGAATGAAATAATTGGGTCGTTTGGTGAATTAAATGACAATGTGTGTTATTTGAGTCGATAATATGTTTTGGTGGGTGTTTAAATGTGTAACGTTTGTTTCATGGCTTGTGGGAGAAGCGGGTCGGCCCGTGGGTATCTCATGACCCACCAGCCCCAAGGCCTACTTTCCCCCCCCTCCTTATCCTTTCCCCCTTTCTTTCTATCTATCTATCTTACTCTCATTTCTCTCAAGTAAAAAGGCAAAAAGAACCCATTTCATTTCTACTCCCATCTATCATCAATTGGTGTTTTGGAACTAGTATAACACTAGAATCATAGTCTTCTATACCACATTGTCGTCATATTGAAGAATCAAAGGTGGAAGTCTTGCATTTTACCCATTTTGACCTAATTTCGGGTTCTAGCTCAAGGAGGAGTTTCGGTAAGTCTAATTCATCTCATTTGTACCTACTTATGTTTGTTTATGCATTTCAAGTCATCTTGAAAGTTTGCAAGTCCTAAATCGGCTTAAATCTTGATTTGGGTCAAACTAGGGTTTAATTAGGGTTGGAAGGATTTGGATGTGATTATGATGTTTTGAATCGAAACTAAGATAGGGGTTATGTTTATTTATGTTGAAATATGTTTGTATAAGCTTCAAAATGAGTCTTGAAACATCACTAGTCGATTTGGTGACTAAAAATGGAGTTTGGGTTAGGTTTGGTTCGTGTTTGAAGTGTTTTGGAACTGATCTGGGCGCAGGTGCGCCGCACCTCCTCTTTGGTGCGCCGCACCAAAGCTTGAACTGGGTTCCCTGGTTGATTTGTGCGCCGCACCTCCTCTTTGGTGCGCCGCACCAGGACTTGGACTGGGTTCCCTGATCGTTTTGTGCGTCGCACACCCTCCTTGGTGCGCCGCACCTGGCTTGGTGCGCCGCACCTCATCAATGGTGCGCCGCACCTTTCCTCCAGTGCAGCAAAAACTGTTTTAGTTTGAAAGGTCGTAACTTTTGATCCGTAAGTCCAAACAAGTCGTATAACCTATCGTTGGAATCGTAAGAGAGTCTAGTTTCTAGTGGTAACCCTCTTTTTGTATGAATCCTTTCTCATTTCTAAAAAGGTCGAGTCGAATGTGTATTGTTTCCTACTCGTTTTAGTTGAAAAGGCGTTTAGGGTTTGTGACTTGACCTAATTGTGCTAAACCAACTTGTTTATGACTGTAGAGTTGACATTATGGTATTATGATGTATAATTAGGTGTTGGACGCGAGGTGAACTTCGTTCGGAGATAACCTAACTTATTATCGATCTTAGCTTTCTTAACCAATCAAGGTGAGTTTCGTATCTCCCTACCCGCTTGGGATTCGGGCTGAAAAGTGTAAACCTGGCGTGTTTACTTGTATTTATTGATGCATTGTTTGTTTGACTTGATTGTTGGATTGATGTGACGTATCTGTTCGTTTGATTGACTTGGGTTGTGTTTTAGTTAAGTATTACTTATACATTAGGATAGACGTACATACATGGAAGTCGGTTATGCTTCCTTTGGGTTTTAGATGTGGTGGGAAGGCTGCGGGTGACCCTATACATAAGCATCTGGGACTTGAAGAAAGTAGAATCCTCTGAAGTATATGTACGTATAGTTGGTTTATATTGCGATTTGTGGCTCATGTTTCGTTGATTATTGTCATTGGTTTTCGGTTATCATATATTGATTTCTGGGTTATGTTGAGTAATATTGATTGTTGGCACAGGTTATCGTATATTGGTTGTTGGTTTATGAAGTATGCATTTACATTCGTTTGTAAGCATTGCATACATTATTGTTGGACCCTCGGCAGGGGATTGCCGGCATCCTGGTGCATAGATGTATGCACCCATTTTGGATGTAGACCTGACCCCGAGTATATAGACATATATATCTCGATGTTTTTGAGATACAGCCCTGACCATGGCGATGGCAGAGGGGTATCGTTGCATACGTGATTGAAGGTCACGCTTGGGATAGGCATATTTGCTTATTCATTCATTCGGCATTTGCATTGATACATACATCATTTATGCATCCTCATTACACTCTCATTTCCCTTGTGTAATCTTGTTGTTGGACGATATTGTGTTGCTTAGAGGCTCGCTGTAAGTCATGTCTAGCCTCTATTCTTATATTGTGATTGTTGATGCTGGTTCATTATGAACCATTACTACGAACTCACCAACCTTGTGTTGACTATGCTTAGTACACTTTTCAGGTAATCAGGTACTCCCCGGACGTGGTGTTTAGTTGCTTGCTTGCTGTCTAACCCGGACTCGGACTCATGGATCAAGGATTCATTGACCCTCCTTTTGCATTATACTTAGGATCGTTTGCCATCTTTGGATGTGTTATGTTAACATTAATGACTATTTGCTCCTGTTGTATTTGGTTACTTGTATTGCTATGTTTTGGATTCACCGAATCATTAATTGCATTTAGTTGTTCTATTGTAATTCCACCGGGTGCTGTATGATTTCCGTGACATTTTGAGCTCCGGCTTGGGGTGTTACAAAATTATTTGATGCAGATGGATCCAAAGGATAAAGGAAAAAGGAAACTTATACAGCCTAGACAGACAAAGAAAACTTCATCATCTATGGAAACCTGTACAGAAATCAACAGAGCAGATAAATTAATGCAATCAAGTATGAAGGCATTAAATTCTTTACAGACAGAAATGATAAACAGTCAACAGAGTACACCAGGATTAGAAGATATAAAAATCTTCCAATCACAAATTCCTACAGTTTATCCCAATCCTCATTTGAGAATTAGACCACAGTTTCAACAGTATAAAAATACACAAGGAAGGCAGTTTGAAACAACAACTCCTTCATATGTGTCACAGTCTAAACAGCCTACAGATTCCATATTTTTTGGAAACTATGCACTTCAAAAGTGTACAGATATAAACAGAAAGTTCAGACCTCTTGTGGGTGTAGAACTTACAGAAAAACAACAGTGTTTAGTAGATAATCTTTGGCATGTCCAAACCATGCCAAATGCAGCATCCTTTAAAGTACAGATTTTAAATGCTTTAAGCATTTACTTTAGTGAACAAACCATAAAACAGTCTGAACAACAACAGAAGAAATTTACTCATTATGTTATATTCCGAGGATCAAAACTTGGAATCTTTAACAAATGGGAAACAGTTGTACAGCATATACAGGTTCCAAAACCTTTGTATAAAGGTTTTTACAGTTTTACAGATGCTTTAACAGCAGCCAGAAACCAGTTTGGCTTAAAAAATTATTTTATAGAACCTGAAGAGGTTAAATCTTTTTCAGAAATGGCAAAAATTCATCCTGAGCAAATTATCAAAGCTCAAGAAGAAACTATTGCAAATTTACAAAAACAACTTTTAGAACAAAAAACAGATGCAGAATTTTCACAGTGCAAAATAGAAAATAAAGTTTTAAAAGAAAAAGAAAAAATTCTTTTAGAAAAGTTAGAAGTTCTTCAAAGGAAACTTGAAGAAAAAGAAAAAGAAACAAATACATTTATCTACAGAGATCTCGATAGTTTCAAAGCAAGGCTCTTAGATATTCCTTTTCAAGAAACTCTAAAGCCACTCATAGAAGAATTTCCAGAAGCAAAACAAATTATAGCAGACAAAGTTCGAAGAGAATTTCCTTTAATTCTCTTTGATTTACAATTGGAAATATTGGATATAGCGTTCAAAGAAAAACACTATAATGGTGTAAAAGTGGTACAGAGTTACAGAAATGAAGAAGTTTCATACATGTTACTACAGATTAACTACGATCAAACAAGTATGACAGATGATCAAATAGCTACATTCTATCATTATGGAATGATAGACTATTTCGAATTTAAATACAGCAGAAGAGTAGAACTCCTTCTCAATAAATTAGGAGAAAAGATACTTCTCACAGCAGGAAACATAGCAACACAAAGCATGGAAATAGTTGGGTGTAAAATCCTCTCTTCATTTCCAGAAATGGATAATCACACCTATAGACCTGCAAGAAAAAGAATCTTTGTTAGTGAAATACCAGAAAATAGACAAAGACTAAAACAAGCAAATTGTAGTTCAAACATAGAGGTAGAATGGTGGCAATATCGTCCAGATGAAATTATAACTTCAAATCCACAAGAACAAATAACATTAGCAAGAAAATGGATAACAGAAGGACAGAAAACACCATTAGTCAATAGAAGTATAATCCTACACCCCAGAATTTCTCCATATAAATATAAAAAAAAAATAAAAATAAAAATAAAAATAAAAATAGAAAATAAAACAAAAAATAAAAAAAAAATAAAAATAAAAATAAAAAAAAAAATAAAAAATAAAAATAAAAATAAAAATAAAAATAAAAAAAAAATAAAAAAAAAATAAAAATAAAAATAAAAATAAAAATAAAAATAAAAATAAAAATAAAAATAAAAATAAAAATAAAAATAAAAATAAAAATAAAAATAAAAATAAAAATAAAAATAAAAATAAAAATAAAAATAAAAATAAAAATAAAAATAAAAATAAAAATAAAAATAAAAATAAAAATAAAAATAAAAATAAAAATAAAAATAAAAATAAAAATAAAAATAAAAATAAAAATAAAAATAAAAATAAAAATAAAAATAAAAATAAAAATAAAAATAAAAATAAAAATAAAAATAAAATAAAAATAAAAATAAAAATAAAAATAAAAATAAAAATAAAAATAAAAATAAAACTAGTTTGACACAACAAACTGAAACAAAAACTAAAATGTTAGTACAAAAATAAAAATAAAAATAAAAATAAAAATAAAAATACTTTAAATAATAATTTTCAAGTTTTTATGGCAGCTTAATTTTCTATCCAAGTCTCTTAGTTCAAATCCCTTATTCCCTTAAATCCCTTTAGCACTTCATAATATATCCTACCAAAAACATCAAAAAACTATAAAAAAAAAATAAAAATAAAAATAAAAATAAAAATAAAAATAAAAAAAAAATAAAAATAAAAATAAAAATATAATATATAATAAAAAAGATATATATATATATTAATAATAATCATCCTTCGTCTTAATCATCCGCTGTGTATACATCCACTGTAAGTACTCTTAAACTATGTATATATGTATTAAACAATATATATGGTTTAATATTTATGTTTATTTTAAATTAACAATTAATATAAATTTATCTATAACTATATTATTAGGATATGTAAATAAAAATACAACAAGTTCATATCAATAATAATTTTCAAGTTTTTATGGCAGCTTAATTTCCTATCCAAGTCTCTTAGTTCAAATCCCTTATTCCCTTAAATCCCTTTAGCACTTCATAATATATCCTACCAAAAACATCAAAAAACTATAAAAAAAAAAAAAAAAAAAAAAAAAAAAAAATAATATATATATATATTATTAATATATAATCATCCTTCGTCTTAATCATCCGCTGTGTATACATCCACTGTAAGTACTCTTAAACTATGTATATATGTATTAAACAATATATATGGTTTAATATTTATGTTTATTTTAAATTAACAATTAATATAAATTTATCTATAACTATATTATTAGGATATGTAAATAAAAATATTAGATATATATAAATTAGGTATATGTATATATATTTTATATATATATATAGTTGGGTTTATTACAATTATCGATATTATCTTCACCAATTTAATAATTTTGTTTTGTGCCCATATAAATGCTAACTGTGAAACTATATCTACTTTAAGTAAGCGAGACGGCTAACATTAAAATATTAATAAGAATATTTTAATTTACCTTTCGAACCACAATTGTCAAAAAGTAAGTGACGATGGTCAAAATGCTTTTACTGAAAAACAATGTGCTAGAAATTAAGGTTAGATAGTTACATGCACTCTCAATTAAATTCCACAAGAAATTGTTATGATTCATCAAGTCATAGACTCATGGTTTTACATTAAACTATTAATTAAATAAATAAGGATGAAAAAGAGAGATGTGATCTAAAATGTAAATGTGTATATTATTATTGATTGTACAAAGCAAGTATAAAGATTCACCGAGGTTTAAAAAAATGGTGTGCGTAGTTTATACAAAATCTGATAGTTCATCCCTAAAAATCAATAATCACAAGTACAACTTTATTCGAAAACTAATGACACTCATAGTCTAATTTGGAGTTTATAAGTGACTATTTATTGAAACTTGACTACCTTTGTAACTATCTATACACCCTTATAAAAGAAACTGTCCCCCACCTCTTTAATTTTAAGAACTTGAAATGACACATTTACCCTCCATCTTAATACATCTTTATTTCTATTTTATAGACTGTGACTAAAATGACCTTTAAAAAAATTCAACCTTTATCTCTCCCTCACGTAGAAACACATAACAAAAACCCTAACTCAAAATTCGTCCCCGTCCTCCCCCCTTTCATATCCCACCGCAACAATTCATTACATCTCTGACCGCAATGAAATTACTTTTACGTTAATAACCACACCATCACCGCCGCCGCATTGCGCGGGCATCAATCTAGATGATATTAAGAGATACCACCTGCATCTTCATACAATGTAGACCTATACCAACAGGCAGCTTGTTAGTTTTTGATACCATTGGCAGTTTGGCACCATTTCGTCACTCGGCCTCGTCATTGGTCATTCTGATCATTTAAGTGACTAGCGAAAGGAAGGGTTGGTATATATATGTGTGTAAAATAAACTAAATAAAGAAAGTGACACGTCATTGTTGGCAATGATATGTCAGTTTAGAAGTACTGAAAAGTAACTAGCTCAATATAGGAAATGGTCCTATAATATCCTTAACTAATCAATTGTTTCTTGTATCCCTACAATGCCTAAATCTGCCCTCCAAAATTTCATAACTGATCTTTGATGTGGCAATGTTAATCTTATGGGGCGAGGGGTAGGGTTGTAAATGAACCGAACAGTTCATGAACCGTTCGGCGGGAAGTTCGTTCGTGTTCGTTCGTTTAGTTAAATGAACGAACATGAACACAAAAATTCGTTCGTTTAGTTAAACAAACGAACATGAACACAAAAATTCGTTCGTTTAGTTAAACAAACGAACATGAACACAACCCCCGTTCGTTCACTTATATTCGTGAACGTTCGATAATATGTTCGTGAACAATGTTCGTGAACATCCGTTCATTTATGTTCATGAACATCCATTCGTTTATGTTCGTGAACATTTCATTTTGCTATATATATTATATTAATATTAATATAATATTAACATTATATTAAAAAGAAAATTAAATACAAATATATATATAATACTTATTTTATATCAAACCCTAAGATATTTTCACTTTCTAAAGTAAGAAAGTTTCGTAAAACTTTTAACCGATCAATATTTTGTAACCTTAAATATAAAGTCTAATATTTCTAATTATATGTCTGTAAATATTTTTAGTTATACGTTTGTTCATTGGTGTTTCTTTGTGTTCGTTCATTTGTATTCCTTCGTTTGTGTTCGTTCATTAGTGTTCGTTCGTTTGTGTTCATGAACGAATGTTCACGAACATGAACAAGCCATTATTTTCGTTTACCTGTTCGTGAACACAACATTATGTTCGTTTATCCGTTCGTGAACCGTTCGTTAAGTTAAACGAACGAACATGAACAAACTCCCGTTCGTGTTCGTTCGGTTCGTTTACAGCCCTAGCGAGGGGAATGCTAAAGTCTGTGTAATATAAACTACTTCGAGTGCAATATACCAAATGATATCGTATTTTGATTTTTCCTCTTAATTACGTTATGTTAAGCCAATCC
Organism: Erigeron breviscapus; assembly: GCA_034093135.1. Classification (NCBI taxonomy): domain Eukaryota; kingdom Viridiplantae; phylum Streptophyta; class Magnoliopsida; order Asterales; family Asteraceae; genus Erigeron; species Erigeron breviscapus. The sequence goes on along the minus strand of CM067169.1, from coordinate 3,735,054 downwards.
AACGTAATCATATCTAACATTTAACTAATAAACATTATCGCAGCCTTAAATATTGCTAAAATGATTGGTTTTATTTTACCCGATCAAGAGACATTTGCATTTTCTACTTGTGACGGCATTATCAAATATATCTTTTTCCTAAATAGTGAAATCAAAATTATCATAAATGGGCCTGAGAAGTCAGTATCAGTGTACCTCACGTTCATACTCGGGCTCAGATTAGTTTGTTGATAAATGGGCCGAGAAGTCAGTATCAATTAATAGTTAATACTTGGGCTCAAATTGGGTTTGTTGAGCCCATTTGAGTTATCAGTTCATGTGGTGAGGATTTGCTCCATTTACTTAGGGAGTTAGGTATTACTTGGTGCGTGGTTTAGTAATTTGTGATTTGTAATGGCTTTCAAATTAATACATTATAAATTTATCTTTATAATATATATATATATATATATTATATATATATATAATATATATATATAATATATATATATAATATAACTAAAAGAGGAGGTTGGGGGTACACTTGGCACCCCTAATCTTCCTCCTTGAGCCTAATTCTTCTCCTAATTAATCCTCTATTTTTCTATATTTTTTTAATTAAAAATCAAAACAAATCTATAATTAATTATATTATATTAATATGTACAAAATCTATAATTAAATTAAAATTCACATACGTTAACAAAGTTAGATTACAATCTTGATACGTATTGAATACTTTAAACTATGACTTGATTTATCTATTGTTTTTATATAATATAATTAATTCAACTTTAACCAAGACCGATTCACGTTTATAAAATAAATTTATTAACATCATATAATAAAATAACTAGATTATTATCCCGCGTAATACGCGGGTGATCATATATATGTATATAGGGGACCCTTGTTTCAAGTATAGATAACACAATACCTGCACAATGCGGTAGTAGTGGCCGCGAGGAAAATATTTGATCTCGACTCTATTTGCTCTTGACGCCAACAATTTCTCTAGCTAAGACTAAGGGTCTCGTGGTGCCGCGACGGGTGGTGATGGCGGCGGGTATTGGTAGTGATACTTTTCTTTTTCGTTTAATAAATTTTTTATTTTACAATTACCTTATTATTTAATTACTTTATTATATTTTATAATTTTTAATTATTAAAAAAGTTTTAAATCATCCGACCATTATCTAATATATATTGTGTAAGTACTGTGTTATCAATTCTTACACAAGAAACTTCATATAGTATGAAAGTATCTATCTAAAATAACATTAAAAAATTCATTCATTTATTTGTAAACTACATTATTGAACATTTAATAATCTTAATGTAAAAACTCAATTCAACAAAGTTCTACGTAAGATTTAATAATCGTTTTCAAAATCAATAGCATGTAAATATTTATAAGTTTGCATAATGATACATTTAAAGGTCATTAAATTATATTCTAACCCATTTCAACATTTGTATAATATATAATTTAGGTTAATCACTCGTGAACCAATGTATTTTTTCTATATGGTTACATCATAAACTTTTCTTTTATTGAAATGGTTGCCTAATGAACTTTCAAAATTTATACACAGTTGCAACATAAACTTTTTTATTGCACTAGTTTTTCATCAAACTTTCACAATTTGCTTAAAAATGATTATAAAATTTTAAAATATGTCACATATGGTCATTAGAAAATCATCAAAATTTGAATTGTCTAATGACCATATATGTACAAATATTGAGAGTTTAATACCCACATCTGAACAATTTTGAATGTTATATGGAAACCAATTCAATAAAAAGTTTGATGGTGCAACCGTGTACAAATGAAAAATTACATTGGTGCATCAGCGATTTAGAAAGAATATATCAGGAGCGTTATTCGGTCTAGTTAATTGGGTTTCGAGTTATTTGGACTGAATAAGAATCCGAGCTATTTGGGTTTGGGTTATTCGAGTTGGGTCAAGTTTCGGGTAACCCAATTTAACCCAAATTCAATTAAACGTCATTGTCGGGTTTAGATAACCCCTACCAATATATGTTTTCATGAAGTCACAATTTTTTTTTTATCAAGATATAATTGGTAATCATGTCCTTGATATTACTTTCACGGTGCATTTTAAATGATTTCACAGTATCTGCAAGCTGAAACGATTCTATAAATTCTTACTTGTTAATAATGTCCTGATAAACTTATAATGGGAATGTATAAGAAGACACTTCATAATGGATTACATGTTTAATAAGAGGCTTTCCAGTCTTCATACATGTCTTTTCGACCTTTAAATATCACTTTTTTTGTAGTGGTATATTTACATAGAAATTTTTACTACTCGTTTAAAATGGGTTTAACTCGTACACAAATGTGTTATTCGGGTCGCCCAAATCTTTATATGTTTAACCCGTATGCTAAACCAATATTTGGGTACGGGTTAACCCAATAACCCATAAATTCCCAAATAAGGTGACCTGTATGACTAAAACTCATTTGGGTCAGGTCAGTTTTTTGGGTATAGGTATTTTTGACACCCCTAATATATATATATTGATTAATTATCTAAAGTGTGAGAATTAATATTGTTTAGACTAATAAATAAATTAAAAATAACATCATCAATGTGATCTAATGACACCCTCAAGGAACTATCTTTTAATATGTTAAAAAACAGTTGCTCTAATAATTTATCGACCAATCATATCTCTTGATTTCTTCAAGTTGACTTTTAATTTCAATTTTGACTTTAATTTACATTTTTTTTGTTTTCCATCACCAATTTACACTTTTAACCAATAATTTTTATATAATAAATCAAAAATAATAGCTAGTGTATATCCAATAAAATAATAAATAATACATATCCTAACAGTACGTTCTATCTTATATATACGAATTAATCAATTAATAAAATTGCAATGGATTGGTGGCCCATTGGTAAGGTCTTTGACCTTGGGAAAATCCATCAGGGTTCGAATCTCACTTCTACATTTGTACGATTATTGAAGGGGGGGTTTTCGAGAGTCTGGTTTCATCCCAGACATGTGTGGTTCGAGCTCCGCATACTGTCCAATTAGATGTCATTGTGGTATCTCGAATGCTAAGTAATAACAACTAACTTGTTGTTCAAAATAAATAAATAAATAAATAAATAAAATTCAATATAAATATATTAAGATTTTAAAATAATTGTACTGTTATCTTTTTTTAAAGTTGTTTTAATATTGTCATGACACATGTATGAAAAACAAAACATGTTAAAATTTCATGTTTATAGAAACACCTATAAAATTGTCATATTCTAATTGAAATATTTAGGATATGTTTCATTTAAGAATAAAAAATAATTTATAATTGCGAAAAATAAAAATTTAATACATCACCTGTAACAATAAAACAAACAAAATGATAGTGCCATATTATGATTTTGTATTATTCAATATCGCTAAGCATGTCACAATAAATAACTTCGATACACATATTTTAAAAATATTTAATTAATAAAACTCAAAGTTTTAATATATAGATTAATTTTTTATTAATAAAAATAATAAACTAAATTTTAAACCATAATAATTAAGCCTAATATTGATAATTCATCCCAGACATGTGTGGTTCGAGCTCCGCATACTGTCCAATTAGATGTCATTGTGGTATCTCGAATGCTAAGTAATAACAACTAACTTGTTGTTCAAAATAAAAAATAAATAAATAAATAAAATTCAATATAAATATATTAAGATTTTAAAATAATTGTACTGTTATCTTTTTTTAAAGTTGTTTTAATCATTGTCATGACACATGTAAGAAAAACAAAACATGTTAAAATGTCATGTTTATAGAAACACCTATAACATTGTCATATTCTAATTGAAATATTTAGGATATGTTTCATTTAAGAATAAAATATTATTTATAATTGCGAAAAATAAAAATTTAATACATCACCTGTAACAATAAAACAAACAAAATGATAGTGCCATATTATGATTTTGTATTATTCAATATCGCTAAGCATGTCACAATAAATAACTTCGATACACATATTTTTAAAAAATATTTAATAATATAAAACTCAAAGTTTTAATATATAGATTAATTTTTTATTAATAAAAATAATAAATAAATTTAAACCACAATAATTAAACGCCTAATATTTATAATGTCGTAGCCTGTGTATTGAACACGAATTTAAAATTAGTTATAATGTATGAGTTAAAATATATATTATTTTATTTTAAATTTGTCTAAGTTTGTTTTTTTTATATATATTTTTTCAACTTGTGTATTTATAAGTTCTTTTTATTTGTATTTATTTTGTAATTAATTTATTTTAAAAATATTTAAGTTAGTCTTCTAAATATAAAATTGAACAAAACCATTTTTATTTAGCATGTGATGGGCAAAGGAAAAAAAAGCCAAAAACTTGTCAAGATATCGAAATTAAACATGAATTATAAAGATTATATCCTTTTTATTTATTTATTTACAAAAGTAAGTTTAAAAATCACCTAGAAATTATAAATGAACTTACGCATGCACATTAGGAATAGATTTTAATTTTGTAAAAGTAATACAAAAGAGGGATATATTTTTCCTAATTATATAAAGTATAAGTATTAAAATTGTCATTAATTAAAGATGAAATAATTAAATTTGATCTAATGGTTATAAATCAAATATGAAGTCCATCCAAGGGTTCCCATTCGTTTAGGAATGAATTTAAGACCTTGTTATATATATGTTGGTAGATGAAACTTAACACTTATCAACTCCTAAAAAATAGAATTCAAGAACCAAATTATACCGTAACGCATGCTTAAAAATAAATATCGAAAAACTTACATATATAGAGCTAATTGTCACATCAGATTTTTGATTACTTATCATTTTATCAATATTTATTTTAATTTCATGTCATGTGTATAATCATGTTATTAATAAAAAAATATTTTTATCCTTAAAAGTCTCCCAAAAATTATTATCTATATATATACAACCTAGAAAAAACCCTCACATATTCTCAACAAAAAAAAAACCTACGGCCAAAAAAAAAACCTACGATCGACTACCAAAAGGTTTTTTTATTTATATACTTTGTTCATATTTAATCATTATTATTATTATTTAACATTGAATTCTTATGTTATTGTTATTATTATCTCTTTTAATTTAGTTTGTTGTCCATGATAGGTTCATTATGGCTTCTTCTTCAACAACAAAAAATAAGACCACATTAGTTCATCTTGAAGATCTTAAGCCAACACATGTTAACCAAATCAAAACGTTCGAGATGGTCTTTGTTGATGAATTGGTATGTATTTGTCAAATTATATACTGTACACTTTTTGTTTCTCTTTTTGTTGAGCTTAACTCTAAATCGTTTAGTCTAAAATTGTTGTTTGTGTTTGTAGTAAGTTTAGATATAACAAACTGCAAAAAATTTATTTAACTAAAGTTGAAAAAGAAGAGGTAAACTGAAATCAATATTAATATGGAGTTAATTTTCATATTTTTCTTCTTTAGTTTTCGTATTGATTAAATTGTGATATTGGTCATATTGATAGTTGCTCGAATCATACTGTTATTGTGTGAATTTTAAATCGTCTAAGTTGTGCATCTCTTTTTTTTTATCAAGCAACTTCTTTCTATGAATGTTTATTGTGTGTCAGAAGTGTGTGATAACTAAATTGTAGTATGCTTTTATGTCAGAACCTATCATTATTCATTACTTGACATATCTTGTGTTCTTTTATCATGGTTTTATAGCTAAGGATGTTGTGAAGTTAAGTAATAGTGTGTCTCTTCATGTGGAGTCAAAGATTTTATGTTTTATTTTTAGGTATTTTAATTTTATTCAGTATATATTTAATATACTTGAATTCCAATTTTTTAGCTTTAATTAATATATTTTGAGACTACCCGTCCATTGGACGGGCCTGAGCACTAGTAATGTTATATAGTTTCTTATATTTAGTGTGTAGCAGAAGTCTATTTTTTTTCCTTTAAAAGCTTTTTAGGACATTTTGATATCAACGTTTTATGTTTGTAAAAAATGCCATTTCAATATTAAAAAAGGTGCTTTAGTAACCGCCTGTATCACCATAAAATCTTAATAATAGATGAATTTTTTTAGCTCCAATATAAACCTTGTTTACCAAACACACCTCGTATTAATGTCTTATATTGTCATGCTTACTCAAAACATTTCACCTACACTTGCATAAGGGACGTCCTACGTATCAGAAAAATAACCATGTGCGACAACTATAAAGGTAAAAAAGTAAAAAGTAGGTCTTACATGCGAAAAGTTTACCAATATATCGAACCGTCTATCTATACTTTTATACTACTATATAAAAATTATTATAGCTTTCATGTTGAAAGTTAAGAAAAATGAAACACGTAAATTGACCAAACTAACCCTTAATAAATTAAATCAACCCCAACATTTAGTATAAATTACACTATCAGTCACTTATATTTTGTAAAACGAGCATGGTACCCGCGCAATGCGGCGGCGACGGAAGATGATGGTGGCGGCGGCGGCGTCAAGTAGTGTAGGTAATTGATGTAAAGATGTTTGATTTAAAGGGAGTAGTAGAGATACTTTATAAAATAAAGGACTAATGGTGTAATTTAAAATTAAGGGTGGTGTTGATTTTATTCATTAAGGGTAATTTGGTCATTTTGCATGTCCTATTTTTGTAAACTTTCAACATCTATACTCCTTTATAAGAATTATTCACCCCCTACAAATAGAAAGTGTTACTTAAATGTTACATACGAAAGTACTAAATTGCCCTTAATAAACACCCACTATGAAAAAGTTTTTATAAATTACCAAATTTGCCCTTAATGAATTAATTTACACCTTAAACCCTTATTTTAATAATTAACACTTTAAGCCCTTATCTTTTTAAATATTCCACTATCACCTTTACATCAACCTACATCACTTGACACCACCACCACCACCAATAATACCGTCACCAACACCACTAGACTGCCGTCCCCGCCACCGCCGCCGCATTGCGCGGGTACCATGCTCGTAAGGGTATAATTTTTATATAGTAGTATAGATATTTCTACTATACCCCTTTAAATCAAACACATATACATCAATTAACTACACCATTTGACGCCGCCGCCATCATCACCATTCGTCGCCGCCTTCACACCGCCATCATTCCCACCGCATTGCGCGGATACCGTGCTAGTTCATAATGATTTATATGTGAACAATCGGACATACAGTTGTATTTTACTTTTATTATAATGAAATGCATTTTTTTTTATTTAATATGTTTTGTTTTTTCAATACAAAGTGATAGCTCGAATATGAAATCATTGCAACCCACTCCTCCCATGATGGTCTTGGGCCTGAGAAGACCCAGGTTTGAGTAGGGGGCAAGTTTACCCCTATTAATCATCGTGCTGTTTGACGGATTAATAAGAGATTTTTCTCTCTCCATGGTTCCCTTAAAATTCGAATGACATCTTGCCCGAAAAACATATGTGCCGATAAATGAGCCAAACCGGCTCTGACTATTCCAATAGAAAAAATGACTTCGATAGTTCGATTTACAATATTTTCTATTATAAATACACAATGACAAAATTATTGGAAGAGAAATGATTGATTCTCCTAACTAATCAACCTAAAAATCTTCCTAATTATAAGATCATGACATGTGACATGATCAAAAGATGTAATTATGTAAGAAAATTAGTGGAATCCACATATGAGGTTTTAGGAAGATTAACCATTTTCCTTATTGAAATTATTAAAAGAAACCCTTTACCAAACGCACATTCTAGCCTTTCATCAATTAGACAAAAGAAATGGTAGGCAGTTGGTTTCACAATTTTGACATGTAGTGAGTGAACTAAAAGTAGTGGAAAATATTGGGAACAAAAGGTCCAACTTCTTTGATGTTATGTTAGTTGTTACATAAGTGCCCAATTTCCACATCAATTTTTGGTTTGCCTATTTTTCATTCTATCCTCAAACAACATCTCTACAAAGGCACTCCATCTTTTATCTCATGATCTTTTCTTTTTTACCTTAAAGGTTTCAACTTTATACTGTTCCACATAATCTTGTTTTTTACCCTGATTTTAGTTTTACCATTTTTGTTCAAATCTTGTTCCAAACTTGAATATTTTTTTTGAGTTTTTTTTTTCCCGATAAAGATTTGTTTTTGATATCATTTTCAGCAGGTGTTGAGTATTCTTAGAATGTGGGCACTCATAAATCTTGGTTTTTAATGGACTTCAATTCTCTTTTGATGATTTCTGGCTTCATTGGTTTATAGTGTGCAGAATTCTTTGAATTGCATAAAGGTCAGATTTTTACTCCAAGAATCATTATCTGTTACATATTCTGACATCATAAGTTGAAATTATGTATATCTGTATGTTTGTTTGTGTATACTAATGGTAGTGGTTGAGCCCTTAAATATGGGATTGGGTTGGTGGAAGTTGAGCTCATTTTTTATATGATTATATTATATTATATTGATAAGGTGGTCTAGTGGCAAGGCATCATCTCATAATGGACCTAGGTTCTGGCCTCACCGCGTAAACTTCCACGGGAATACCGGTTAGGCTGAACATGGATGATGGATCCCTCTCCGGGTTTTTCTTTTCAAACATATAGTTTACCCCTTTGTTATGAATGCATAGTTGAGGAAATTGGTCTAATAAGAATTTAAGTTAATTAATAGTAAGGACTAAGGAGTATTAGTTATTGTTTGATCTTGACTAGATACATATACTGTGTTTTTTGATTAGTTTATATTCATATCTGAATGCAGTTTCGGCTTTGGGTAAGTTAAAACTTTAGCTGTTTAGACCATACTGGCTTGAAAATCTAAAGTCTGCTTGTTTATTTGTAATAAGAACTTTGGTCCGTCCATGTAAATGTTTCTATATTGTAATTTTGAGTGTCGGGAGAACAAAGAAGTGACTCACAAATGGGAAAGCCCGCTGGCTGAAAACGATATTATTGAATGTAGTATCTGTATATTGTATGTTTGTATGTATTTTTGGCCTTCACATGGTTGATGGTTGTAAAGATGTTATCTTTATCCACACTTTAATTTGGGCAACTGTTTTTTTCTTTTTCCAAGAGAAGATCTTTTAACTTGCTATCTGGTATGAGTTTTGTAATGTTGCTAACAATGACTTTCTTGCAGATAACAATCTACAAGCCTGACTCTATACAACACTTAGCGGCATGGGCTGGCTTACTAAAATATTAAAAGGGTCCAGCTCGAGCTCTAGTCATAGATTCAACACTATCATGAGAGATTTGAAAATGATGAAATTTGGGAGGAGCCTCCTACTACAGTGGTAGCTGACACCTTCTTTACTTGTTAATGGATATGCCAATTACTACTTGCAATAGTCTAAAACAATGTATGTTCTATTTGTCTTATATTGATCTATGTCTTATGTAGGATGCATCGTCAGACTTTGATTATGAAGAAATCGATCGAGCCATTGCACTTTCTCTTGCTGAAGAAGACGAAAGAAGTGTACTTTCAATTGTAGAAGACGATAAGAAAAGTGCACGTTCCAGTGTAGAAGAAGCAGAGGATGATTCTATTTCCTCTGTAGAGGCCGAAAAGGATGGAGTTCCATCTCCAGAAGAACATAATAGAGGATCAAATAAAGAAGATCATAAAGGAAAAACAGTAATTGGTAGGTTGTATTTGCTACTACTTTTGTTTTTAAGAGATTCTGGCCTGTTTCAGTTTTTTTCTTCTAATTACTTATTTATTAAAGCATATTATGAAATAAGGATGTTGTTTATCAGATGATGAGTCTTACTTGGAAGAAGATGAACAGCTTGCCAAGGCTATTCAAGAAAGCTTAAAGGTGGACTCACCACCACGAAATAACTTTGGAAGCCTATTTCCTCGTTTGCCAAATTTCTTTCAAGGTGTATACAGGTGGATATTCCTTTATAAACACTTTATACAGTCTGCATTCTGCAAATTTATAAGTTGCTGCAAGGTTACCACAGAAACAACATAGAATTGAAATTATGTTTGAACTGCATAAGTCTTCTTATAAGTTCATCTCATCTGAAATGTGGGTTGCAGGATATGCGCTGGTTGCAACGGCCAAATTGGTCATGGGCGTTTTTTGAGTTGCATGGGAGGGTATTGGCATCCAGATTGTTTTCGTTGTCATGTTTGCAACTTACCAATCTCTGATTATGAGGTCCGACTCTACCCCAAGTCAAACTTATCGTTAACAGCTCTTTCACAAGGTGTTCTTTATTCCTTTTAAATTTTAAAACCCTAACGGCTTTTAAAGCATTCAGATTTTTTTAAAAATGAGTTAGCTTTGGCATTAGAATATTCATTTTTGCCTGATATCACTCAAATTGTTAGTTTAAATTTGACTTTCCTCCCCGCCTATGCAGTTCTCTATGTCTGAAAACCGACCGTTCCATAAATCATGCTATAAAGAACACCATCACCCAAAATGCGATGTTTGCAAGAACTTTGTAAGTTTCTGTTTTTATCAGTCAATAGGTTTCGTAAATACAACTTTTATACGTCCGCTTCATTCCTAAGACTCGGCCTTTATATGAAGATAACTTTATAAATATACGCAGATCCCAACAAATGTCGGTGGTCTTATTGAATATCGGGCTCATCCTTTCTGGCTACAAAAGTACTGCCCCGCCCATGAGCATGATAGGACTCCTAGATGTTGTAGCTGCGAAAGGATGGAGCCAAGGGACATGAAATATTTTTTGCTAGATGATGGTCGAAAGCTTTGTCTGGAGTGTCTTGACTCTGCAATAATGGATACTCATGAATGTCAACCCCTGTATCTTGAAATTCAAGAATTTTATGAAGGATTAAATATGAAAATTGAGCAACAAGTTCCATTATTATTGGTTGAGAGACAAGCATTAAATGAAGCCATGGAGGGAGAAAAACTTGTATGGCTAAATGCACGTGTTACATTATTGATATTACATTTTAGGTGTTTGACCTCAATAATTGATCTTTTATCCTTGGCAGGGTCATCATCACATGTCTGAAACAAGGGGACTTTGCCTTTCAGAAGAGCAGACCATAAGCACTGTATGAATCTTGATCATTTATAAAAATAACGGGAGTTTTTGGTTTTTGTCGGAATATTTTTATGACCTTGCTGGTTATGCTTTTTTTATTTTCTGAAAATACCAGATAATGAGGCGGCCAAGGGTTGGGGCAGGCCGGATAATGGACATTTTTACAGAGCCTTATAAGCTAGTTCGTAGATGTGAAGTGACTGCCATCCTCATTTTGCATAGTCTCCCTAGGTAAGTTGTCATCTTTTTCTTGCCATATAGTAGATGTCACAATTTCAACCCCATTTAATGGATTGATCTGGTTTACATATTATCGGGTCAAAGGGCTAACACACAAATAAAGCTGAAAAGGAAATTGGTGAAATGGCTAATGTGAGAAGTTTGCCTAATATGTAGTTCAAACGCATACAACCCCCCCAACACAATTTATTCAAATTTAAGATGTTATTGTATTAATATAGTTGTTGTAAGCGTTTTTTAATGTATTGATTATTTATATATTTGCTTACAATATGGATAAAGAAGTGTTTTGGGCCAATCCGACACGTTTCGACATGTACTATAAAATGATCTTTTTAACCTAAACCCTTTTGACCCATTACCCAACCTGTCCAGCCCGTACAATTTGCCACCTCCAGTATCCAGATACGAATCATGCTTTGATAAAACAATCCATTAATTTAAACCTTCATGAATTCAGGTTGTTAACAGGCTCAATTTTGGCTCATGAGATGATGCATGCATGGCTTCGGCTTAAAGGTTCTTGCTTTCTACTCGTATTTTTTATTCATTAGTTAACAATGTGTGTAACGAAATGTCCATTCCACCCTTCATTATCTCTATGTTTCAACTTACTTTTCTCATAACTGGAGCTAAAGCTTTAATGAATGAGTACCAATGATGTGCTATTCTCATATGGAATAAACAGGATACTCTAATTTGCCTCCTGATGTTGAAGAAGGAATCTGCCAAGTTCTTGCTCATATGTGGTTAGACTCTGAGATCATTGCTGGTTCTAGTGGGACTAGTGTTGCTTCATCATCTTCATCTGCACCAGTACCTGTATCATCAAAGAAAGGCAAAAGGTCCGAGTTCGAGAAGCAACTAGGTGAGTTTTTTAAACATCAGATAGAGTCTGATACTTCTGCAGCTTATGGAGACGGGTTCCGAGAAGGTAACAAGGCTGTGCTCAAGTACGGTCTGAGAAGCACTCTTGACCATATTCGACTTACTGGACGATTTCCTTGCTAATGGCCTTGAGAAGTAAAGGAGCAAAAGATCTAATAAAGAACTGTATGAAAGCGGCATTACAGGTTTTCATTTTGTGCTTTCTACAACTGTCGATATATAGGGAAAGTAATTAATTATGTTATAGAAATACATGTGTCACTCTTCAATACCTCAGTTATGTACTTTTTATCAAGCAGCCTAAAGTTGACTGCTTCAAATCCTTCAATATAAGTATCAATCCTAAATTTAATGCCCTGAAAAATTTCTTGAGTAATCTTGTCATCCTCTCTCCAGGGTAAATGTAAATAGAAAGCCTAGATATGGAAATCAGGTTTAATTATGCCCAACTTGGATTCCTTTTTAAAATTCTTCCAAAATCTGTCAATATTCCTATCTTGTCTTTTCTTGGTTATCCTCTACAAAAATGTTAAAACTCCTTTTGAAAGGTTCTAACCAGACAACTTTGGCTAATATGCTGCAGCAAACATCATATCTTGCCGGCTTAAATTAGTTTTTATATGTGTTTACACGAATATATTACACACTTATTGGCATTATCTTAGTTAATAACTCAAGAAAGTCATAAAGATTATGTCCATATTACATAGGGAATCATTTTAATATTAAGAACCGAAAGCTACCTAATACTAGTAGTGATAGCGACTTCCATATTCCTAATGCATAATACAAAGCTTAGATTTAATTTCCTGTTCAAGACGGTTATTAGCATGGCATTCTCATATCTTTCGTTGCTAGTTCTTTCTGTGTTCTTAGTTTATCCGTTCTATGTCTTGGCAACATCCGCAGACACGAACTTCACGTGTTCTGCTGACTCACCTCGTTCATGTCAAACGTACCTTACATATCGTGCCAGGTCACCTTATATGGATCTTGGGAATATATCCGATCTCTTTGGTGTCGGCCGTTTGAGTATAGCAGAAGCCAGCAATCTCACCTCAGAAAATGAAGAAATACTTTATGATCAGCTTTTGCTGATACCCATTACCTGTAGCTGCAATGGGACCAAATATTTCTCTAATGTCACCTATGAAATCAAAAAAGGGGACAGCTTTTATGTCGTTGCCACTACTGTCTTCCAGAATTTGACCAATTTTCATGACGATGAAAACTTCAACCCGACTCTAAAAGCAACCAATTTGACAGTTGGTGATCAAGCCGTTTTCCCTTTGCTCTGTAAGTGTCCTGCACAGCTACAGAACAGAGATAAATACCTTATTACTTATGTATGGCAACCAAAAGATGAAATTTTACCTGTGAGCTTTATGTTTAATACAAGCTCTTATGAAGTTGCTAGCGAGAATAATTTCCGTAATTTTACTGCTGCTGTATCTCTTCCAGTTCTTATACCCGTCTCTCAATTACCGTTCTTTCCTCCACCTCAACGCGTCTCTCCAAAAAGTAAGAAGTCAAAAAAAATTAATTTGATATTAATCATTTTAGGAATTGTTGTATCTTTCTTTCTCTTCATTCTATCATGGGTTGTAATTCACAAATATCGTTCGCGTAAAACCAAGAGAATCCTGGCTCGTAATGAGTCTTCTTTTGAGTTCACTGATCTTCTGCACATGAAAAAGGCTTCAAAACAAGAAGTGATATTACCCGTGAAAAACAATCAAGATAAGTTGCTTCCAGGGGTTTCAGGCTACCTAAGCAAACCGATCATGTATGACAGAAAGGAGATCTTGGATGCAACCATGAACCTCAGTGAAAGGTACCGAATTGGAGGGTCAGTTTACAAGGCCACAATCCATGGTCAGAATTTGGCAGTGAAGAAACTTAGAGATGCAACCGAGGAACTAAAGATTTTGCAGAGAGTAAACCATACGAATCTTGTGAAGTTAATGGGCATCTCCAATGATTTTGACGGGAATTGTTATCTGGTTTATGAGTATGCAGAAAACGGATCACTCGATAAATGGCTGTTTCCAAGACCTTTATCTTCTTCTTTGGGCATTGCTGTTGATGTTATTCTCTCTTGGTCTCAAAGATTGAATGTAGCATTAGATATCGCTAATGGCCTTCAATATATGCATGAACACAGTCAACCGAGCATTGCCCACAGAGACCTCAGAACAAGTAATATACTTCTAGATACCACTTTCAGGGCCAAAATTGGAAATTTTTCTGCAGCTAGACCTGCAATAAGTTCAATCATGTTAAAGGTTGATGTTTTTGCGTTCGGGGTTATTCTCCTGGAGTTGCTTTCAGGAAAGAAAGCAATGGAAACGAAAGACGATGGAGAGATTTGTATGTCATGGAAAGAAATACGGAAGGTAATAGAAGTCGAAGAGACAAGAGAAGACAATCTGAGGTCATGGATGGATCCAAATCTAGGAAGCTTTTACCCGATTGAGGGTGCTTTGAACATGGCGTCATTAGCCAGAGCTTGCACATCAGAAAAGTCTGCAGATAGGCCCGGAATGACAGAAATAGTGTTTAATCTGTCTGTTCTTACTCAATCATCGACTGAAATGTATGAAACATCTTGGACCTCTTCAGGTTTGGAGACAGAAGGTCCTCATATCATCAGTCCAGTAGTAGCTCGTTGAAATGTGCAGATAAACGTATATTACCGTGTGATTTCTCATATTAACTTAGCAGATTGTAAAAATATTCTGTGATAATGTGTGTTGAATATACTTGGTTTATTTGCATATTCTATTAAATCCAAACACTTCAAAAGATGAAAAACAGATGGAAGTATAACAAAAAAGCTTGACACGAGCAATCTTGCAGATTTACACCATATAAATGGATCATAGTGATCTTACTCATATAGTCATATAATAATATACACAATGAATCATTTTACAAAATCATCTTCCTTGAACCGAAATGGTTACCGATGCTTGTCGAGTCTGTGAAGTGGTCAGAATTCTTGAAAGACATTGTGAAACCTCATTCATATCCGGTCGAGTGGATGGATCTTTATCTAGGCAGCCATATATCAGTCTGACCACAGACATGGCTAGTTCCAAAGGATAATTCCCTTGGAGACTTGGGTCAATGAAATCGGTCAACTTTTCATTTCCCTGTGCATTTTCTTCATCAAGAAACTCATTCAAAACCTCGGATAAATCCTTATTCACCTTCTCGTAGAGATCAGAAACATGTTTTCCTGTTACTAATTCAAGCATCAGAACTCCAAACCCGTAAACATCAAGCTTTGTGGAAATCAGACCGTTTTCCAAATACTCGGGAGACATGTAACCTCTAGTACCAACAATGTGTCGAGTCAGTGCATATTGACCATCTTGTCCTTCAGCAGACCTTGCCAAATCAAAGTTTGTAATCTTGGCTCTGAAATCACCATCAAGAAGGATATTGTCACTCTTCATATTTTTGTATACATATGGAGGAGTAGTATAACTGTGCAGATAATCAAGCCCATTTGCCACATCTAAAGCGATTTGAACTCTCTGCATCCAGGTCAACGATTTGTTGACGCTTAGTCCATTATAACCGATCCAATCACTTAAGGGTCCATTTTCGGCATACTCATAAACAAGGTACCAATGGCCATCATGATAACAAACACCTGATAACCGAATGATATTATGATGGTGGATAGTATTAAGTAATGTGATCTCTTTCGACACGTCTCCATGCATTTTCTTGATGGCTGCAAGGTCTCCTTTAATCGTACCTCGATAAACAGAGCCCTCAATCAAACAACTAGGACTAAAATCTTGTGTAGCAGACTTAAGTTCTTCAAATTTGTAAACTTTTAAAGATTGAGCTATGCTATTTAAACTCTCCATGAAATCCGAGTCTTCGTCAACATCCAACTTCTTATCTCCTGGTTTCTCAATTGCTTCAAAGCTTTGAGAAGCAGAAGAAACAATAGGTGGACTAATTTTCTTTCTTTTTAAGTAACAAAACCAAAAAACAACAAATCCAATAGAAACTGTCAAACCAACCCCACCAAGGACTCCAACAAGCATATATACCCATTTATGATCACTAGAGGATGTACTAGGAGGCGGTGATGATGGTGGCGGTGACGTTGCTGGTGGCGTTGGGGGCGATAAAGTTTGCGACTTTAAAGGTTGGCTAGACAGAGGGACTAAAAGTGTGGTAAAAGGGTAAATGTTATAATCTTGTTCTGAAAGTTGATTAGCTTCAAGAGTTAGTCCTGTATCAACTCCAAATTTTGCACTTATGCCCGAAACAGTCTGTTCCCAAGTGATCAAATATGATAACAAGTACTTGATACCACTGGCAACTTGTTTTTCAGTTGGACAAGCACATCTTAAAGGAACAATAAGTCTTTGACCAGGATATATATTAGCAGTAAGATTATTTCTTTCGACTTGTATAGCGTGACAAGTCGATAAGCCTTGAAACGTATTATTCGCGATTAAAAAAGGCGTGTCTCTAGCTTGTATGATATAACTTGCATTAGCTTGATAAAATTCACCAAGACATGAACATTTTGTTGGGACAAGTACCATTTCACCAGTTCCAAAAGTTGCATTTTTAGAAACTAAGTTGAGTTGTGAAAGCTGAGTTGTGTTTGCATTCAAAAGGCTAGAAATCGAGGCAACCGTGTTGTAAGGTGGTTCGGATCGAAAAGTGAGATAGGCTTGACAAGTTTTGTTAGCACCATTACATGAATAGCCAAAAACAGAAGTTGAAGCATTTCTTATACCACAGTTTGTGCTTAATTTCTTGATGTATGGTTGTTGGGCTTTGATCAATATTTGTTGACAAATTACAAGAATGAAAACCAAGAAAAGATGTTGGGATGACATGTTTTTTGAGTTTAAAAAAGAAAGTTGATTAAATGGCAAGAAAAGTGTGGATTTCAATCATATAATGTATAAATGTAAGATGAAATTTGTTTTTGAGTATAGGCAAGGTATTGACTTGAAATAGTCAATGAATTGATGTAAGTGAATAAATTAAGTAATGATAATTGTGGATGTAGGGTCGCTGAAAGATGTCGATAAGTGATTTGTGGTTGAATTAAATGAATGTTGTTTGGGTCAACTATAGAGGAAGACTTTGGAAAATTGGCATATTAGGCAGGTAGATAGGTCCATAGCCAAACATGTGCAACGCAATTTCCAGGTAACGGGTATAAAAAAAGAAAAAAAATAAATTAGATGGGAACTTTTTGATTCTTTGGACCGAATTGGTAACGACATACCCCAACCAATTTTGAAGCCTGATCGTTAATAAAAAAAAATGAGTACGTAAAAATAGTAAATAGAAAAAATTACACATGATATTACAAAGATGATAAATTTTATAACGTGGATTCCATCTAGCTGAGACTTGAGACTAAACTAATTGGAGACTAAACTAATTGGAACTAGTTATGACTAAAGTAACAAATGTGGAGATTTAACTTTTTTTTTTTATAAGTAAACTTTTATTCACCATCTCTCACACAATTAGATTTAACATGCAACTTCAACTAGGTATGAAAAAAAAACCCGACTCGATGAGGAAACCCAATACCTGATGAGAATACCTGAACCCGTTCGGGGTATGGACTGGGGCATATCTACCCCGACCTGACCTGATATCAATACTTATATCTACATACTTATAAGTGATTAGTTTTGAATCTATATTCAACCTCTATAAATACAATGTTCCACATTAATATCAACTAATTTTCTATCTATAGTCCACAACTTGCGCATCCATTTCTCAAAGCATCAAGAGCAGGTAGTATCCTTTCTCAAATCATAAAAGTTTTGGTAATTATTCTTGATAAATAACTATCCTTATCGGGTCAGATTTCAAGCATAATTTTATCCAGATAAGGTACCCGATGAGTATCGGGTTGGGTTCGGGTAACATCTTCCTTATCGGGATCGGATTTGACATTACTCGTCCCGAACCCGACACATTGGGATTACTAACTGCACCTAAAAAAATCCATTTGTTAGCCTTAAAAACATATTTTATCATAAAAGAAATGCAAAATATCAAAAGCAAAATGAAATCAACATACCAAAAATTGTTATTCAATTTATAACTTTTATTAAGACTCCAAATTTAGAAAAAGCTATTCTTTATGATAACATCCTTTAAATACTTGTAATTAGTTGTACCAGTCTTGTGTCCGCGCGTTGCGACGGCTTGAAAGGTGATCACAATATAAAACAGGTGAGGTTAGGCGACAACGATAATTGCAAAACAAACACTTGTGTTAATCCGTAAAGTTACCATGATATATCGACAACAAAAAACATAAAAGATAATTTATTAGAATAATCCGTAAAAAACGTAGTTTATTTAAATCCCGACAGGGTATAATAGACAATCACCAAACATAAACACTCAAAATAACTATTTTAAACATAATAAGAGACATATTATGAATATCAATAATATGATATCACTTATGACTTGAGATAGACATGATCAAGGTGCTCTTTCTGACGATGAATTCTTTGAAAAATCACATTATAGTACAGTCACATTATATACAACCCGGTCATCCCGATTTTTAAATATAATACAGTCACATTATAGTGTATATAGGATAGATTTTTTTTGTCATGACGCGACAGACTTCATTTAATAGTTATAGTGTATATTTTGATATTTGGATATGCGCGTGTTTACCTCCAATAGCAGCACGGGCTGAAGGACAACAGATGATGAAGGTGCGCCAGTTAGAGCCGGGCTGGGGATTACAGGATGTGTATCTTGAATGGTAGCATTGACAGCAGTAACAACAGACTGGGGAGTGGGAGAAACTGCAGATTATACATGAGTGCAAGAAGTTAGATTATGTATCATAATCATAATGAGCAATGAAAGTTAAAACTTATGTTATAATGTTTCTGATATTACATAGATATGAAATACCATAGTTTAAAGCAGAATCGGTGCGTGGAGTAGTTGAATTGGCAACGGGTATAGAAGAACCAGGGGTTATAGGACTGGTGTTGGAAGCCGGGGATTGAGATCCGATGGAGCCCATTTCTGGATTGCTTTGTTATCAGCTTGTGAATTGGTGTGATGAATGTTTGTTGTGTGACTATCGTTTTATATATATTGCAAAAGTCAAGGTTGGGGAAAAAATATTTTCCAAAAATATAGAGGTTCAAAATCAGGTATTAATTTTTGATAAAATTGTTTTGAAAGAAAAGATCAAAGATTTAAGGTTACCAAAAACAGGGGTCAGTTTCAAATCAATCAGGATTACTTTTAAAAACAAACGGAGACCCAATTTGGTAAGTTGACTTTTAACCAAAAGAGGGGAAAACATTTTGATTTCTATAGAGTTACCTACGGTCTCACTTGGCTGGTAGTATTAGTAAACGATGACTCGTTATGAGTTAAAACCAACTTCCAACTTCTGCTGGTAGATAATAAACACATTTGCATGTTGATTACTGAAATTTTAGAATCTTCTTATTCCCTTTCTGCGAGTCTTTCCCAAACATCAACCGACTTCCAATACCCTGCAACATGTCAGTCCATTAATGGTTACCATATTGTTCGTACATTATCGTCCCATATATTGGGATTAATTATGAATAAAATGGCTTGCTGTCCAAAAAGTTTTGATTCAATAAAATGGCTTCCATGTTAACCGTAAATATTAATGGCTTGCTGTTTGGTCGTAAATGGGTCGAAGTAGCCAACCTTTCAAGGGTATCATCTAAATCAAAATAAACACACTTGATTCAATCATAGAAATATGAGGATAAAAAACATTAAAAGAATAATTAAGCAATAACAGTTGGCGACTGTCAAATTGAAATCTGTGGATGGCAATAACAAACAATAACAACCATCATCATCAGCAAAACCAGTTGGGGTTTTTAAGGATTTGTTTCTTTCTTTCATTCTGGGCTAAAACCCATCCTCCCCCTACAAACAACAAAAACAATAAAAAGCCAGGGGACATGAACATGAGGCGGTGGTCGTGGCTGCTAAAATCTGGTCGCCAATTTCATAGTTCAAGTATTCAAAAACCCTTTAAACCACCTCCATTTTCCCCTCAAAGAAGAGTTGTTGTCACTGGAATATTTTTCCTTCATTAAATTCAATTTAAAATTTTTTTTCCCTCTTTTTTTTCCCCCGGGTTATTACAAAAACAGATAAATATATTAAAAACGGGTTTCAATTACCAACAATAACAAAAACAAATAGATACACTGAATCGATAATTAATCTCACCCATGGATTTGAAATCAGTTGGAACACCACCAATGGATTGAAATATGTTGACTTTCTCCTCCCACCACCAATGGATTGAAATCAGTTGGACCACCAATGTGTATTGAAATCTGTTGGATGGCGACGTCATCACACCGTTGGAGACGTGACTGTTTGATAGAGATAGAAAGGGATCGCCAGATGAGAAAGATTTGGGGGTCATTGATCGCCAATGGATTGAATTTTTGGGGGGTTGAGATGCGACGACAATGGATAGAAAGGGATCGCCGGAGATGCGACGGCATCACACCAATGGATTTGGGGGAAAGCGATCGCCAGATGAGACAGAGAATTTTTTTTTGTGTGTGATAGAGATAGATTTGGGGGTCTAAAGTTTTCGTAAGGGTAGTTTAGTCCGACTGTAGAGATGGGTAAAGAAAGATGTATTAAGATGAGGGGCATTTTAGACTTATGAATTACTTAAAGTCAGTTCCTTTATAAGGGAGTATAGATTACCTTTTATTTTTAGCGGCTAAAAGAATTGAATAAACCAAAAGTGTCATGATGTTTTTCTTCTATAGCCTTAAAGCAATAATAATCTAAAATACAAACATTTTCTTAAAATTTCTCCTTTACCAAGCTATGAAAAAAAGAATGTATAAAAGATACGAGTAGTTTATGAAGAAGAAAAAAATGCACAACAGAAATGAGTAAGGCCTCTCCCTAAGCTAGAACACCCAACACCTCTTCCACACCTCTTCCACCCTGCCACATCAGCTTTTTCTTCACTCTTCATCCACCTCTTCCACAATCACTCCCTATAACCCCTCTTCCACACCTCTTCCACAACTCACAAAAACCCACATCTGACCCCACCTCTTCTCTCTTTTTCTCGTCATTCCTCATCGATGGAACGAAGCAAGCGGACGAAGAACATGGTCGACGAAGATGCTACCTAAGGTGTCTTTGTCGAAGAGGCAATGAAGAGGGGTCGACGAAGAGCTTAGGGAGAGGCCTAAGTGACACCATCAAGTGCTTCCTTCTATGAATCACCATACAGGGAATCCCCTACCATCATTTTGATCCCAAGCATCCCTACATGTATAAAAAGGAGCACATAGAGAGAAGTAAGAAGGTTAGCACCTTCCATGATAGATACGAAAAAAGGAGCACAAAAAGAGGGGAAAGAAGGTTTATGAGAGATTATGGAAAGAAGTTTATTCTTGTCAAACAAGTTTTTCAAATTCACAAGTTTTATCACTAGAAGGACAAATAAGTTGGCATAAATACATACTTACATTTAATAACCTACTTTTTTTTTGTCAACCTTTGTAAACACAGAAGCTTTAGGCTATGGGGAGTAGGGCGAACCCACCCCTGGTTCGTCGGGTGGGTCGCCTCCCACACCACCCCCCTATGGCGATTCATAAAAAAAAGAGAGATTCGGCGACCGATATCTATCGCCTCCCACAACTTTGACTATTTCTTTTAATTGGCTACCAGCGGCTAGCAACAACTTATTTTATTTATTTTTTTGTTTATTGATTTTTTCTATTGAGTTTTCTTTTTGTTGAATTTTGATTTGAATGTATGGGTGATTGGAGTTGCAGGTTTTAAGTGAGGAAGAAGATGATTGATATATTTTTTTTTATATAAATCAGTTTTACACTTTAGTCCCTTTAGTTTTGATGTAGCTTTAATAATGCATTTAAAATTTATATTCCAGTCCTTGAAGTTTTAAAATGTTACAATTATGGTTCTTTATAAGAAATTATTTTAAAGACATGGATTTCAAAACTTTATAAGTTATATATATATATATATATATATATATATATATATATATATATATATAGACTATGCAGGTTAAGTGAGGAAGAAGATGATTGATATATTTTTTTTTATATAAATCAGTTTTACACTTTAGTCCCTTTAGTTTTGATGTAGCTTTAATAATGCATTTAAAATTTATATTCCAGTCCTTGAAGTTTTAAAATGTTACAATTATGGTTCTTTATAAAGAAATTATTTTAAAGACATGGATTTCAAAACTTTATAAGTTATATATATATATAAATCGTCTATGTTTTTTTTTTTAATTTAAAATGTATTTATTTTAAAAGTAAAAGGTAAAAAAATAAATAAAAAAAATAAAAATCAATTATTAAAAGTTGACACGTGTCGCGAGTCGCCTTACCCACTTGAATAGCCTCACTTCCACTTTTTTAAGGGGCTACCCAACATGTGACATGACGCCACTTGTCGCAAGTCGCCCACAATTAGGATAACCCCACTCCTTTTAGCCTTAGGAATTCGGCTTTGTGTATGGGAAACCAACTACTCATTTAATGCACATCTACTCATCAACGTATACAATGATTAGTTACAAAATATATATATACAAACCCCTTAACTAATATTCACATTCCAACTACTTACTTAACTAAGCTCCTAACTACATGATGATATCATCATTAAACCATTTTTTATTACGTGGACACACTATTTTTTTGACATTTAAGATATGTATATATGATTAGCTCATGGGCTAATCTCTTTTAGTAGTTTTGGGTGATTAAAATTATTCACATATGAACATAAGTAATATACTCGTATTAATTAGCTATAATGTGACATGTTCAAATGTGTACAAGTTTGTCACACATATCATTCGGATATAAACATCAAATTATAATTTAAAAGTTTTTCATGATTATTTAAATTCAAATTGTTCTCACCTAAATCTTTTAAGTAACGATATATGTTAATTAAATAAATGATCGAGAATGATATTGTTGTTGTTGTTGTTGTTGTTGTTGTTGTTGTTGTTGTTGTTGTTGTTGTTGTTGTTGTTGTTGTTGTTGTTGTTGTTGTTGTTGTTGTTGTTGTTGTTGTTGTTGTTGTTGTTGTTGTTGTTGTTGTTGTTGTTGTTGTTGTTGTTGTTGTTGTTGTTGTTGTTGTTGTTGTTGTTGTTGTTGTTGTTGTTGTTGTTGTTGTTGTTGTTGTTGTTGTTGTTGTTGTTGTTGTTGTTGTTGTTGTTGTTGTTGTTGTTGTTGTTGTTGTTGTTGTTGTTGTTGTTGTTGTTGTTGTTGTTGTTGTTGTTGTTGTTGTTGTTGTTGTTGTTGTTGTTGTTGTTGTTGTTGTTGTTGTTGTTGTTGTTGTTGTTGTTGTTGTTGTTGTTGTTGTTGTTGTTGTTGTTGTTGTTGTTGTTGTTGTTGTTGTTGTTGTTGTTGTTGTTGTTGTTGTTGTTGTTGTTGTTGTTGTTGTTGTTGTTGTTGTTGTTGTTGTTGTTGTTGTTGTTGTTGTTGTTGTTGTTGTTGTTGTTGTTGTTGTTGTTGTTGTTGTTGTTGTTGTTGTTGTTGTTGTTGTTGTTGTTGTTGTTGTTGTTGTTGTTGTTGTTGTTGTTGTTGTTGTTGTTGTTGTTGTTGTTGTTGTTGTTGTTGTTGTTGTTGTTGTTGTTGTTGTTGTTGTTGTTGTTGTTGTTGTTGTTGTTGTTGTTGTTGTTGTTGTTGTTGTTGTTGTTGTTGTTGTTGTTGTTGTTGTTGTTGTTGTTGTTGTTGTTGTTGTTGTTGTTGTTGTTGTTGTTGTTGTTGTTGTTGTTGTTGTTGTTGTTGTTGTTGTTGTTGTTGTTGTTGTTGTTGTTGTTGTTGTTGTTGTTGTTGTTGTTGTTGTTGTTGTTGTTGTTGTTGTTGTTGTTGTTGTTGTTGTTGTTGTTGTTGTTGTTGTTGTTGTTGTTGTTGTTGTTGTTGTTGTTGTTGTTGTTGTTGTTGTTGTTGTTGTTGTTGTTGTTGTTGTTGTTGTTGTTGTTGTTGTTGTTGTTGTTGTTGTTGTTGTTGTTGTTGTTGTTGTTGTTGTTGTTGTTGTTGTTGTTGTTGTTGTTGTTGTTGTTGTTGTTGTTGTTGTTGTTGTTGTTGTTGTTGTTGTTGTTGTTGTTGTTGTTGTTGTTGTTGTTGTTGTTGTTGTTGTTGTTGTTGTTGTTGTTGTTGTTGTTGTTGTTGTTGTTGTTGTTGTTGTTGTTGTTGTTGTTGTTGTTGTTGTTGTTGTTGTTGTTGTTGTTGTTGTTGTTGTTGTTGTTGTTGTTGTTGTTGTTGTTGTTGTTGTTGTTGTTGTTGTTGTTGTTGTTGTTGTTGTTGTTGTTGTTGTTGTTGTTGTTGTTGTTGTTGTTGTTGTTGTTGTTGTTGTTGTTGTTGTTGTTGTTGTTGTTGTTGTTGTTGTTGTTGTTGTTGTTGTTGTTGTTGTTGTTGTTGTTGTTGTTGTTGTTGTTGTTGTTGTTGTTGTTGTTGTTGTTGTTGTTGTTGTTGTTGTTGTTGTTGTTGTTGTTGTTGTTGTTGTTGTTGTTGTTGTTGTTGTTGTTGTTGTTGTTGTTGTTGTTGTTGTTGTTGTTGTTGTTGTTGTTGTTGTTGTTGTTGTTGTTGTTGTTGTTGTTGTTGTTGTTGTTGTTGTTGTTGTTGTTGTTGTTGTTGTTGTTGTTGTTGTTGTTGTTGTTGTTGTTGTTGTTGTTGTTGTTGTTGTTGTTGTTGTTGTTGTTGTTGTTGTTGTTGTTGTTGTTGTTGTTGTTGTTGTTGTTGTTGTTGTTGTTGTTGTTGTTGTTGTTGTTGTTGTTGTTGTTGTTGTTGTTGTTGTTGTTGTTGTTGTTGTTGTTGTTGTTGTTGTTGTTGTTGTTGTTGTTGTTGTTGTTGTTGTTGTTGTTGTTGTTGTTGTTGTTGTTGTTGTTGTTGTTGTTGTTGTTGTTGTTGTTGTTGTTGTTGTTGTTGTTGTTGTTGTTGTTGTTGTTGTTGTTGTTGTTGTTGTTGTTGTTGTTGTTGTTGTTGTTGTTGTTGTTGTTGTTGTTGTTGTTGTTGTTGTTGTTGTTGTTGTTGTTGTTGTTGTTGTTGTTGTTGTTGTTGTTGTTGTTGTTGTTGTTGTTGTTGTAGTTGATATTGAGGGGTCTTTCATGTTAACATCTGAAATCACGTCATTACAAAGTTGTCCTAATTGCAATCGATCTCTAATAAGTCGGCACATTAGTCGATATATATGTAGCTATATATCTTGCAAAGGAATACACGAAATTGAGTCGAAATTCAGGAGAGATATATACGAAAAGAAAATCTACTAAAGAAGCTAGAACCATTCAACAAGAAGGTTCGACGTTTAGAATCGTACGCACGTGATTAATAAGGTAAAATCTATAATCATCTCATTCTTGCAATTAATTACCTTCCATGCATATATATGACTACTTTTACGTGTATATATTAACATGCATCACATATATCGTTTCTCATGGTGATATGTAGTCGATCGATCTGCCTTCATATGAGTTTTTTTGAATTTGTTTTCGCCGGTTAATCGATCTACTTCAACTTTAGTTATTCGAATGATCGATCTTTTTCATAATATTGGAAAATCTGTGCGTATATATAATGCTTATGTTAATCATGTCTTGTATATTACGAGTACTATATTTTAAAAGGTGTTGGCGGCTATATCTACTTGACTAACTACAAAAGTATGATTTGATCGACAAGACTATATATACAATCTATACAAATAAAAACAGATTTTCAAGAACTTTGAATCTTGTCGATGGGGTTAGTTGATTTTGATGGTTACGGGTACCATGACCAATTAATCAACGGATCAGACCTTGCAATTAAGGACATGTGTGTAAGAAGGGTGTGATAAGACTATCTTAATGAGATTTGATCAAGTCATGATTTGTTTTAGATTAATCTGGAGTGTGATCAATAATTAACATTCATATTATTGTTTCACCTTTTCAGAAGTAATTACAAGGAAAAAAAGAAAAAGATGAGTGATAACGTAAGCGAAAAGGATCAAGAATGCATCATTGAAGTTGTGGGAGGATTCACCCAAGACGAGTCTAAGTTCTTCGATGACGACGATGGACGTCCTAAGAGATCTGGTACGTAACCCTTTTTTTCTTTCTTTTTAAATATCGTATCTTGTATATAATTAGTTAATACTCGTAATTGATTTGCATATGTCACTAGTACTTACTTATTCTTGGCGAAATTATATATATAGGGAATGTTTGGACTACAAGTGCACATATCATTACTACTGTTATCGGCTCCGGCGTGTTGTCACTAGCATGGGCCACAGCGCAACTCGGTTGGGTCGTTGGGCCGGTCGTTCTTGTCGGGTTTTCGTTTGTGACTTACTACACATCTTCTCTGCTCGCCTACTGCTACCGATCGGGAGACCCTATCACCGGCAAACGAAACTACACATACATGGAAGTGGTTCAGAATAATCTTGGTACTCTATTTCCCCCCTACATTGTTCTTATTAATTTTGTATATTGATTATTGTATTTGAATATTTGCATATTTTCGACGTTTAATACGATGGTAACTTAATGATATACATTGTAATGTTTCAAACATTTTTCAGGTGGATGGAAAAAGAAAGTTTGTGGAAGCATTCAGTATCTGAATATTATTGGAACGGCAATTGGATACACTATTGCAGCATCTATTAGCATGATGTGAGTTACTAACTATTTTTCATATAGCTAATTAAGATTTGAGTCAACCATCAATTGGTTAATTAATAGATCATGCAGCTTTAATTAATAGTATTTTCTTTTAATTTGGTGATAATATATAGGGCTATTAAGCGATCAAGTTGTTTTCATGAAAAGGGTCATGAGAATCCATGCAAAGTATCAGGGACGATGTACATGCTCATGTTTGGCGGCTCACAAATTTTGCTCTCTCAAATCCCCGACTTCCATCAGATTTCATGGCTTTCGATGGTGGCTGCTGTCATGTCATTCACTTACTCCACCATTGGTCTTGGCCTCGGAATAGCTAAAGTTGCTGGTAATTAATTTGTTTATTCTTCTTTCTTTGATTAATCATGTTATCTTTATGTTAAACTTAATTAGTGTGTCTATATATAATAGAGTAGTAATTTGTTTATGGAGACTAATATATATTTGATGTTATTGTGGTTTGATTAATTACAGAGAATGGAAAAATCAAGGGAAGTCTAACTGGTGTTAAAATTGGGAATAATGTGACACCAACTCAGAAAATATGGAGGGCGTTTCAAGCACTTGGTGCCATTGCTTTTGCTTATTCCTACTCCCTTGTTCTCATTGAGATTCAGGTATATTTTGGTCTTTATGTTTATAATATTGCATTGTAAAATCTAGATAAGATGATAAACAATGGTAACTCAGGTTTCTTATCTATATATTGTTTATCAATTTCAGGATACAGTCAAAGCACCGGCTGAGCACAAAACCATGAAGAAAGCAAGTATGATCAGTGTTGCGACTACAACGGCTTTTTATATGTTATGTGGATGTTTTGGCTATGCTGCCTTCGGAGACATGGCACCTGGAAACCTCCTAACTGGTTTTGGTTTCTTTGACCCTTACTGGCTTGTTGACATTGCCAACGTCGCCATTGTGATCCACCTTGTTGGGGCTTACCAAGTCTTCTGCCAGCCCTTATTCGCCTTTGTTGAAACCACTGCTGTCAAATCCTTCCCTGAGAGCAAATTCATCAACAATGATATCGAGATCCCAATTCCTGTTGCTGAACATAAACCCTTGAAGCTAAACATGTTCCGGTTGGCATGGAGAAGCGCCTTTGTCTGCCTGACCACACTCATTGCTATGTTGATGCCGTTTTTTAACGATGTTGTTGGGATTATGGGAGCATTTGGATTCTGGCCATTGACCGTCTACTTTCCTATAGAGATATATATTGTTCAAAAGAAGATACCAAGATGGAGTGCCCGATGGATTTTGCTACAATCACTGAGTGTCGTTTGTCTTCTTATTTCGCTCTGTGCTGCGACGGGATCAATTGCTGGCGTGGTTACTGATCTCAAGACTTACAAGCCTTTCAAGACAATGTGATTAGAGTGCAAGAAAATACCAGAACTCAAGAAGATTCAAATTGTCAAGACAATGTGACTGGAATACAAGAAAATGGAAGAACTCACGAAGGCTCAAATTACTCTTTCAGTCTGCCTATGTAACATGCCCCGTGGCTTGTATGGGACTGCATCAAAAACACCACGGAGTGAAAACCGGTGTCACGGCCTTCGTTTGTGGGGATTTTTCTCTGTCTCTGTTGGCACGAGTTTTTTCATCCTTTTTGCAGTCCTCGCAGTTAAAGCCACGGGAAGAATCTAGAATGTGTAGCTTTGTTTATTTCTAGATTTGTAATTGTATACTTTGCCTTCTAGCGCTTTGCTAGTGGCTACTTTAATACTCGTATATTATTGCGGTTAGAAAAAGTTTTATAATCATCTGCGACCCATATCAACTCTGCACCATTGTTTTGCTTTATATATATCTTCTTACTTTACTAGTTACATTTATCTACAGGCCTGTGTTATTTTTGAGGTTTATGTTTAGTTAATCATGATTTGTACTTGAGTGTTTAGATATTTGGCTTAGTATCTTTTTGACCATAAAATGTGAAGTGTACCATATACTGATATAAGGAGTATATACGAATTACTTTTAACAATTCATAGTTCTTTTAACAAACTATTAAAATCACCTCCAAGGAAGTCTAGTGGTTAACATTCTAGGCCTCTTTACGAGACGTCTCAAATACGAATCTCACTAGATTCGTCTTCCGAAGATAGCTTGTATAAAAGAAAACATTACCTATTTTATGATTAGCACTGTCACATTACTATTAGAAGAGATGGTAATTGGTAAAGCTATAAAGACGGTAACTAAAAAGGTTGCAACACTTTGAGTCTTTGACCATATCACATCCATTACATTCGCCGTCCCCATTGTTTTGTCACGTCCCTCAAAAATCAAAATCCTTCTTTCCTTATTAACATTCACCATTTTACTCTGTTTCCTCTGGGTTTTTTTTCATACCCATGGCGACCTCTAACCCACCTCTCAAAGATGACCTCGATATCGTCATACCCACCATTTGAAATCTTGATTTCCTTGAGATGTGGAGGCCATTCTGTGAACCATATCATTTGATCATTATTCAAGATAGTGATCCATCAAGAAGCATCAAAGTCCCTTCTGGCTTCGATTATGATATCTACAATCGTAACGACATTAACAAGCTTTTAGGTCCTAAAGCTTCTTGAAATGGGTTTGGGCTTTCCCAGAAGAATGTACTTCAATGGTGACATTGAATTAACTAAAAAACAAAACAAAGTTTCTCTCTCCTAAATGGCGATTTCTTCCCCAATTCATTCCTAGCCCTAATTTTTCACTAAAATCACTGATTTCTACCTCTTTACTTTCTGATTTCCAAATTAAATTATATCATTGTGCTCCTTGAATATTTAGTAAGACAATGGCATGAATGGTGGAGGGAGCAAGCATACCTTCAGTTGATATGAGTAACACTGGAAGTAGGAAAAACCCGACACGTAATGTCCGCTCTACTTATGCAAAGCAAACACCCATGAATAAGGATGCCACAAACGGAATTAATGATAGCAGTGATAGCGTTGCTGCAACTACAGGTAAGGATAATGAAGATGCAATCGATACAGGGGCTGCTAAAAGTGGTGAAAAGTTAGATAATTCAGGGGGGAACGGTGATGGAATTGTGGATGATGGGCAGCTACCTCCAATGCCACCAAAACCACAAACTGATAATGTAGAAGGTGATAAGGCGGGTGGAGATGGTGGTACAAATAATAGCACAATGTCTTATGCGAATGCCCTACAAAAAGAAACTGTTAAACGGGTAGCTAATTTTCGTGCATTGCCAATGGACAACCCTGTTGATGGTATGGATTTGGTCATCCCTATGTCTTCGGTGAAAGAAGTAAGTAATCGTTTTGCTAATTCCTTATATGGCTATTTCCTCGGGCATAGATTAGCGTTTCCTGTTGTAGAGAATTATGTGAAAAACACTTGGGCAAAGTACGGAATTAGAAAAGTCATGATGAATGCTGCCGGGTTTTTCTTTTTTAAATTCGATTCGAAACTAGGCATGGAACAGGTGCTTGAACATGGACCTTGGATGATCCGGTCAAATCCAATTATCCTTAATGTATGGACGCCTAATTCAAGTTTAACTAAAACTGAGATCACAAAGGTTCCGGTATGGGTAAAAATTCATGATGTTCCGATTGTAGCTTATACAGAGGATGGGTTAAGCATGATAGCAACAAAGATTGGAAAACCTATTATGTTGGATTCCTCAACGAGTAGTATGTGTATGGACTCGTGGGGGCGAAATAGTTATGCTAGGGCGTTAATTGAGGTGGATGCGAGTTATGACTTGAAAGAAAGCTTAGTTCTTGGGATCCCTAAGCTAGATTGTGAAGGCTTCACCAAAGAAGTGATTAATGTGGAATATGAATGGCGTCCACCAAGATGTGCTACATGTAAGGTATTTGGCCATAATATTGAACAATGTCCGAAATTTGTTAAACCGGCTATGGAAGTGACTAAGGTAAGTGGGAAAGATGATGGCTTTAAAATTTTTGAACGTAGAAACAAGAAGGGGAAACAAGCAGAGATTGGTGGAATTAGGCTAACCAAACCGAAGCCCAACTATTATTACAGGCCTAAACAACAATCTACTACAGCTAATAAGAAAGCTGTTGATCCAAATATTGCATCTACTTCCAAACAGCAACCTATGGCTAAGGGGAAGGGTGATAGTGTCCCACTTAAAAATTCGTATGATGCTCTTAACAGTGTAATTGATCAGAATGTTCAACAACCAATGTCAGAAGGGGTTCATTTGGAGCAACCTTTGCGCACGGACCCAAAACAAGCATCTTTAGAGGTTGATAGTGATGATGAGGAAGTAGAAGATTTGTTTGATGAATCGGAGGGGTTTCCTACTAAAAATACAGGGGCAAGCACTCCTGGTGTAGAGTGTCCCAATGTTTAACATAGCCTCTTGGAATATAAGGGGGATGAACCAACCCCCAAAACAAAAAGAGGTTAGGCAAATTGTAACAGAAAACCAGCTGTCGGTGTGTGCCATTCTCGAGTCTCACATTGCTCCCGTGAGACTCGAGAAACTTTGTTCCAGAGTGTTTTGGAAATGGGATTGGACGTCGAATGGAAGTGTTTGTAATAAAGGTTCAAGGATAATTGTTGGTTGGAATCCTGATTCAGTTGATGTCATGGTAATTGCTCAAAATGATCAGGTCATTCACACTCAAATATTCCTTAAAATGGCCAAGAAAGTTCTCTTTTGTTCTTTTGTTTATGCTCATAATAAATACACTCAAAGGCGGGAACTATGGGAGAATTTAGCTTTGCACAAACTGTTTGTCAGAGATAGGTCTTGGTGTGTTTTGGGGGACTTTAATGCGGCCTTAAACCCTGAGGATTATGATGCGGGGTCTTCCACTGTTGATATATCTATGCGTGAGTTTAGAGGATGTGTTGAAAAGGATGAGCTGATTGATGTGAATAGTTCGGGGTTACAATTCACTTGGACCCAGAAACCGAAGGGTTCTCATGGATTGCTGAAGAAGATCGACAGAGTAATGGCAAACTTAACCTTCTTTGATTGTTTTGCAGGTTCTAATGCTTTATACC
Organism: Erigeron breviscapus; assembly: GCA_034093135.1. Classification (NCBI taxonomy): domain Eukaryota; kingdom Viridiplantae; phylum Streptophyta; class Magnoliopsida; order Asterales; family Asteraceae; genus Erigeron; species Erigeron breviscapus. The sequence goes on along the minus strand of CM067169.1, from coordinate 3,703,068 downwards.
AGCCATATAGAAACTCCGATCACTCGCCTGCTATTCTTAAAATGCCTGCTGATGTGAGAACAAAACACAAGCCATTTAAATTTGCTAATTTGCTTGTTCAGCATAGCAGGTTCAAAGAGGTGGTAGCGGAGGCTTGGAATCTAGATATTAATGGCACTAAAATGTTTTGTACAGTTAAAAGATTAAAGAACTTGAAGAAGCCACTTAGAAAACTACTGTTTGACCAAGGAAATCTTCATAATCGAGTCGCAAAATTGAGATATGAACTTGATGAAGTTCAAAGAGCAATTGACCTTGACCCGTTTAATTTGGCTCTCAGAGAAGACGGGGCTACATATCTACAAGCTTTTAATGAGGCCGTGGTGATTGAAGAGAAGTTTTTAAAACAAAAGGCGAAAATACATTGGCTGAATGTGGGGGATTCAAACTCGGCATATTTCCACAAAGTTGTGAAGAGCCACGCTGCATGGAACCGAATTGACTCCATTGTAAACTCAATAGGTGACCAGGTAGTAGGGGATGATGTACAAAAAGTTTTTGTCGACCACTATGTTGAGTTTCTTGGTAGAGCTGGTCAAACTACTACTTCGGATTTGAATGATCTATTCCTAAATCGCTTATCTAATGATCAGGCAGAGTATATGATTCGTGAGGTTTCCAAGGAGGAAGTTAGGGAGGCAATTTTCTCTATGGGTGATGATAAAGCACCCGGACCTGATGGCTTTTCGGCGGGATTTTTGAAAGGAGCTTGGGATATTGTGGGAGATGATGTTACTTCCGCGGTTCAAGATTTCTTCTTTAGTGGAAAGCTCTTGAAAGAAGTCAACCACACTATCATTGCGCTTATTCCTAAGGTTGCAGCCCCTACCCGGGTGAATGATTACCGACCCATCTCTTTGTGCAATGTTTTGTATAAGTGTATCAGCAAGATTGTATCCAACAGAATAAAGGATAGTCTTATACATCTGGTATCTATTAACCAATCTGCTTTTGTCCCCGGTAGACGCATCTCTGACAACATCCTTCTAACCCAGGAGCTTATGCATAATTATCATTTGGATCGAGGTCCTGCGCGGTGTGCTTTTAAAGTCGACATTCAGAAAGCGTATGACACAGTGGATTGGGCTTTTCTTAACAAGATCCTTTGTTGTTTTGGCTTTCATCCTCGTATGGTTAGTTGGATAATGGAATGTGTCACAAGCACCTCATTTTCTATTGCTATTAATGGAGACTTGTATGGGTTTTTCAAAGGAAAACGAGGTTTGAGACAAGGGGATCCCTTGTCCCCATACTTATTCACTCTTGTCATGGAAACTTTAACTCTTTTACTGCAGCAAAAAGTAAGGATTAATGGAGACTTTGTTTACCATCGACATTGCTCAAAACTTGAGACTATAAACTTATGTTTCGCGGATGATTTGTTCATTTTCTTGCATGGTGATGTTCGTTCAGCCACCATTATTATGGAAGCATTAGATGATTTTAAATCGGTCTCAGGCTTGGCGCCTAGTATACCGAAAAGCACGGCATACTTTTGCAATGTTTTAAACCATGTGAAAATTGGTATACTAGGTGTACTTCCATTTGAAGAAGGTAAACTCCCCGTCAAGTATTTGGGAGTCCCGTTGGTTTCAACGAGGTTAATTTATAGAGATTGTAAAGAGCTTGTGGATAAAGTGCAGAAACGGGTTAATGATTGGAAGAATAAGTTTCTCTCTTTTGCGGGGCGACTTCAATTGGTAAAATCTGTCCTTTCTTCCATGCACGTTTATTGGTCATTAGTTTTTATACTTCCCACTAGAGTAATTATGGATATAGAACAGATAATGAGGGGGTTCTTATGGAGTCAAGGGCCTTTGAAAAAAGGTAAGGCAAAGGTAGCGTGGGATATTGTTTGTTTGCCGAAAGAGGAAGGGGGTTTGGGAGTTAGACGTTTAGATGTTTTTAGTGTTGCCCTTATTACATCACATATATGGAGTCTTCTTACACGTAAGGAATCACTATGGGTAAGATGGATTCATGCTTACAAATTGAGAGGGGATAGTTTGTGGGAAACCCCGTTAAGACCGAATACGGCTTGGAGTTGGAGGAAAATTCTCCAAGTACGATCAGTAGTTAGAGAATTTTGTTGGTTTCAAATTGGTAACGGCGAGAATGTATCTGCTTGGTTTGATAGATGGACTGTAAGTCCCAACTTGTTAGATGATACTACTGAAGACACCTCTATGTCGATGGTGGAGTTACTTTGCAATATACTTGCTGAACTGGAGACGACCAGTTGCAGAGGTATATACCAAGTTCTAGATAGATTACTTATATAAGAGACAATAAGTAAAGAACAATGCAATAATACAAATAACTTGTAAACAATCTTGATGAGACAATATGTAGTTTTCAATGTGTAATTTATTTATTGATATTAAACAAATTACAAGGTTGATGCGGAACCAAGATAATCCACGAATGTAAATATCCTAACAACCTATGAAATACAATTGATCTATACTCGGAATTTCTCTTCAACAATCGAAACACTTAAAGTAGTGAAATGTTCCTTTTAGCGATTGAGAGAATATTGCACAAGTTCACCAAGAATATTGCAGGTTTGCAAAGTGTGAAGTATTTATCTTGTGAGTTCGAATACTTAAATTCTTGGTTGTGCAATGACTTGTATTTATAGGCAAAGTTAACATTGGGATGTTAACTTTAGCCGTACAAATGTGGTTGGGAGCATTTAAGGAATAGCATTTAATTCCTTAAAAAGCATTGTAAAGTCGCATGTTAAAGTGACTTTACATAAACCACCTTTATGTACCTTTTAATACTTAAATAATAAGATAAGGCTTATTATCCGGGTAAAGGTACATAAAGCATACAAGTCAATTCCTCGTAATCAGTGTAAAGCTTTGTAAGGGCTTTTCACTGATGGTCTCCAGTTTGTAACTGACTAGAATGTCAACTGGGCTTCGCTGCCATTGCCATTCTCTATCTTCCATTTGTTGTCTTCGAATTCAACTGGAATGCTTCTTCAACTTGGTCAGTTCTCAACTGGAGGAAGTCTTCAGTTGCGTTAAATGTACGGTGCAACTGGACTTCAATATATTTCTCGACAAATCATCTTGGTCACCAGTTTCACTAGTCTCCAGATGCAACTGGTGACTAGCAAGTGTGAACTGGTGACTGGCCAGTTCCAGGTGAACTGGTCCTAACAAATTCCCCCTATTTGTCTAGAAATATAGTCTAAGTCTTTTCTAGTTCTTGTATCTGTACAAGTGTGAACTGGAGAGACTTGTTCGATTTAAATCTATTTAAGTTATCTAAGGCATTTTTATAGATCAATAAATGCCTTAGGTTTTTCTTTTAGGTTTGTTAGATTTTAATCTTTTATCTACCTTGTGGTTACAAACTGGTAACTTCATTTATACAAGGGAATGAAATTTATACAAGTTACAGAATGTAAATACAAATTACAAGTAGATAAACTGAAGAAAGAACTTAATGAGATGGCCCTTTGCCAGTTCTTCTTCTTTTGGCAACTGAAGAGATAGGCTGAGTATCTTCAGGGTCAAGATTCAACTTTTGCTCAAGATTTTCTTTATGTTGAATCTTTCCCCTTAGAAAGTTTACCCATGCTTTCTCGAACCTATTCTTTTGTGCCTTGGCATCCAAAACATTCACCATCTCCACCCATTCGCTGAACCCATATTGCATCGCACCAGGATTGTCAGTTTTAACCAGTGGCCCACCAGCATACTTAACTTCAATTTGAAAGACCTTGGTGCCTGGCTTGATTGTAACATTGACACTATTAATAGTACCACTATGTCTTCTGGTTGACATGATCTGGGAGTAGTAGTTTCTTGCTTCAGATTCATTTGTGATTTTTATACTCCCAGCACCAGCAGCCAGTACAGCGGACTTAATGTCTTCATTTGAAACTTCGCCAGTTGGTTCAACGAATGTGCCAAGGTCAGCATCCCTTGCATCTTTTGTCAGTGGTCTTCTTGGTTGTGGAATCCTTCTCCTTGGTGGATTCAAAACATCCTTCACAACCTTTTTGACATTTGCAATTCTCTTCAGAATCCCACTGACCCTCATTTCTTTTGCCTTCTCCACTGAAATGTTTAGACTTCTGGCATCAAATTCTGCCTCATCCTCAGCATAGTGTCTATCCAGTTCTATATCTAGCATTTCATTCAACTGGTCAACTATCCTGGGATCATTTTTAACCCTAACATACTCATCCTTAGTGATACCCAAGATTGGCATCACTCATATCCAGCAACTTGATTTGAGCAGATGTGCCCTGGCTTCCACTTGGTTTCTTTGTTTCATTTTCTTCTTTTCTTTAATGTCATTTCCAAGTCTGGCCAGTCTTCTGTTATCACTATCTGAAACTGGAGGAAGTATGTCAGTATTTCCAGTTTCCAACATTTCATCAGTGGCCGGCTGGGCAGATGCTTCAACAGCCAATCCTTAACCTTTATCCAAACCAACATTCCCACTATCTCCATTACCACCAGATCCACCTACCCTTTGCTCACCAGCTTCAGTACTGGTAGCTACAACCAATTCTCTTCCAGATCCAGATGGAGTCCTTCCAGGTGAAACTGGTCGTGTAAGGACTGAACTTCTTTCCCCCTTGGCAGCATCTAGACCTGCCCTAATTGCTTCCCATTCAGAGGGGTGAGATGGCAACTGGTCAAGAGGCTGCCATGATTGCAAGTCCTTACACTCTTTGAAGATGCCACACATCATCCTGAAGGACCTCCATAAATGGTTCGTCTCCTTGGACTGGGTCAAGACATTTGCAAGAACTTGGTCTTGACCAGTTTTTAATTCATTCAAAATTTTGGAGTCTTCATCCAACCCAGAGACAACCCTTTCCTTCACATCCTCATCACTCTTCTTCATATTCTCTACTTCAGTGGTCAGTTTATTCAATGATTCAGCATGTAGAGATACTTGGGTGTTCAAATTCTGAATCTCCTCCACCCTGGTAAGAAGGTTTTGGAGATCGGCTTGTAGTGAGACAACTTGGTTGTCCAGTGACAAAGGAGAAGGTGTCACTGGACCACTTGCAGTTACTACTGGAGCAACTGGAGGAGGCAAACTAATGGAAGTCTCCCCATTTGTCAGGCCAGCAGTTGAATATATAGAAGGAGTGGTAGAAGAAGAAAGGATAGGAAATTCAATGTGTTGTTCATGCTGAGAAAGCTCAGGTGTGAACAACGGCGACGGTGGTGGGGGCATTTCTCGAGCAAGTGAGAATTGCCCAGTTGGTAAGGGAGCGGAATATATTGGTAAGGATGTATCTATAGGCGTATTTTCTTGAGGGGGTGAAAATGAAATTGATGCGTCTGGAGGTAAGACTGGAGATGAAGGGTCTTGAGCTTTTACAGAAGCATCAAGAATCTCCTGGTCTGTTTCAGTACCTTCAGAATCCGAAGATTCTATAAGGATTTCCTCGTCATTAACACTCATGTCCAGATCCATGAATGTGACAGAGGGCTGTTCAGTTACCTGGACAGTCTCCAGATGACCTTCCCAGTTTCCTGGATGGGTACATCTGTTGGAGGATCAGATACCGAAGTATCTTCACCAGGGATAGACGTGATTGGAGTTGCTTCAGTTATGGTTGCTCTATCCTCAACCACAACTTGAGACGAACTGGAGGGTCCCTCATTATTTTGAGGCCCGCCCAATTGTCTTTCTGATTCAGTTTCCAAAGGTGCATCAGTTTTAGCAAATGCCAGTTGCATTCGCTCTGGAATTTCGACCTCTCCAGCTTCAGATACCAGAGAGTCTAGATTCCTCAACATATCTGGCCTTGTGTACGGTGAATCTGTACTTTTATACTCTTCATGGCCCAGAATTTGTTGAAAACAGAGAGAGAGAAACCTTGAAAAGGGGATACACACACCCCTGGAGCCCTTCAGTTTTTGTACTAGGCTTCTATACAAAATATCTGCAAAGTCCACTCTCAATCCGTTCCACAAGCAGTAAGCCATCTCTGCTTGCGAGAAGTTAATCTGGTCAAGTCCACCAGAACTCCCACCCATGCTCTCCACTAGGTGGATGAAAAAATACCTCCATGAAGGTGTAAGGCCCTTCATGGTCATCGCACCTTTTGTCTTCAACACCCCATTCTCCAAACACTCCCTGTGTCCCATTTCCAGGAGTACTTGGCGAAAGTTTATATTAGGGGGCAAGACGACTGGAGATTCACCCTCTCTCCAGTAATTGAGGCGTAAGGCATCCCTCAATATATCAGCTGACAAGGTACACTGGATTGTTCCATCCTTTAACGTGAAACTGATGGAGGAACAATCGGAAGAAAGAACAGCAGTGTACCAAAACTCACATAAGTAGTTGTGAAACAACTTACGTGGGTTTAGAGAGAATGAGGGTCCTATTGGAGAATTCTTTAAAAACTTTTGAATTCTACCAATAAGGGTAGCGGACCCTTGAGATCCTCGTAGGCTGGCCATAGGATTATTTGGATTTAGTTTTATGGCAGCACTACTCGGAGCACCAGGTGCCTGTGTGACATCTGGTGAGGGATTATATGGAACAGTCAAGAGATTTACATCTCTTGAACGGGATGATCTAGGAGCCATAGAATGAAAATGAAATTTAGGATTTAGGGTTTTTGATTTGTGAAGCAAAGAGAAGAATGAAGCAATGTTGATGATTGGAAGTAAATGAAGGAATGTAAGAGAAGGAAAATAAATGAGTTTCGAAGTAAATAAGGGTATTTATAAGGGATTCAAGATCCCAATGTAAAACCAAAAATTATATTTTATTAGGCCAAATCAATTTTGAATATATTTTGACAAAATGAGTTTGAAGCTTGAAATAAAAATATAGTTTTCCATGTAATCATTAAATGTTACCATGTCAGCATTAAATGCTACGACGGCTTACTTTACCCATGACCCCACTCACTTTTTGTTTTCCCAATACAAACAGTTGTCAAGTACTAAAATGGTTCCAAACACGTCAGATCACGATATCAAGTGGTTTAAAACACTCGAGTATCATCACGTGTCACACATATTGACCAAGTATTTGTAACGTTATAAAAATTTAGACAAAGACTGAACCTGGTAACTGGAGGATCAGTCCAGTACCAGTTTCCAACTGAAGAGTTCTCCAGTTGCATTTTCAAACCAAAACGAATTTTAGTCAGAAAATTATTTTGAGTCTTTCCCCCTAAAATGATGATCCAGTAATCAATTAGTGCCAAGATAGTATCACAAAGGCGTTCGATAGCCTGGCGAGCAAAGATTATCTGGACCTCCTCAACTGGAGAACTTCATCAGTGTCACTGACGCGTTCAATAACAAAGAAAGCTCCAGTTAAGGGGTTTAACATTCCCAGTTCGCTGATGAGATGTTTAAAGGTTTTCTCATCGAGAGGTTTAGTAAAAACATCAGCTAACTGTTTGTCAGTGGGGAAGAAATGAATTTCAATATCTCCTTTCATAACATGATCTCGAATGAAATGATACCTGATGTCAATATGCTTTGTTTTGAGTGCATCACTGGGTTGTGAGATATAGCAATTGCACTGGTGTTGTCACAAAAGATTGGGGTCTTGGTATACTTCTGACCATAATCTAGTAACTGGTTCTTGATACAGAGAATCTGGGCACAACAACTGGCCGCAGAAATGTACTCTGCCTCAGCAGTGGACATAGAGACTGAAGTCTGCTTCTTGCTGGTCCAACTTACAAGTTTTCCTCCAAGGAAATGACAACCACCAGTTGTTGATTTTCTATCTATCTTACAACCTGCATGATCAGAATCTGAATAACCCATTAGATCTAATCCTGAGCCTTTGGGGTACCAAAGACCAAGATTAGGCACCCTTTCAGGTATCTAAAGATACGCTTTACAGCGTGCAAATGTGATTCTTTAGGGGTTAGCCTGAAACCTGGCACATAAACATGTTGCAAACATTATATCTGGTCGACTGGCAGTTAAGTACATCAGTGAACCAACCATACCTCTATAGTCAGTTATGTTAACTGGTTTGCAGTTGGGTCAGAGTCCAAATTCAATGGTGCTGCAATAGGTGTTTTTCGATGGGATTGAATCATATTTGTATTTTCTTAACAAATCTCTGACATATTTTCCTTGGTTTATGAAAATTCCATTTTCAGTTTGCTTAATCTGAAGACCTAAGAAAAATGTTAATTCACCCATTAAACTCATCTCATACTCAGATGACATGATTTTAGAAAACTTTTTACACATTGCATCATCAGTTGACCAAAAATAATGTCATCAACATAAATTTGTACCAATAAGATATTACCTCTTTCTTGTTTCATTTTCTTTTTTTCTTTAATGTCATTTCCAAGTCTGGCCAGTCTTCTGCTATCACTATCTGAAACTGGAGGAAGTATGTCAGTATTTCCAGTTTCCAACATTTCATCAGTGGCCGGCTGGGCAGATGCTTCAACAGCCAAACCTTTACCCTTATCCAAAACAACATTCCCCTATCACCATCATCACCAGATCCACCTCTTTGCTCACCAGCTTCAGTACTGGTAGCCACAACCAATTCTCTTCCAGATCCAGATGGAGTCCTTCCAGGTGCAACTGGTCGTGTAAGGACTGAACTTCTTTCCCCCTTGGCAGCATCTAGACCTGCCCTAATTGCGTCCCATTCAGAGGGGTGAGATGTAACCGGTCAAGAGGCTGCCATGACTGCAAGTCCTTACACTCTTTGAAGATGCCACACATCATCCTGAAGGACCTCCATAAATGGTTCGTCTCCTTGGACTGGTCAAGACATTTGCAAGAACTTGGTCTTGACCAGTTTTTTAATTCATTCAAAATTTTGGAGTCTTCATCCAACCCAGAGACAACCCTTTCCTTCACATCCTCATCACTCTTCTTCATATTCTCTACTTCAGTGGTCAGTTTATTCAATGATTCAGCATGTAGAGATACTTGGGTGTTCAAATTCTCAATGCTGCCCCTCAACTGGTTATCTCACTGGTAAGTGGGGCCAGATCAACCTGAGGAGTGGCCAGCTTGGTGATCTCAGACATCACCCTTTTCAATCAAACGTTCTTCTCTAGCACCCAACGTATCTTCTATCTTCTGACCAACTGAAGACATCAACTGCTCTCCAAGGCCAGTTACATCTAGGCCAGGTCTTTCATTAAGTTCTTTAACCTGCCTTTCAATCTCTCTCAAGTCAACCTCTGAAGTTCTGACAGTATTTCCTAGCAGGTTGGAGATTGAACTGGTGACCTTGGAGTGAGTTAGGTCAAAGGCTTCTTTTAGAGTACCAGCCAGATTGTTGCAGCCAGTGACCAACTCATTAAGCTTCTTGAACACCAAGTCTTCATTTGAAGAAAACTTGTTTATCCCCAGATCGACCACCTTAATATTTGTCAAAGAGTCCTTGTGGTATCTGGAGAAAGACTTGGTATTCTTGTCAAGTGTCTTCTGAATCTCCTCCACCTGGTAAGAAGGTTTTGGAGATCGGCTTGTAGTGAGACAACTTGGTTGTCCAGTGACAAAGGAGAAGGTGTCACTGGACTACTTGCAGTTACTACTGGAGCAACTGGAGGAGGCAAACTAATGGAAGTCTCCCCAGTTGTCAGGCCAACAGTTGAATATATAGAAGGAGTGGTGGAAGAAGAAAGGACTGGAAATTCAATGTGTTGTTCATGCTGAAAATGCTCAGGTGTGAACAACGGCGACGGTGGTGGGGGCATTTCTCGAGCAAGTGAGAATTGCCCAGTTGGTGAGGGAGCGGAATATATTGGTAAGGATATATCTATAGGCGTATTTTCTTGAGGGGGTGAAAATGAAATTGATGCGTCTGGAGGTAAGACTGGAGATGAAGGGTCTTGAGCTTGTACAGAGCATCAAGAATCTCCTGGTCTGTTTCAGTACCTTCAGAATCCGAAGATTCTATAAGGATTTCCTCGTCATTAACACTCATGTCCAGATCCATGAATGTGACAGAGGGCTGTTCAGTTACCTGGACAGTCTCCAGATGACCTTCCACAGTTTCCTGGATGGGTACATCTGTTGGAGGATCAGATACCGAAGTATCTTCACCAGGGATAGACGTGATTGGAGTTGCTTCAGTTATGGTTGCTCTATCCTCAACCACAACTTGACGAACTGGAGGGTCCCTCATTATTTTGAGGCCCGCCCAATTGTCTTTCTGATTCACTTTCCAAAGGGTGCATCAGTTTTAGCAAATGCCAGTTGCATTCGCTCTGGAATTTCGACCTCTCCAGCTTCAGATACCAGAGAGTCTAGATTCCTCAACATATCTGGCCTTGTGTACGGTGAATCTGTACTTTTATACTCTTCATGGCCCAGAATTTGTTGAAAACAGAGAGAGAGAAACCTTGAAAAGGGGATACACACACCCCTGGAGCCCTTCAGTTTTTGTACTAGGCTTCTATACAACATATCTGCAAAGTCCACTCTCAATCCGTTCCACAAGCAGTAAGCCATCTCTGCTTGCGAGGAGTTAATCTGGTCAAGTCCACCAGAACTCCCACCCATGCTCTCCACCAGGTGGATGAAAAAATACCTCCATGAGGGTGTAAGGCCCTTCATGGTCATCGCACCTTTTGTCTTCAACACCCCATTCTCCAAACACTCCCTGTGTCCCATTTCCAGGAGTACTTGGCGAAAGTTTATATTAGGGGGCAAGACGACTGGAGATTCACCCTCTCTCCAGTAATTGAGGCGTAAGGCATCCCTCAATACATCGGCTGACAAGGTACACTGGATTGTTCCATCCTTTAATGTGAAACTGATGGAGGAACAATCGGAAGAAAGAACGGCAGTGTACCAAAACTCACATAAGTAGTTGTGAAACAACTTACGTGGGTTTAGAGAGAATGAGGGTCCTATTGGAGAATTCTTTAAAACCTTTTGAATTCTACCAATAAGGGTATCGGACCCTTGAGATCCTCGTAGGCTGGCCATAGGATTATTTGGATTTAGTTTTATGGCAGCACTACTCGGAGCACCAGGTGCCTGTGTGACATCTGGTGAGGGATTATATGGAACAGTCAAGAGATTTACATCTCTTGAACGGGATGATCTAGGAGCCATAGAATGAAAATGAAATTTAGGATTTAGGTTTTTGATTTGTGAAGCAAAGAGAAGAATGAAGCAATGTTGATGATTGGAAGTAAATGAAGGAATGTAAGAGAAGGAAAAGTAAATGAGTTTCGGAGTAAATAAGGGTATTTATAAGGGGATTCAAGATCCCAATGTAAAACCAAAAATTATATTTTATTAAACCAAATCAATTTTGAAGATATTTTGACAAAATGAGTTTGAAGCTTGAAATAAAAATATAGTTTTCCATGTAAGCATTAAATGTTACCATGTCAGCATTAAATGCTACGACGGCTTACTTTACCCATGACCCCACTCACTTTTTGTTTTCCCAATACAAACAGTTGTCAAGTACTAAAATGGTTTCAAACACGTCAGATCACGATATCAAGTGGTTTAAAACACTCGAGTATCATCACGTGTCACACATATTGACCAAGTATTTGTAACGTTTTAAAAATTTAGACAAAGACTGAACCTGGTAACTGGAGGATCAGTCCAGTAACAGTTTCCAACTGAAGAGTTCTCCAGTTGCATTTTCAAACAAAAACGAATTTTAGTCAGAAAATTATTTTGAGTCTTTCCCCCTAAAATGATGATCCAGTATCAATTAGTGCCAAGATATTATCACAAAGGCGTTCGATAGCCTGGCGAGCAAAGATTATCTGGACCTCCTCAACTGGAGAACTTCATCAGTGTCACTGACGCGTTCATAACAAAGAAAGCTCCAGTTAAGGGTTTAACATTCTCAGTTCGCTGATGAGATGTTTAAAGGTTTTCTCATCGAGAGGTTTAGTAAAAACATCAGCTAACTGTTTGTCAGTGGGGATGAAATGAATTTCAATATCTTCTTTCATAACATGATCTCGAATGAAATGATACCTGATGTCAATATGTTTGTTTTGGAGTGCATCACTGGGTTGTGAGATATAGCAATTGCACTGGTGTTGTCACAAAAGATTGGGGTCTTGGTATACTTCTGACCATAATCTAGTAACTAGTTCTTGATCCAGAGAATCTGGGCACAACAACTGGCCGCAGAAATGTACTCTGCCTCAGCAGTGGACATAGAGACTGAAGTCTGCTTCTTGCTGGTCCAACTTACCAGTTTTCCTTCAAGGAAATGACAACCACCAGTTGTTGATTTTCTATCTATCTTACAACCTGCATGATCAGAATCTGAATAACCCATTAGATCTAATCCTGAGCCTTTGGGGTACCAAAGACCAAGATTAGGACACCCTTTCATGTATCTAAAGATACGCTTTACAGCGTGCAAATGTGATTCTTTAGGGTTAGCCTGAAACCTGGCACATAAACATGTTGCAAACATTATATCTGGTCGACTGGCAGTTAAGTACATCAGTGAACCAACCATACCTCTATAGTCAGTTATGTTAACTGGTTTGCCAGTTGGGTCAGAGTCCAACTTCAATGGTGCTGCAATAGGTGTGTTTTTCGATGGGATTGAATCATATTTGTATTTTCTAAACAAATCTCTGACATATTTTCCTTGGTTTATGAAAATTCCATTTTCAGTTTGCTTAATCTGAAGACCTAAGAAAAATGTTAATTCACCCATTAAACTCATCTCATACTCAGATGACATGATTTTAGAAAACTTTTTACACATTGCATCATCAGTTGAACCAAAAATAATGTCATCAACATAAATTTGTACCAATACGATATTACCTCTTTCTTTCAGGTTTCATTTTCTTCTTTTCTTTAATGTCATTTCCAAGTCTGGCCAGTCTTCTGCTATCACTATCTGAAACTGGAGGAAGTATGTCAGTATTTCCAGTTTCTAACATTTCATCAGTGGCCGGCTGGGCAGATGCTTCAACAGCCAATCCTTTACCTTTATCCAAACCAACATTCCCACTATCTCCATTACCACCAGATCCACCTACCCTTTGCTCACCAGCTTCAGTACTGGTAGCTACAACCAATTCCTTCCAGATCCAGATGGAGTCCTTCCAGGTGCAACTGGTCGTGTAAGGACTGAACTTCTTTCCCCCTTGGCAGCATCTAGACCTGCCCTAATTGCTTCCCATTCCGAGGGGTGAGATGGCAACCGGTCAAGAGGCTGCCATGATTGCAAGTCCTTACACTCTTTGAAGATGCCACACATCATCCTGAAGGACCTCCATAAATGGTTCGTCTCCTTGGACTGGGTCAAGACATTTGCAAGAACTTGGTCTTGACCAGTTTTTAATTCATTCAAAATTTTGGAGTCTTCATCCAACCCAGAGACAACCCTTTCCTTCACATCCTCATCACTCTTCTTCATATTCTCTACTTCAGTGGTCAGTTTATTCAATGATTCAGCATGTAGAGATACTTGGGTGTTTAAATTCTCAATGCTGCCCCTCAACTGGTTAATCTCACTGGTAAGTGGGGCCAGATCAACCTGAGGAGTGGCCAGCTTGGTGATCTCAGACATCACCCTTTCAATCAAACGTTCTTCTCTAGCACCCAACGTATCTTCTATCTTCTGACCAACTGAAGACATCAACTGCTCTCCAAGGCCAGTTACATCTAGGCCAGGTCTTTCAATAAGTTCTTTAACCTGCCTTTCAATCTCTCTCAAGTCAACCTCTGAAGTTCTGACAGTATTTCCAAGCAGGTTGGAGATTGAACTGGTGACCTTGGAGTGAGTTAGGTCAAAGGCTTCTTTTAGAGTACCAGCCAGTGACCAACTCATTAAGCTTCTTGAACACCAAGTCTTCATTTGAAGAAAACTTGTTTATCCCCAGATCGACCACCTTAATATTTGTCAAAGAGTCCTTGTGGTATCTGGAGAAAGACTTGGTATTCTTGTCAAGTGTCTTCTGAATCTCCTCCACCCTGGTAAGAAGGTTTTGGAGATCGGCTTGTAGTGAGACAACTTGGTTGTCCAGTGACAAAGGAGAAGGTGTCACTGGACCACTTGCAGTTACTACTGGAGCAACTGGAGGAGGCAAACTAATGGAAGTCTCCCCAGTTGTCAGGCCAGCAGTTGAATATATAGAAGGAGTGGTGGAAGAAGAAAGGACTGGAAATTCAATGTGTTGTTCATGCTGAGAAAGCTCAGGTGTGAACAACGGCGACGGTGGTGGGGGCATTTCTCGAGCAAGTGAGAATTGCCCAGTTGGTGAGGGAGCGGAATATATTGGTAAGGATATATCTATAGGCGTATTTTCTTGAGGGGGTGAAAATGAAATTGATGCGTCTGGAGGTAAGACTGGAGATGAAGGGTCTTGAGCTTGTACAGAAGCATCAAGAATCTCCTGGTCTGTTTCAGTACCTTCAGAATCCGAAGATTCTATAAGGATTTCCTCGTCATTAACACTCATGTCCAGATCCATGAATGTGACAGAGGGCTGTTCAGTTACCTGGACAGTCTCCAGATGACCTTCCCCAGTTTCCTGGATGGGTACATCTGTTGGAGGATCAGATACCGAAGTATCTTCACCAGGGATAGACGTGATTGGAGTTGCTTCAGTTATGGTTGCTCTATCCTCAACCACAACTTGAGACGAACTGGAGGGTCCCTCATTATTTTGAGGCCCGCCCAATTGTCTTTCTGATTCACTTTCCAAAGGTGCATCAGTTTTAGCAAATGCCAGTTGCATTCGCTCTGGAATTTCGACCTCTCCAGCTTCAGATACCAGAGAGTCTAGATTCCTCAACATATCTGGCCTTGTGTACGGTGAATCTGTACTTTTATACTCTTCATGGCCCAGAATTTGTTGAAAACAGAGAGAGAGAAACCTTGAAAAGGGGATACACACACCCCTGGAGCCCTTCAGTTTTTGTACTAGGCTTCTATACAAAATATCTGCAAAGTCCACTCTCAATCCGTTCCACAAGCAGTAAGCCATCTCTGCTTGCGAGGAGTTAATCTGGTCAAGTCCACCAGAACTCCCACCCATGCTCTCCACTAGGTGGATGAAAAAATACCTCCATGAAGGTGTAAGGCCCTTCATGGTCATCGCACCTTTTGTCTTCAACACCCCATTCTCCAAACACTCCCTGTGTCCCATTTCCAGGAGTACTTGGCGAAAGTTTATATTAGGGGGCAAGACGACTGGAGATTCACCCTCTCTCCAGTAATTGAGGCGTAAGGCATCCCTCAATATATCGGCTGACAAGGCACACTGGATTGTTCCATCCTTTAACGTGAAACTGATGGAGGAACAATCGGAAGAAAGAACAGCAGTGTACCAAAACTCACATAAGTAGTTGTGAAACAACTTACGTGGGTTTAGAGAGAATGAGGGTCCTATTGGAGAATTCTTTAAAAACTTTTGAATTCTACCAATAAGGGTAGCGGACCCTTGAGATCCTCGTAGGTTGGCCATAGGATTATTTGGATTTAGTTTTATGGCAGCACTACTCGGAGCACCAGGTGCCTGTGTGACATCTGGTGAGGGATTATATGGAACAGTCAAGAGATTTACATCTCTTGAACGGGATGATCTAGGAGCCATAGAATGAAAATGAAATTTAGGATTTAGGGTTTTTGATTTGTGAAGCAAAGAGAAGAATGAAGCAATGTTGATGATTGGAAGTAAATGAAGGAATGTAAGAGAAGGAAAATAAATGAGTTTCGGAGTAAATAAGGGTATTTATAAGGGGATTCAAGATCCCAATGTAAAACCAAAAATTATATTTTATTAGCCAAATCAATTTTGAATATATTTTGACAAAATGAGTTTGAAGCTTGAAATAAAAATATAGTTTTCCATGTAAGCATTAAATGTTACCATGTCAGCATTAAATGCTACGACGGCTTACTTTACCCATGACCCCACTCACTTTTTGTTTTCCCAATACAAACAGTTGTCAAGTACTAAAATTGGTTCCAAACACGTCAGATCACGATATCAAGTGGTTTAAAATACTCGAGTATCATCACGTGTCACACATATTGACCAAGTATTTGTAACGTTATAAAAATTTAGACAAAGACTGAACCTGATAACTGGAGGATCAGTCCAGTACCAGTTTCCAACTGAAGAGTTATCCAGTTGCATTTTCAAACAAAAACGAATTTTAGTCAGAAAATTATTTTGAGTCTTTCCCCCTAAAATGATGATCCAGTAATCAATTAGTGCCAAGATAGTATCACAAAGGCGTTCGATAGCCTGGCGAGCAAGGATTATCTGGACTTCCTCAACTGGAGAACTTCATCAGTGTCACTGACGCGTTCAATAACAAAGAAAGCTCCAGTTAAGGGTTTAACATTCTCAGTTCGCTGATGAGATGTTTAAAGGTTTTCTCATCGAGAGGTTTAGTAAAAACATCAGCTAACTGTTTGTCAGTGGGGATGAAATGAATTTCAATATCTCCCTTTTCATAACATGATCTCGAATGAAATGATACCTGA
>CM067169.1:3661580-3684080 GCA_034093135.1 Erigeron breviscapus | reverse complement strand
ACTGGAGACGACCAGTTGCAGAGGTATATACCAAGTTCTAGATAGATTACTTATATAAGAGACAATAAGTAAAGAACAATGCAATAATACAAATAACTTGTAAACAATCTTGATGAGACAATATGTAGTTTTCAATGTGTAATTTATTTATTGATATTAAACAAATTACAAGGTTGATGCGGAACCAAGATAATACACGAATGTAAATATCCTAACAACCTATGAAATACAATTGATCTATACTCGGAATTTCTCTTCAACAATCGAAACACTTAAAGTAGTGAAATGTTCCTTTTAGCGATTGAGAGAATATTGCACAAGTTCACCAAGAATATTGCAGGTTTGCAAAGTGTGAAGTATTTATCTTGTGAGTTCGAATACTTAAATTCTTGGTTGTGCAATGACTTGTATTTATAGGCAAAGTTAACATTGGGATGTTAACTTTAGCCGTACAAATGTGGTTGGGAGCATTTAAGGAATAGCATTTAATTCCTTAAAAAGCATTGTAAAGTCGCATGTTAAAGTGACTTTACATAACCACCTTTATGTACCTTTTAATACTTAAATAATAAGATAAGGCTTATTATCCGGGTAAAGGTACATAAAGCATACAAGTCAATTCCTCGTAATCAGTGTAAAGCTTTGTAAGGGCTTTTCACTGATGGTCTCCAGTTTGTAACTGACTAGAATGTCAACTGGGCTTCGCTGCCATTGCCATTCTCTATCTTCCATTTGTTGTCTTCGAATTCAACTGGAATGCTTCTTCAACTTGGTCAGTTCTCAACTGGAGGAAGTCTTCAGTTGCGTTAACTGTACGGTGCAACTGGACTTCAATATATTTCTCGACAAATCATCTTGGTCACCAGTTTTACTAGTCTCCAGATGCAACTGGTGACTGGCAAGTGTGAACTGGTGACTGGCCAGTTCCAGGTGAACTGGTCCTAACATGGACTGAACATTGTCCACTAATTAGATATGTAACCCCAAGAATGATTGCGAGAGCAGGCTTGCAATTGAACTCAACTGTTAGTGAGGTTGTGGAAAATGGCACATGGAGATGGCCACCTGAATGGAGGGATTCTGTTCCAAACTTGTTACCTCATACTCTTGTGGCTGCGCAATAGGATAAGCTTATGTGGAAAGACCGAAACGGCAATTTTAATGATTTCTCTGTTGGAGCTGCTTGGCAGGATTTGCGTCCAAGAGCTCCAGAAGTTGGTTGGTTCCATACGGTTTGGTTTCATCATAGTATTCCTAAGCATGCATTTCTGTTGTGGCTTGTGTTCATACGAAAACTCAAAACTCAGGATATGCTTAGATCATGGGATATACAACACTTGTCATGTACCAGTTCAGTTCTTTGCCCCCTTTGTGAGGTGCAACCAGATTCACATCCTCACCTCTTTTTTGAGTGTGCCTTCTCTAAGAATGTGTGGATTGGTATAAATTCAAGAGTGGGTGTTCAACTACAAATGTATGACTGGGATACTATCACCTGTCATCTATCTCAATATGCTAAGAAGACTTCGGCCAAAAGTGTAGCAGCCAAGCTCATACTTGCTGCTTCTACCTACTTCATTTGGCAGGAACGTAACTCGAGGTTATTCAAGATGAAGAAGAGAACAGAAGCACAGGTGGTGGAGACCATTTATAGCACTATACGCTTAAAACTCATGTCGTTCAGGTTCAGGAGGACGAAACGGGTGGAACAATTTTTGACAGATTGGGATCTTCCTATGTCTTTAATCAGGAGTCCCTAGTCGTTACTTTCTTTGCCTCTAGACCTACTATATTGTCTTCCCTTGTAGTGTCTTGGTATTTTGTATAGTATAGTTATAATCACAGTGTTACTGTATAATTTAAACCTACAAGTGATAAGTTAAATCCAATATTCTTTTTTGATTATGTTTCTCTGTTTCCTGCTTTTCATAGTTTAAATCTGAACTTTGTTGTATATTGAATTCAACATCACTTTATGGACATATGGTACTTTATACTTGTTTGAATTGGGTATCATCTGGCTCCCCCTATTGCTTCTTCCATCATGGTTTCAGTAGTGGTATTGAGCTAGTAAAATCTCCCTGCTTTGTTAAAGAAATAAAATAAAATAAAATAAAAGGGGCACCCTGCTCCGGAACCATGTTGTACATGACCTTAACAAACCAGTTATGTTTATTTGCTTTTATTCTTGTTAATGACATAATGGTAACAATTTGTTTGATCCAAATTTCAGAATTAGGAACCCCATTGCTAATGAACCTAAAAAGGGACTCTAGCTGCATAAAATGAATGAACCACTTGGACCATTCTTGCATTTAACTCTTAATAAAAACGAATTAAACCTCAATAAACAAACAGATTGTTATTACATGGTGCATAAAATGTTTCTTATTATTGAAATCTCTTCACTAAACACTCATATCTTGTTCATGTTAAGGGTTTCGATTTTTGAAAGATCTTTGTTAACTTCTTGTGAAAGCCAAGATTGGTATCCCTCAAGCTACAGCCTCCATCACCAAATTCCATCCACAATGACTATCAAATCCTCCGATGGTCGGGTGTGAGAGACTTACTTCTTGATTCACCCATCCTTTAACCATCATCCCTTGTTTTGTTCTTTCTATGAACAAATCGCTCACTAACTCCTCTAATTCTTCCAACCCATTTCCTAATTCTATTATTTGATCTCTTGAGATTCCAGTTCTACTTCCAAAGCTCACGTACACCACATGATGAAAAAAATCACAAGCAATATATGAATATGCTTTCTATTTGATTCAAACTTTTGCAATATTTGTTCATACAATATGACAGACTTATGTATACACACTTTTGTATAGACACACACTCTAAAATAAGATATACGACATACATATATATAGTTTTTCAACCGGGGTCTCTACTGTCATACCAGTTTGTTGAATGGGTGTCACGATAGTTAATTAGCTGTCTGTCTTTTTACATTTACATAGGCAACCCTTATCATTTGACATGTATACATACTAGACCCTAACATACTTTTCGGACTTGACACAATTATCCCAGAGTTTAGGTTAACTATCAGTGGTGATATATATACAAGATAAAAGTGGAGGGAGTATATGATAATGGGTTCAAATTAAACGAAAAAACGGGTCTGCAGTTTCAGGATTTGGAGGTGTGTAAGGAAAGTCAAACAACGGAACATTGTCTTGGATACCAAGAATGAAAAAAACCGTGCAAGATACCCGAAAAAGAAAAAGCCGAACAAATTCCGTTATGGCGTAAATCCGAGTGATGGAATGGAGTGTGACACGGTCGAAAAGGAACTCGCCACGTGAGAAAAAACCTGAAGCAAAAGACCCAAGCCGGCTTCAACGTCGCGAAAGTCGAATGACGGAACGCTGTCTTGGAAACTAAGAAGGAAAAAAACCGTGTAAGAAACCAAGATACCTTGAAAAAAAAACCCGAATAGATTGAGTTGTGGCATAAATCCGAATGATGGAACGGAGTGCGACATGTTCAAATCAAAACTCGTCACGTCGCATTATATTATTCACATCATCTTCTAATAATATAGAAGATAATAGTTTTTGGTCGAGCCTTATAATTGTTCATCCGGCCTCCTTTGGTATATTATTATTAGTATTGTATAAGCAAAACTTTGTGGTTACATTAGTTGTAGTAGTGGCCTCTTTCTTTTCTCCTCTACACAAACCAAAGGTTAAAACATCTGTGTTGTTAATTGGTGATGTTAATTGTTTTACATGCATGATCACTCATTTTCAATGATATATACAAACATACAGATACAGATAGATAGATAAGCTTTATTTTTGAATGGCAATAGATTTATATTAAATCAAAATGCTAGTAAGATACTAGACATGTACACAGTTCGATCCAAAACTGAAAACAACAATACTTACGTGGCTAAAAGAAAGACAAACACGTAAAATAGTTGGGCTACTAAGAATAAAAAAGAGATCCCATAGATAGATGGAGCAACGGAAAGTAACCGTCAAAGGGTTGTCCCTTACAATCGTCATAGGCTTATCAGAAGGCTTCATATCTCGAACACCCATTGCATCATGCCACATATACAGAGCGACTTAACTGACTTTCGACATTTTCAAACCCGCTGCTCACCGCTTTAAAGCACGGTGTAAAAATGTAACTTTTCGGTACCGGATATCCTCCAAAACTTAAGATCAATAGGGAGATATTCGCTCCATTTATGTAACTGTGCGAGAGAGAATGACCTGTGACTTTTTCCCGTAGGGTCTCTATAGCTCCAAATGTTTTCCGAATCTAAATCCTCGTGTGTTGATGGGTCAAGATAGTTAAGCCACGAAGTGTTGTAGTATGTGGTGTCTTCCAAAGTCGGAGGTGGGAAAGCAACACTAGACTCAGGTGGTTCATGTATTGGTTCAACTACAAGTCTACAACTGGGTCATGTACTTGATCAACTGCAATTGGCTATGTATCTAGGATAGTTGTATCTGATGATGGGATCTTAGCCGGGTAAGGTGACTTTGAAGAATTGTGTTAATTGGAATGGTTATCTTTGCTTGAAATTTTTGTACGGATACGACAAATTTCAGGCCATATTGTGTAAATACGAACTTTTGTTTGAAAATTTGCAAAACTACGAAAAACGAAAAACGGTGTCTAAGACACCGGTCTTGAGTTTTTTGGACAAAGCCGGTGTCTTAGACACCGGTCTTAACTAACCCAAAGCCGGTGTCTGGGACACCCGTCTTCACTTTTTTGATTTTTCCTGCCAAGGCCGGTGACACAAATACCGGTATTCACTTTTTTATTTCCCTTCAATTTCTTTACGGTGATGAAAACAATTATGTTTTAATGGTGTGATGATATTTGTTTCCTACTAGTGTATTAGTTTTGGATGATTTAAAATGTAAGTTTGACATTGAATACGAAAAAATGAATATAACACAAGTAGTGTGTGAAACAATATTTTTTCGGAATGGATAATGGATGAAACAAGAGGGAGAGGAAGAGAGAGGGAGCAAGGAAATGTAAATACAGGTTTAAAGAAGAAATTGAAAGAATATGATGGAGTGTAAGCAGGGTTGTGAAAATCGGCAGATCCAGCCGATTTCCCGGAATCGGCTCGTGGATCGGTGGGGGTAGCGAGTCGATTCTGCCGGACTCGGCCTAAAACTCGGTCAACTCCGGTCAACGGCATTAGATCGCGGTGGAGATAGCATCGTTTGGACGAGTAGTGATGAAGAGAGAAAAAAAATGGAGAGAGAAAGAGATACGGTGGTTGGTGGTCGTGATGGTCGGGTGTGATGGCAGATTATGGTGGTTTGCATTGTGAAGAATATGAATACATACGTACAGATATAAATATAGAGAGAGAAGATGATGGGAATTTGTGATAAGCTTTAATAGATAAATGAGTCAATGACAGACTTTTTACTGCATGTTTATATGAGCTTTCACTTTACCCTTTAGAATTATGATTTAGTCTATTTTGCTACCTTAAATGATATTCCCATTTATATTTTGTATTGTGTATTATGTAGTTCGTTAATTTTTTTTTCAAAATTTATATAAAGTTACAAAAAAAATTATCTATATATAATAAATTTGCTATGTTTTCTTTTTTTATGTATAAAATTTGTTTTTATACATATAATTTCAGAGTTTTTTTATTTTTACACATAAAAAACCCAATCCAATTTTTCTCCCGATCCGATCCAAGTTTTCAAAAATCCTGAATCCCCACCTCACCGATCCGATCCCGAGTCCCGAGTTTTTCACCTTTGGGTGTAAGGTGTTGGAATAGTAGAAAGGGGCTTTGGAAAGCTAGACACTACTCATATTTCCCATGCATTGAAAATTGAGAAATGGACAGCACATGAGTTGTAAAAAAAAAATATTTTATTTGAATTTGTAGGTAATATATAGTATAATGATAATTTGAACATATTCATATTATTTAAGCACATTATATAATTTAAATATGAATATTAAAATGCTAAACAACTTTTATTCCCTGACATCAACCCATTATTTTCCACTTCACTCATTTTCAACTTCACGTGGCACTTTTCTGTTCTCATGATTTCTTTTTATGCAGTATAAAAAAGCAACCTATCTATCTCTATCATCTTTTATGTGTCTCTCTTTTCTTACTTTTCTTACTTTTTCTCTCACCGGAAAATTAAAAATGAAAAGAAGACAATATCCAACGATTGAAGAGCCGGACGATCTAATATTCATTAAGGGTTCAAGTTTCCAAAATCCCTTTATATCATCAAACCATAAAAACCGATGTCTCACCTGGGATTTTTTTATGCAGTCTCATTTTTTTCTTTTTTTTTTTAATTCATCCCCTTGATCAATTAAAGTTGAAGACCGGTATTTGTGTCACCGGCCTTGGCAGGAAAATCAGAAAAGTGAAGACCGGTGTCTCAGACACCGGCTTTGGGTTGCCACATAAGCTAAGACCGGTGTCTAAGACACCGGCTTTGTCCAAAAAACTCAAGACCGGTGTCTTAGACACCGTTTTTCGTAGTTTTGCAAATTTTCAAACAAAAGTCCGTAATTACACCAAATGGCCTGAAATTGGTCGCATCCGTACAATAAATTCTCTTTGCTTTGCCCTTAGGATCTCGTGGTAACTTAGCTACAAACTTCACGTTGGGCTTAGGAATCTCAATAGCACCTGTTTTTTGGGCCTTCTTAGGCCTCCTCCTTATTCTATTAGGCTGCTGAAAATCTTGATCAACCTGATCAACTTTATTTTTAGTACCAGAAGTGCCCAACTCAATAATTGGGACAACAATAGCCTTCCTAGCTTTTAAATCCTCAACTGATCTAGGCTTATCTATGAAATCAATAACTTGTGCCCAAAATTATTACAGTGTGACTGTGATCTATCCGGTTTCCAATAATACTATAACCCGAATTTCTTCATTTTACTCAAAAGAAGTGCCTCAACATATGATGGGATATTCGAATCAGCATTGACCTTAACAGGTCATAGATGTTAACCCACAGTCAAACTGCAGTCGGTTTAGGATTTTCAAACTCAATATCAAGTTCCTATTGTTTCATCAAAACGGGGATATCACTAAACAACCATGGTCTATGTAACACCCCAACTAAGGCGGAACGTTGAGATGTACAGAAAGTCGAGTATTCAAAACAAAGGATAATAGATAACATTCACCATAGCTTTATTGGATAAAAATAATTTTACAATGCACAAGCATGTGAACCAATTCCCAAGTACAATACGTCTACTATACTTGGATATTGAGTCCACGAAACAAATAACAAATACATGAGATGATATACTACAATGATCAGGGCGGATTCCATTGTCCGTCACAAGGTTTGATCTTTGACTCCAATGTGCAATGCAAACAATCATGATGCATATAATTCCTCAAAGCTTACGCTAATTCCTGAAAAGCATGAAGAAAAAGTGTCAACTACGAAAACGTAGTTGGTGAGTGCATAGGTTTGCAAGTAAACCTCGTTACATATCCATTTCAAAATAGTTGAGAAATCCATGGTAAATTATAAAGTTTTCATTTGTCACATTTATCGTGAGAGAAAAATATATCAATCGATTGATCATTCATCATACCAAAACCATTCGGTCATCAATGTTTCAATATCGCCAATTTCAACAACTTTCAAGATTCCATATAAGGTCCAATACCCAAACCGTATGTTCAATCCATAATATCCAACCATAAATAATATCAATACCACTTGGTCAATGGTAAGACTACCATGACGTAATTCGATGAGATTGTTCTTGAGCCACTACTAAGACCGGTTATGTCCCAATAATCAACATATATAGTCCCAAATGATAAGATAATGATAAGCTTATGCTGTCAATCACGTGCATAATGATAACCAAGGGTCGTGCCATGGAGACGCCCGTAAATATATAGTAGTTAGAGCACCGCGAGGCCAGACTGGCAATGAAGGTGGCCACAAAGGCAGACCAAACATCCCACCGTTACCTATAATAGTGGATGAGGGGACAAATCCTAGTTGCGCAACCCTCTAACTACAGGCCTCAAATGAGTTAATAGTAGTATACAGGGGACCACCGTTTGACAGTACTCAAGCTCATCATATAATATATAACATGTTGAACATACAATATAATTCCCATATCGTTATCATTATTTCAAAGAATCATTTCATAAGAGAAAGTCATTTTAATTAATCATGCTTTTCACCCCGCAAGTAAAACATATAAAAGAGTTTGAAAGGGGGCTATGACTCACCTTGATATGCCGCATATTATATTCACTTATCCAAAATGGGTACTTCCCATCTATAGCTTCCTTGATCATATATTCCATCATGGTCCTCAACCATACTCAAAGCCAAGACTATCCCTACGATAGGACTAATATACGTAAGTTCCTATCTTAAGCCATCACTAAGAAATGCCACTTTTATTATGTTGTTATCAGTTATGGGATCCAAGTGTATTGCTAGTATTCTCATCTTTTTGGTTGTAGAGATTGATGGTGTAAAAGGTTACTTTCATTATGTACCTAGTTATAAGTTCTTTGAATTTCGGTAACTTGGTTTCATTTGTGGTTTCGTTTGGTATCTTAGGTTATCATATGGGAATGCCATATTAAGTTATGTTCTCTTAAACATTATTGGATGTATAACCAATTTTAATACGAATTAACATTTGTGATATCACTTTATAGTTTGGTTAACGTAATTACTTATGTTCATCTCACTTAATTATCTTTCGTGTTACTTTGATTGCTCTTATCTTTTAACTCACATATTTCTCGATATGCCGTATGATTACTTGGGTTTACGAAATTCGCTTAGGTGTTATGGGCATTACCAATTGGGCCTAAGGGTTATGGGCTTTTAAGTGACTTGGGCTTATTTTAGTTATTGGACTTAACCTTATTTGGGTTATGTGCTTAATGGGTTATATTGGTTATTGGGCTATATGGTTTATTGGGCCAAGTGTCCTACTGATTTATGGTCCTTTGGGTTCACTAATTGGGCCGGTTTAGCCCATCATGGTCTTTAGTCCATTCCTTAGCCCATTACACATATTATTAGTTCACTTCAAAATTTTCTGTTTTTACTTCACATTTTTATGAAATGTTGGCTACTATTTTGGGGTCAAGCCGAAATATTTGGACCTTTATGATTTTTTTACAGTGACATGTATGTGTCTAGTATTTTTGTGAATTTTGGCTTAATTTATAAAGAATTTTTAGTACCTCTAAATATTTTTATAAGTGAAAGTGGTCAAAACAGCCACTGTTTTGTGTATGAAAATGTTTTATAAAAGTTCTTTGGGTTATACTCTTAATAAAAATTCCATGATTTTATTTTAAGTTTAGGACACATTGAACCCACTTTCCACCGAGTATGGCCTCCTGGGACTTTATATTTTAGGAGATAAAAATTGTTAAAGTTGATAAAATATTCATACAAAAGTGCAGTTTTGACCAGTTTTAGTAGAAAAATCATATCTTTTGTTTGGTTCGGTATTTTTGAGTGATTCCAGTTGGTGATTAAACTTAACTCCTTTATCTACAACTTTTATTTTGAAAGTTTTTCTTGAATATGCCATCACATTCTCAGTTTATCCGTTCCAAGACAGAAAATGGATTCTGTCAGAAAGCATTTGGGTCCAAACAACTCACCAATGACTTAGTTTGCTTATCTTACACTCTTAATCACCTCTCACATGTTTGTTATTCACTTTTGTATTATTTTAGCATCAAATATACAGATTATTAACAATTTCAAGAGCATCAATCATCAAATAAAAACTGAATTTAAACAAAACTTAATCAACAAAAGATAGTCCTTACAAAAATCATCCAAAAAGTGAATGCATGTGACCATCTAACCATTTTAACAACAAAACTTTTATTAAATCTTTCTTGCAACAACAAAATGAGTTTCTTTATGAAAAATCACAGAAAGTAAGCTTCATTTTTATCAACAAAAACCGATTTTTGTAAAGATCTTTCAACAAATTTGAAGCTTTCTCATGAACTATCACTTTTGGATCTTATTTGAGTTGAATCCTTGAATCTTTCCTCTAGATCTTGACATGCAAAGGCATGAAAGGAAAGATTCTATCAACATGCCCTCATTAAGTGTATTCCAAGAAGAAAAATCAAAGAAAAACATGTGCTTCAATAAGAACATTGGAAGAGACGAACTAGTTAAAGAGTATGTGAAACAACCTTGATAAAAATCGGTTTTGGGGGCTGTTTTGGGCAGCAATCCCACGACCATATGACACCAAAATGAGCTCCTTGACATGCCTCAACATACCCTTGAATGATCTAGCTTCAACCCTTTATTATTATAGTTGATTTACTTAAGATTTAACCTTCATTTGTGATGATGTGTGAACCGAAATAAGAGAAGAGGGAGGAGGAAAAGAGTGCAGAATTTTTTTGAGAGAAAATATGTGTGTGTTGTGTTTTACTAAAATGAAAAGAGTGTGTGTGTGTGGGAGAGTGTATGGACGTGAGAGGGGGGGAAAAGAGTGGGTTGGGAGGATGCTCATTGGCCAAGCAAAGTGGTGGAGGGTCATGGATTGGCTAGCTCAAGTGGTGAAGTTGTGGTGTAGGTGTATTTGGTCCAAAATGATGTCTAAGTTCAAAATGTGGGTGTGTTTTGATCAAGTTATGTAGTGATGGTTAGATTATGTAAATTTTAATTATACAAGTATTGGATTTGTAATTTATATGTGCATGCATGTATATAGATATGTGTTTGTGTTAAGTGCAAATATTAGTACTTGCAAGATTTAGATGTATGTATGTATGTATTTCGTGTATATGTATATACATATATATATTGGTGCTAAACATTATAAAATTTTGTTAGGTCGGAAATCGACCAAGTATAATTTGTTCAGAAATAGCTTGAAGTTTAGTGAAGACGTCTGCACAGAATTCTGAGATGTCTCAGAATTCCTTCACTGAAGCTTCACTTCAGTTCAGATCAAGGCAAATCTGAAGCATTCATTCTGAAGTCAAAGACTGAAGTATGAAGAAGAGAATCATCTCAGAAGCGAGCAAAGAGTGATTCTACCAGATCGAAGACTGAAGCATCTCAGTATAAAGTATTAACAACACTTTACACTGATTACGAGGAAGACTTTTTACTTTACATACCTTTACCCAGTTAATAGATTTATCTATTAATAAAAGGTACAAGGTAAAAGTATGGGTTTGGAACATAGTACTATAAGTCACATCAACTGACTTATATACTCTTCCTAGTATGAGCATGCAAGGAATTAGGTTTAATTCCTTAAATGCTCACAACCACATTTGTACGATCTTGTCCACATCATCATGGACTTGGTCTATAAATACAAAGTCTTCTCACAACTTGCAAACGGCTTGAAACTTTAGCATTGCAACTTGTGAGATATACTCTAAGTAAACTTACGAGTATTTTCAAGTTATTTAGATCACTTGTTTTTCAGGATTGTTTAGATATTTACACTTGGGTGTTTATCTTTGTTCCGCAACAATCCTTGTATTTGTTTATATATCAATAAATCAAATACATTAGAAAGGAAACAACGTGTCTCAATGCTACATACTTGATTATACATATATATATCTTATATAGTTTCAGCCATTTAGTTCTTATTATTTACTTTAAGTCAATTGCTTCTTGTTATCCTTATCTGGATCGTAAACTTAACTTGTCCATCAAGATTAGTTGTACTTGCCAGTCGGGTTTAGTTAATCATCTATATTTGGGACTCACAATTGGTATCAGAGCCTAAAGGTTGAATTATATCAATTCATTAACCTTTGATCTACATAGATGGCTGACTTTCAACAAGAACGTCCTGACCCAAATAACACTACTCCACCCCCTGTCATCAACAACAATATACCATCTCACAATGTACACGTACACTTTCCAAATAATCCTGTTCCCAAGTTTGATGGGAACAGTGAAAACTTTCAAACATGGAAAGCATGCATGCTAAAGTATATTGCTGGTGTTGAAAGACATTTGCCCGATATCTTAAAAGAAGGACCCTTTGTCCCCATGAATGCTTCTACTGTTGTCAGAAATACCGATGGGACTCCTAGGCAGTCACCTAAGGAGAAGGATCATTGGTCTGAGGAAGATCATAGACTTGTAGACCTTGACACCAAGTTACAAAATATGATTTTATATGCAGTTCCTGAAACCCTAATGCCTACTCTTGTTTTACTTGAAAACTCCAAATTAATGTGGGAAGAACTAATGACACAGTTTGAAGGCACAAATGAGACAATTGTCACAAGAAAAGTTGCTTTAAACAAAAGATATGAGTCTTTTTTTGCTGTCCCTGGGGAAACCTTAACTCAAACTTACATCAGATTCACAAATCTGGTAAATCAACTGAAAGCCCTGGGTGTAACCAAAGATAAAGAAATTTTGTTGGAAAAATTTTGTGACATTTTGCCTTCCAAATGGGAAAATTTAATCTTGGTCTTGAGACAAGGCAAAACTTTGCACAGTCACACTCTTGCTTCCCTTTATGGAGCCTTCAGATATACTGAAGAAAACAAAGCTGAGAGAGCTTTGGCTGAGCAAGATGCCAAAAACCATGTTTCTACCAGTTCTGGTATGGTTCAGTATTCTGAACCACATAATACTGCTCTACTATCTTCTGAGAGTGACATCTTTGACTCGATGAAGAAGATGGTTTCTGAAATGTTAAAAACTGGTGTCTCTGCTAATGTTACTCATGATTGTGATGAGAATGACAATGATGATCTGGTTGCCATGCTGGCTAAAACGTTCAATCGTTTTAAGGCCAAGTCAAATCGATCTGGCAAACCCTTTGCTTCCAGTGCTTCTATTGACAAGTCCAATCTTGAATGCTTTAAATGCGGCAAGAAAGGACATTTCATGAAGGAATGCAGATCTAGTTAACCATCATCATCACAATCTGCTCCTAACCATTCTATTTTTCAGAAATCTGATGACAGCTATAAGGCCAAATACAAGAAGTTAAAGGCACATATGGCTCTTCTGGCACAAGACAACTCAAGCAACAGTTGTATGATTGCCAAACTGAAAAATGGGAAGATTCTGATGAATCATCTGATGATGAAGAAGAAGTAAGGGACATGTGTTTCATGGCACAAGAAGATCAAGGTCATTTGGTCAAATCCGATGTTGAATCTGGTCGCTGGGTGGATATTGTAATGAAAAAGGTCAGTAATTTTGGCTTTGAAAGTAATGAGGAACACAAACTGGACCTTTTGGTTCTTTTAGAGGCTGACATCTCTTTTGTTGAGACAGTGCGTTCAGAAAGCCTAAAAATGTTTGAAAACAATGCTTCTGAACTGAACGCCAGTCATGCCAGACTAAAAGAACTGAAAGATGTTCAATTGGCTCTAAAAAGTTATCAGTCTATGGTTGCAACTTTGGAATTGGAAAAGGAAGAATTAAAATCCATCCTTGAAAAAGAACAAGCAATCATTAAATCTTGGATGAAAGCACCAAGGCCAGATGCTGCAATTAAAAATACTTTTGCATCACAAAGAGCAGCATATGAGTCTGGTGATCTTCATTTGGCATCTATAATCACTGATTTAGATGCACTTCCAAAGGAAATAAAACCTGAAATCATTTTTCCTAAAGTTGGCAAGCAGAAAACTGTAACTAATAAAGCTCAGGAACAATCTGAGGGCAAATCTGAAACAGCTCAGACAACTGTTTCAGAAAGCAAGGCTAAATCCAAAAAGCCATTCCCTCAGACTTCATCTAAGGTTCCTAAAAACCTAAAGAAGAAGAAAAATTTCTCCTCCACTGAGCCTTCTACCTCAGATTCTGGTAAGGCTCAGATGTCTAAAGAAGAATCAATTTTGTTAAGGTTAGAAAGTCAATTTCAACTATTGGCTAGACAAGTGCAGAGCTGTAATGCACGTTTAAAAAATGTTGAAACTCCTCCTTTTCAACCTAAACAAAACATAAAACCTTTTTCTAAGCAAACAAGAAGAAATCTGAAAAGAAAAAGGTTGAAAACCCCATCAAACCAACTATTTTTCTGTCATCTGAAATAATGACTGAAATCCCCTTTGATCCTTCTGTTCCTTATGAACCAAAGAAATCTGAGACTGCTAAGGGAGAGTCTAGTGAACCCATCCAAAGATGGGTTCCCAAAAAGAACTAATCTTTGTTTGTGTGCAGGGAGACCGAAAGAAGAATATATGGTTTCTGGACAGTGCTGCTGGCCGAACCATTACTGGTTATCAGACCCTGCTAGAGGAATATAGGGTGCAAGAGGGGCCCTCAATAGTTTTTGGAAATGATGGTAATGGGAAAACTGAGGGATATGGTGTGGTGAATAATGGTCAAGTCAAATTCACACGTGTTGCATATGTGAACGGTTTGAAATATAACCTGATCAGTGTCAGTCAACTGTGTGATGATGGCTTCAAGGTTTTATTTGATATTCACAAGGCACCATATTCAACAGGGATGGAAAGGTGGTACTGATTGCACCAAGGAAGGGAAACATTTATGTCATTGATATGAATCCTTCTACCTCTGAACAATGTTCTATTCAAAGGCAGATGAAGACACAAACTGGCTGTGGCACAAGAGATTATCCCATCTGAACTTTAAGAACATCAATAAGTTGTCTAGAAAACAACTTGTTGATGGGATACCCTCTATGTCTTTCAATAAAGACAAGCCATGTCCAGGTTGTGAAATGGGTAAGCAGAAAAAGAGCTTCATTCAAGACAAAGCAAAGCTTTAGTATAACTGAACCTCTTCATATGCTTCACATGGACCTTTTTGGACCAGTGAATGTTCAGACCAGAGCAGGAAAGAAGTACACCCTTGTTATCGTTGATGAATATTCAAGATACTGCTGGGTGATTTTCTCTCAGGTCCAAAAGTGAAGCTGCTGCTGAAATCATTGCTCTCATCAAACAAATTGAGCTCAAACACAAGCGAAAAGTTTGTCAGCTCAGAAGTGACAATGGCACTGAATTCAGAAATGCTACTCTGGAGTCCTTCTGCACTGAAACTGGCATATCTCAGAACTTCTCCTCAGCCACACACCAGAGCAGAATGGTGTTGTAGAAAGAAAGAATCGTACGCTGATTGAAGCTGCTAGAAGTATGTTGAATGAATCTGGTCTTCCCAAGAATTTCTGGGCTGAAGCTGTTGCAACTGCATGCTACACTCAGAACAGATCTGTTTATGTCAAAAGACACAAGAAGACCTCCTATGAAGTACTCAGAAATAGAAAGCCTAATATTGGATACTTCCATGTATTTGGGTGCCCAGTATACATTCTGAATGATTCAAGTCAGCTTGGAAAATTTGATGCAAAAGCTGATGAAGGATACTTCCTAGGATATTCATCAAATCGCAAAGCCTTTAGAGTCTTTAATAAGAGACTTGAAAAGGTTGATGAGTCAATTCATGTTACCTTTGATGAATCCAATTCTGCAATCTTTAAAATTCCATTCCTGTACCACCCTCAGAAAGTCCAATAAGTTTTGGTGATTCTGATCCTATTGCTGAAACTGATCAGTCACCTGAACCTGCTTCTGAACATCTCCGTTCAAAACCAACAATAAAAAAGCCTAGCAACATTCCATTTTATCCTCCAGTCAGTTTCAAACTACCTTCTGAACTGACTATTGGATCAGATGTACATGCTGCTTCTCTCTGATATCAGGCTCCACTGAGCAACCTCATTCTGAAGAATTTCATGATGCAAGTCATGATCGGCAGGAAGAAGAAGAAGCTGAAGATGTATTTTCTGAAGCTCCTCCTGAAGTTACTCAGAGAAGTTCTTGCACTGATATCATTATTCATCCTGGTCAATACTCTAAATGGACTAAAGCACATCCAATCGAGCAAATTATTGGAGAGTCCAGTAGAGGGGTTCAGACCAGAAGAGCCACAAGCGATCAATGCTTAAACGTCAGCTTCTTATCTCTAATTGAACCCAAGAAGATTGACGAGGCTATGCAAGACCCAAGCTGGGTTGAAGCCATGCAAGATGAGCTCAACCAGTTTAAAAGAAACGATGTATGGGAACTCGTTCCTTGTCCCATTAACCTGAAGAAGGAACCAATTGGGACAAGATGGGTCTTCAGAAACAAGATGGATGAAGATGGTCACATCATAAGAAACAAAGCAAGACTTGTTGCAAAGGATATGCACAAGAAGAGGGAATAGATTTTGATGAAACTTTTGCACCAGTTGCTAGACTTGAAGCTATCAGAATATTCTTAGCTTTTGCAGCTCATCATCAATTTAAAGTCTATCAATGGATGTCAAAAGTGCATTCCTGAATGGAGAACTAGAAGAAGTCGTTTATGTGTATCAACCACCAGGGTTCATTAATGAAGAAAAACCACATTGGGTGTACAGACTGAACAAAGCCTATATGGTCTGAGACAAGCACCCAGAGCCTGGTATGATACTCTTACTAAACATCTTCTTAAAAATGGTTTTAAACGTGGTGCAATTGATAACACTTTGTTCATATTGCATGATAAAAGTGATATCCTTTTAGTACAAATTTATGTTGATGATATTGTGTTTGGTTCTACAAATGAGAAGATGTGTGAAAATTTTTCTAAAATCATGTCTTCTGAGTATGAAATGAGTATGATGGGTAAACTGACATATTTTCTGGGACTTCAAGTAAAACAAACTGAAGATGGTATTTTCATAAACCAGGAAAAATATGTCAGAGATTTATTAAAGAAATATCAATTTGATTCAGTCTCATCAAAATATACTCCTATTTCTGCTCCATTAACTTTGGATTCTGATCCACATGGAAAACCAGTGGACCATACAAAATATCATGGTATGGTTGGTTCACTGATGTATTTAACTGCAAGTAGACCAGACATAATGTTTGCAACATGCCTTTGTGCTAGATTTCAGTCTGATCCCAGAGAAGCACATGCAAATGCTGTTAAAAGGATCTTTAGATACCTTAAGGGTGTCCCCAGACTGGGTCTTTGGTATCCCAAAGGCTCTAGTCTAGATCTAATGGGTTATTCAGATTCTGATCATGCAGGTTGCAAGATAGACAGGAAAAGTACCACTGGTGGGTGTCATTTCCTTGGTGGCAATTAGTAAGCTGGACCAGTAAGAAGCAGACTGCAGTATCACTATCCACTGCAGAAGCTGAGTATATTTCTGCAGCAAGTTGTTGTGCTCAGATTTTATGGATGAAAAACCAGCTGACTGATTATGGTGTTACTTACACAAAGACTCCAATCTTTTGTGATAACACTAGTGCCATTGCCATATCTCACAATCCTGTGATGCACTCGAAAACCAAGCACATCGACCTCAGGTATCAATTTCATTCGTGATCATATTCTGAAAGGAGATATTGAATTGCACTTTATTCCCACTGATAAGCAACTCGCTGATGTTTTTTTAAAACCTTTAGATGTCAAAACCTTTAAACATCTAGTCAGTGAATTGGGTATGTTAAATCCTTAGACTGGTAATCTTGTTATGAACGCCTCAGTGACACTGATCTGGTTCACCAGTCTGAGCGATCCATGTAATTTTTGCTCGCCTAGCTATCGAACGCCTTTGTGATACTATCTGGGCACTTATTAATTCATGGATCATCACTTCAGGGGGAATGTTAAATATTTTTCAAACTTTAAAATAAACCTTCATTTTGAGGGGGAACCTTTTTGCTCAGAAAAATGTATTTAACTGAAGCACTTCAGAAAATCAAAAATATGTCAGGAATTTATTAAAGAAATATCAATTTGATTCAGTCTCATAAAAAGATACTCCTATTTCTGCTCCATTAACTTTGGATTCTGATCCACATGGAAAACCAGTGGACCATACAAAATATCGTGGTATGGTTGGTTCACTGATGTATTTAACTGCAAGTAGACCAGACATAATGTTTGCAACATGCCTTTTGTGCTAGATTTCAGTCTGATCCCAGAGAAGCACATGCAAATGCTGTTAAAAGGATCTTCAGATACCTTAAAGGGTGTCCCCAGACTGGGTCTTTGGTATCCCAAAGGCTCTAGTCTAGATCTAATGGGTTATTCAGATTCTGATCATGCAGGTTGCAAGATAGACAGGAAAAGTACCACTGGTGGGTGTCATTTCCTTGGTGGCAAATTAGTAAGCTGGACCAGTAAGAAGCAGACTGCAGTATCACTATCCACTGCAGAAGCTGAGTATATTTTCTGCAGCAAGTTGTTGTGCTCAGATTCTATGGATGAAAAACCAGCTGACTGATTATGGTGTTACTTACACAAAGACTCCAATCTTTTGTGATAACACTAGTGCCATTGCCATATCTTACAATCCTGTGATGCACTCGAAAACCAAGCACATCGACCTCAGGTATCATTTCATTCGTGATCATATTCTGAAAGGAGATATTGAATTGCACTTTATTCCCACTGATAAGCAACTCGCTGATGTTTTTACAAAACCTTTAGATGTCAAAACCTTTAAACATCTAGTCAGTGAATTGGGTATGTTAAATCCTTAGACTGGTAATCTTGTTATGAACGCCTCAGTGACACTGATCTGGTTCACCAGTCTGAGCGATCCATGTAATTTTTGCTCGCCTAGCTATCGAACGCCTTTGTGAAACTATCTTGGCACTTATTAATTCATGGATCATCACTTCAGGGGGAATGTTAAATATTTTTCAAACGTTAAAATAAACCTTCATTTTTGAGGGGGAACCTTTTTGCTCAGAAAAATGTATTTAACTGAAGCACTTCAGAAAATCAAAATATTTCAGTTGAATTTTATTAACTGAGATGGTTTAGATCTTTTTGGAACTGACCATGCTCAGAATTTGTTTAGTCATCACTGAAATACAATCAATCTTTTCAAGATATTTTTGATACTTGGTCAATTGTGTGTACACGTGACCTACTGCATACTATGTTTTCAACTTACGTTGGTCATGCTTATGTGTCACACAAGTTGCGCCGTAAAAGAGAAAGAAATGAGTACTTTTTCTGAAAAAGTGTTGCAGGGTGGGGCCACTCAAACGTCTCTGCATTAAATGCTGACTTGACCCCAGAAATTGTTTTTAATTGGAAAATCATTTTATATTCCATCTTAAATTCAAATTCCTTTCTCATTCTTTCATTTACTTCGTTTTTCATTTACTTTCCAATCATCAATCTCTCTCTTTTATTCACTCTCAAGTTCCTTAACTCCTCATATTCCTTTCACTTTCATCTTTCAATTCTTAAAATGTCTAAATCATCATCTTCTTCGCAACATAAATCGCTCATAAATTTTGTATACACTCCATCAAATGATGTGAAAACATCTGCCACTTGGCCAAAGAATTTCACTCCGTCTCAAATCCGATTTAACATGAGCAATTTTTTGGCTCAATTAAATGTGAAATCCAAAACGCTAATGGGAAAAATCAATAATTCTGGGAGCAATCCCCATTCCATTATGCGTTGACTGCTAATCCTCAGGCATTGTATCATCGATACTTGCTTGAATTCTGGTACACTGCTGTGGTGAGTAAAGATGAACAATCCATCTCCTTCACTCTCAATGAGGGCACCAAGAAGTGTGTTATCACTCTTGAGGGGTTCAGAAATTTCCTTCATCTGAACTACCTCGAACCTTCCCAGGTGTTTGCTAAAAGACTCAAAGGAGTCAATTTCAGGGAGGTTCTAGTCGCCACCGGTCATGGCGATATGGAGGATGCTGATGGTAATTTGAAGACCTCCGGACACATATTTATGTCTGGATTTGGTAATTGCTGGAGGTTCTTCTGGACCCAGATTGTGGAAAGTCTTGGTGGCAACCATGGAGGGTTGGACCAACTTTCGTTACCCCAAGTTGAGATGGGGTATTATATTTGGAATGAGATACAGGCAGATTTTGCTGAGATTCTTTTCTCTCAGCTCATCATAAAATTAAAAGGAAAAAGAAGCCTGCATATCGCCTTTCCAAGATTTCTAAGCTTGTGTTTTATGGATATACTTGGAGAAGCTTATAATGAAGCTGGACCTGAAGCTTCTGTACCTGAATATGGCAGAGATTTCTCAAAGGCATCTACTGCTGAAAATGAGCCTGAACTCTCCTCTGCAATGCTTCAGGTATTCAATAAACTGTCTCAGCCACACTAGCTGGTTCAGAAAGGTCACTAAGTGGGCTACAAAAGAATGTAGGACCCGTTAGTCGACCTAAAGAAAAGTTGCCAATCGTTAAATCTGGTAACGATGCACCTGCTTCTGCAGATGTTGAACCAGAATCTGGTGAAGGTACTAGTGACCCAAACCAGGGCATATCTGACCAGATTGCAAAAGTGAATGCTTTCTGGGATGACGATGAGCTACCTCAGGAGAATCTTGATTCTCTTGCTGACTTTGAGTTTGACGAGGGATTATTGGAGGCGAATCAATCTGATTCTGAGCCAGCCACCATCCTCGCAAACGCCCCTCCTCCCCAGAAATCCAACAAGAACAAGATAATGAGCCTTATGTTCCACCACCACCATCTCACAAAATCCAATCTTTCCACCAGGTACCACTCCCGCATATGTAACCGATCCATCTTTCACTCATCACTTCAATTTCTTCACCCCCAAATTCATAACATCCCACCACCTATCAACTATGATGCCCCAATAGAGAAGGACTTGGATTCTGAGACAGAATCTGAGAGTCCAACTTACAAATGAATAAAGTACTGAAAGGGCTTGGTAAACTACCATTTGTTGCTCCTGCTTCTGCTCAGCCCCCACCTCCTTTAAATATAGAAGCACAGTTAGAGAAAACACAAACCGAAGTCCAAAGCCTTATTCTTAGGGTCGAGGATTTAACCAAGTCTCTAACTGCCAATACTAGTTCAGTGGCTGATATGAAAGGTGCTCAGATGTTCCTTGGAACTGAGTTAACCAAGGTTGCTGGAAATGAAGGACTAGTAGTTGGGAAGCTGAATGAGTTGGTGATGACTTGAAACAAGGTGAGCTCTGCAATCAGAGAAGCCTTCAGGTTAACCAAGAGAGATGTGCAAGCTTCGGTAGTTGCCAACTTGACATCTAGTGTTGAGTTGTTGAAGCAAGAGTTTATGGCTGTTGGAAGTGAAGTTCATGAGTTGGTTCAGAAGCCAAGTGTCAATGAGAAAGAACTTGGGACTTCTATTAGTGCTGGTATTTTGGAGAATCTGAAGTCTGAGCTCACTCAGAACTTAACTGCTCAGATTTCAGACTCTATTTCTGAGAAGGTTTGTATGGAAGTTAGAATGATGATCGCTGAACTGACCAAAGACACAAATGACAAAGTGGACAAGGCTGTAAATGAAGTAAAAGATTCAGTGTCCAAGCTTGAAGGTTCAGTTCAGAATCAATCCAACCAGTTAGAAGAAATTCTAACTCTTCTGAAGAAAGAAACTGTTGTTGCTCCTCCTCCCCCTACTTCTTTCACTGAAGAAGATAGAAAGATGTTGAAAGACTTAAAAGATCAAGAAGCACTGAACCTTAATTCTTCATTCAGATTAAGGGCTCAGTTTGCTACAATGACAAAGGGTATTTGTGAATGCCTAGAACAACAAAGTTGGGAACCACTAAAGGCAATTAAAACTTCATTGACCTTTATGCTAAGATGCCTTTAGAGATTCCCAAAGGGGGAAGTGGTGTGCCTATTGGTTTGCTGGCTAGTACTCAAGAAATGATCGAAGCAACCAAGAAGCAAACTGAGGTACAATCTGGTAGCACCTCAGTTCAGGGGGAACAAGTTCAGAAACCTGAATCTGAAGCTGGAAAGAAAGATAAGGGAAAGGCCCAAGTGGTGGCAGAACCAACAAAGAAAAATGCTAAGGGTTCTGTTTGGTTGTTGGTGAAAACGTTGATGAACAAGGCTACCCACTTCATGATCCAAATGCTGATAGCAAGAAATTAGAGACTTTGCAAAAGCAAGTCTCTAATCAATTTATTATGTGGGGAGAGAAAATAAGGAAAGAGAAAGGGTTCAACACCAGAAAATGGGAACCCTTGATCACATTGATGCTGCAGCTCTTGGTCTTTCACTAGAAAGATATCAGAAAATCAAAAATGATCCAAGAGTGCAGAAGGCTGTTATGAAATGCTCGAATATGAATATGGGGTAAATTACTCTCCCTTAGAACAAAAGCTGGACCATCTCACTTTCAAAATGTCCATTGAGGACTTGGTGAAAAATAGAGAAAAAGAAATGGCCATAAAGAAGAAAGAGATTCTGGCTGGAGTTCTGAAGGTAGAAAAAGAGTTGTCCAGACCACCCACAAAGCCCAGAACTGGAACAAGGATTGCAAAGAAAGATTCTCGTGATGTTGTCCATACTTCAATCAAACCAATTTCTGATGATGCTGCTGAGATCCAAAGAAACATGAAAAGGATCAGTATGATCACTATATGAACCATCGATCGCATCCAGCCAAAATCATTGATATGGAAGTTACAAAGGCTGATGGATTGAAGTTATTTGACTT
>CM067169.1:3590707-3660580 GCA_034093135.1 Erigeron breviscapus | reverse complement strand
TTCAAGAGCATCAATCATCAAATAAAAACTGAATTTAAACAAAACTTAATCAACAAAAGATAGTCCTTACAAAAATCATCCAAAAAGTGAATGCATGTGACCATCTAACCATTTTAACAACAAAACTTTTATTAAATCTTTCTTGCAACAACAAAATGAGTTTCTTTATGAAAAATCACAGAAAGTAAGCTTCATTTTTATCAACAAAAACCGATTTTTGTAAAGATCTTTCAACAAATTTGAAGCTTTCTCATGAACTATCACTTTTGGGTCTTATTTGAGTTGAATCCTTGAATCTTTCCTCTAGATCTTGACATGCAAAGGCATGAAAGAAAAGATTCTATCAACATGCCCTCATTAAGTGTATTCCAAGAAGAAAAATCAAAGAAAAACATGTGCTTCAATAAGAACATTGGAAGAGACGAACTAGTTAAAGAGTATGTGAAACAACCTTGATAAAAATCGGTTTTGGGGGCTGTTTTGGGCAGCAATCCCACGACCATATGACACCAAAATGAGCTCCTTGACATGCCTCAACATACCCTTGAATGATCTAGCTTCAACCCTTTATTATTATAGTTGATTTACTTAAGATTTAACCTTCATTTGTGATGATGTGTGAACCGAAATAAGAGAAGAGGGAGGAGGAAAAGAGTGCAGAATTTTTTTTGAGAGAAAATATGTGTGTGTTGTGTTTTACTAAAATGAAAAGAGTGTGTGTGTGTGGGAGAGTGTATGGACGTGAGAGGGGGGAAAAAGAGTGGGTTGGGAGGATGCTCATTGGCCAAGCAAAGTGGTGGAGGGTCATGGATTGGCTAGCTCAAGTGGTGGAGTTGTGGTGTAGGTGTATTTGGTCCAAAATGATGTCTAAGTTCAAAATGTGGGTGTGTTTTGATCAAGTTATGTAGTGATGGTTAGATTATGTAAATTTTAATTATACAAGTATTGGATTTGTAATTTATATGTGCATGCATGTATATAGATATGTGTTTGTGTTAAGTGCAAATATTAGTACTTGCAAGATTTAGATGTATGTATGTATGTATTTCGTGTATATGTATATACATATATATATTGGTGCTAAACATTATAAAATTTCTTAATGTACCTTCTATTAATTGAGTTATTGATTATATTTTGGATACATAGGTACTTGTTTGTTGGATCGAATAATTATAAAGTTGTTGTTACTTTACATATTCTTGAAGTTGGCTTGATTAATTATGGTTATATTCTTATAAGATTGTCCTATTTCTTTACTTTGAGATTGTCTCATGTTTGCATTTCTAAGATAACTAGCTATCTTTGGGCATTCCATTGAACTAGAGAGAAAGTATCACTATGCCTTAATGTTTAGAAGGCCAATTCTCTTGATAAACATCTAGGGATAATGCCTAGATAAGTCCAAATAAATTGTCCTAGTCGGAAATTGAGGGTTGTTACAGTCTATTCAAACAGTTACCATTATTGTATGTTGTTAATCAGCTATAAGATTGATAAGGTGTTAAAAAGAAAAATCAATTAAATAAAACTCAAAACACAACTATAGAACTATTTACATTTTACTACAACAAATTAGTCATTTGTATGCAATTCGTTTACGCACATTTTAAAAAAGCGTAAAACTTTTACGCACTTATAAATGTATACAATTATTCTACGGTAACAAGTGCGAACAAACTTAAAAACTTCACATTTAAAAGCGTAAAGAAATATTGTTACACATTAATAACTTTGTACAATATTATATTTGCACACACTTATAAATGTCAATATTATTTCTTCATATGTGATTTTTACGCATTTGCCTTGTGCATACAAATCACCCGGGAAGATATGATCTTCACATTGAAAAGTGTGTATAAGTATAAATTTGTATACACTTATTAGTGTGAACATTTTTATTCACACTTTTAAATGTGAAACATTTAAGTTTGTATGCCCTTATTGATGTAACCAATTTTTTCTGCTTC
This sequence comes from Erigeron breviscapus, assembly GCA_034093135.1. Lineage (NCBI taxonomy): Eukaryota > Viridiplantae > Streptophyta > Magnoliopsida > Asterales > Asteraceae > Erigeron > Erigeron breviscapus. Next base: position 3,658,607 of record CM067169.1, on the reverse strand, counting down.
AATAGAAGCAAACTTAGATACTATTTGTCGTTAATCTTTTAAACAAAAGTTTCTTAAGTTCATACATGTGATTATTAGTAGTATGTTAACATTTTGATAGATGGAACTAAATATCACAAAATCGCTCATAAGGGGCTCAAGTATTCAGCTCACGATCCTGTTGAAAATGTTGCCTACTATAAAGAAAGTGGTTTCAAACTACTATTGATGAGAATGTGGTGGAAAATTTGTTCAGAATAACTTCAAGAAAGTTTGCTCAAGTTGCTTCCTATATCTTAAAAAATGTTTAAATTTACATAAAAAAGTGATTACTAATTTACTTTCTTAGAATATTAGCTTTTTATTTTTGATGAAATGCCAATTAAATAGTTATTTTATTTTGTTAGGTCTTTGGTTGATCCAGTGAAACAGACATGAGCTACAGAGAGTACACATTGTCGTATTGTAATGTGTGACCATCCGGATGAAAGAAGAGACCAAGCAGAACGCATAAGATGAGTTATAGGAAAAATTTCTCTGCGTTGTGTTCTCCTATAACTTGTCTTATGCATCCTTCTTGGTTTCTTCTCTCAATCATCCAAGACAATGTGTACTCTCTGTAGCTCATGTCAGTTTCAATGTATCAACTGAACATCTAACAAAATAAACTAACTATTTAACTAGTATAAATAATTAAAGATGTTTAAAAAGCTAAAATTTTGAGTAAATAAATTAGTACTCACTTATTTGTTATGTAAATTTGAACATCAGCTTTTAGGATGCGGGAAACAACTTGAGCAAACTCCTTAAAATCATTCTGAACAAACATTTCCACCACATTCCCATCAAAGAGCAAGCAGAATGATGGTTTGTACCGTTTGCTTTATAGAACGCAACATTTTTCAGCAGAAAAAAAAGGGATGATGACACCAGAGTGTAACCAACTATGACCAAATGGTTATGTGATGTAGTAACCTACCAGAGTGGCTATGTGATGTATGTACTTTTGTTTTTTGGGCTATGTGATGTAACGGGTGACCGGCCAAATAAGTAGTCGGTTACCACTTAATTTTCATTAAATGAATAACCTATGTGTCATGCTGACATGTATATTTATGCATACATGGCTCAGGATGTGGCTAAAAATATAAATATATATACACACATATACACGTATATGTATATATACACAAACTACAACCTTCAGCCACCATTACCACTGCCACCTACAACCTAATCACCTGTATATATACACAAAAACTCTATCTCTATATATATACAATTAGTTTTTAACTCACACTCAGTGGCCGACCATTATTAGGGTTTCCTGAAGGGGTTTTTAAGGGTTCTGAGATCTGGGTGGTGGCCGCAGCTATTAGCTGGTTGATGGAGACGAGAAGCCGAAAAAGATGTAGGTTGTAGTGAGAACCGGACTCGATCTAACAGTATTTCGGTTTGTAGATTTGTGTTGAGATATGTTGGATTCAATGTTTCATATTTAATGTTTGAAACACAAATTCATAAACGGTGGCAATTAATTAGTTTTAAGATCGAAGATATGGTTGACTTAAAAATGGTGTCGCCGGATAAAATGGTGTTGCCGTAAAAATGGTGTCACCAGAAAAAATTAGTTTGAGAATGATTTGGGGATTAAAAGAATGAGGGTAGGGGCATCGATTTTTGATTTCATTATCATTGTTGAAGGTAATCATTTGCATTGGATTCTGAATTTTAACTACACTTCGGAATTAGGCTAAACCACTGTAGATAACTTCTGGCGTCGTTGTCAACCAGCTAATTGCTAAAATCAAAATGAAGATGGTAGGAGACAGATAACAGATGTATGTGTCAATGTTTGTATTTGTGTGTTCGTGTGTAATATATTGTCATGATAAAAAAAAAAAAGTGGTAAACGTGGTGGCAGATTGGGGTGGGTAGGGTATGTCACCCTAGGGGACCCTTATTTTGAGAACCCATTTTTTTTGTAAGAACCGTGAGAACTCTTAAATTTTATATTGGATCACATGTTTTTTTTGTTCATTCACATGTGAAACGTTATAAAAATATGTTGCAGAAGAAATTTTTTTTCAAAACCTTATATATAGCCGTTTGTCACATGTGAACAGAAAACGTGAACAAATTTATTCACAAGTTCATAAAATGCTACTTTGAAGCTATGTTATCAATTTCGGTGAAATTTCGGTGGTATTTCGGTGGTATACCGGTTTTCGGTGGTGGGACATAATTTCGGTATTGAATTTCGGTTTCGATATCGTTTCCGAAATTTTCGGTGGTTTTGACCGAAATACCACCGAAATTTCCGAAATTTGACCAAAATTTCCGAAATTTCGGTGAATTCTGTTTCAGCACTTCCAGGTTTTATCTTTTACTCTTATTTATGTATATACATAAATACTATGTTATATAAAATATAAAAATTTATATATAAAATATATAAAATATTAATATTTAAAATTACCGGTATACCACCGGTATACCACCGAGAAAACCGAAATTTCGCATACCAGTGTTTGACCGAAACACCGAAATTTATTTTAAACTACTTTGAAGGTTTCTTCAAAAAGTTTCTTCTACAACATACATTTTTATATCATTTCACATGTGAATGAACAAAAAAAACATGTGAACAAATATATAAATTAAGAGTTCTCATGGTTCTTACAAAAAAAATGGTTCTCAAAATAAGGAAACTCATGTCACCCATTGTTATTGTTAATATTCAACAAAAAAAAAGGTAGTATCTTATCTTATCAGTATTGATTTTTCCATACACATATTGATATAAATCTATAAAACAAATTATATATGACATTGCTAAAAATATGCGCGAAGATTTTTTAATAGTTCGTCTTAAAATAGTTCATCTTAAAATATAGCAACGATAACATAATGTAGCCGGAAAAAATGGTGTTGTCGGAAAAGTGGTCGGAGAAGATGCCGGAATTAAAAGTTTGCTGGTGGCATAATTAAATGTATTCAACTATTATTAGATGGCTATTCTATGTATCCTACATGGCATCATACGTGGCAAAATGTGACGGTTGGCGTGGCGTGACATGGCTTTAACTTGTTCCAACTAAGCAGTCACCCGCTAAATTACATCACATAGCCCAAAAACCGAAAGTACATACATCACATAGCCATTTTAATAGGTCACTACATCACATAACCATTTGGTAATAGTTGGTTACACTTCGATGCCATTATCCCATAAAATAACTGAATCTGCTCATAATGAGCGATTTCTGTGATCTTTTGTTCCATCTATTAAAATGTTAACATACTCGTAAAAAAACTAATAATCATATATATTAACTTAAAAACACTTTCGCTGAAAAGATTAATTGACAAATAGTAACTTAGTTTGTTTCTATTGAAACAGAAGAAACCACTTACTAATAATGAATATTAAGACTATGCGGAGTGAGGCAGCCTTCAGCCTGACGCCGCCCTTTTCCGCCTAATTTCCACCCGGCACAGTGCCCCGAGGGGCAGCAAAGCCCAAAAAAATTTCCACCCGGAAGATAAGTTCCGCCTTCAATCTTTGTTTCTCCTAAAAGAAAGAGTCATTGACTATCATATATACATATTTATACATATATCTGGTCTACTGTTGAAGTAAAAAAAAAAAAACTGAAGAAAAAAAATAACCAGCGAGAGAGATGGTGAAGAAGATGAAGTGGGTGGTGGGTAGGGAATGAGGATAAAGACAACCAAGTTATATATGTAGTATTATTATTATTTAGTTTTATTTCATTTTAAACCTTAATCTTTCATGTTTAAACAAAAACTACCGTAAAATCACATGTTTAAAAAAACCTACCATTTTTATATACTATTTAAATAAAAAACTACGCTTAAAATGTTTACTTTTTATAATTTTATATAAATTAATAATGTAAAAGTAAAAAAATAAATAAAAAGCCCCAAGGGAGCCCCAAAGAGGTGTCTCACTCCAAAAAGGAGGGGCATCTCCTTGTGAAGAGGCATGTCAAACCGAAACTAAGCTTTTAGGTGAACATGAAGATGTATCTGAACAAAATGTCAAAACTCATAAATATACATGAAAATATATGTATATACTATTAGTTTTTTCATTTATAAAAATAATAGACTTGCTTACTTTTTATGAATGTAGTCTAAACTACTTGCTAACACAAATAACAACAGCTTGTAGAGATGTAGGTGCAGTGATCATGTAGATATTGTTTTCTTTCTTGGTTAGCAGTTAGATACAAAAATATATAAAAAAAAAATCCTCTAGGTGTTGTAGATGGCAAAGGAAGGATGGTGGCTAATTATAAGTGTAGGGTGACGGCAGCTAACAAATGCAGGGTTCAAGTAATTTTGAGTTTTTTTTTAAGTATGTTATATTCATATCTCTTTTTGCTAGATTGTTGAATGGGAAATTGGAAACATATTACCAGGCTGCTGGTGAGAGGGAGGAAGGGAGGCTGTACATTGTATTGTGAAGGAATGAGGCTGCAAAAGTGCAAATAATGTGTATATCTGTATTTTAGGGTTTTTGATGGATCATTATTGGGCCATGTTTGTTTTCGATTTTTTTTAATGGCCATAACTATAATGTAAACTAGCATATGGACAACAAGAAAAAGAAATGCAACAAAAATTCATGGATTTGGTTTCACAAAGTTTGTTACATTAGCATATTGACAAAATATAAATCTAAAAATCTTTCACTGTTGAGGTACCTTCACGACTTTACCAGTATGTTGTTATCTAATTTAGAGTCAATATATGTTTAGTTTCCTATTTATAACATATATCAGGGGCGGATGTAGCTTACTACTTACGGGGGGTAATGCCCCCAATTACTTCTTATGAAATAATGAGATTGTGTTGAAGGTTATTCAGTTTTTAAGCCCAAGTTGTTAAGGTGCCCTCGGCTTAAAATGTGTGTGCCCTCAACTACTGTGAAAAGATTTAAAAGTGGATGGAATTATTTTTTCTTTAGTAATGTTTCATCAATACTTTGCTCATTATATAATATTTAAGTTTAGTGAATTTCTTTTATACCAACGATGTGGGATGCAAGAAATATAAAAACTCCCTTCAACTCTCAAATGTATTGTTATCGACAATTTTTACTTAAGTTTAGTGAGCTTCTTTAAATAATGTTTTTAGTTTTAGTTTCTATACTGTTGTATCATCATAAGATTAATACTTAATTTATTTTAGATCAAATTTTTTGTCATTAAGGCACAACTATGTAAAATATGTTGCTTTGAATTTGTGATATTACTATTATGGACTTTTTTTTGTATTTTCAATTCGCTGAGTATTTTAAATTTGCTACTTATAGGTCATGAATTAGTAAATGATTAACTATTTATTACATTAGTTATGTAGTTTGGAATTTTTTAGTTATCGATGACTTATCGATCGTAGTTTCATTTGATGTCTTTTGTGTTAATAACATCAAAATAGTAGAACTATTTTACTGATTACATTTGGGGAAACTTTACTATGTAGTTGTTTTCAGGCTTTTTTTTCCCATTATAAATAATTCGTCTAGCGGATAATATGCCATGTATTTATGCCATTATAAAAAAAACTTCGCCCCCGATAGACCAAATTTCTAGATCCGCCTCTGACATATATCATTGTATATGTTTTAACTAATGAATATTTGTATATTTTTGAAAATATCTGTGTGTTATAAATCGGTCTACGGTGGTGTTTAAGCTAACTTATTTGGTTAATGTTGGCATTTGAAAATTTAAATCTATGAAAATAATTATGTAGTAACGATGAATCCTATGTGTGGTCGTTACATATGTACAGCATCTCACAGTTGCCGTATTTGTTTGCTTCTCCGGTTTCATAAAAACAACAACAATTGAACTAGTTGGTTTATAACCCTCGCGTTGCGGGGCTTTAACTATCGTTTGCGTGATAACCCTTTGTATATGTGTTTATTTGGTGATAAAAATTGTCTACTTGGTACTCAATTGTCTATTTGGTATATACGTTGCCTCCATATGTTTAATGCATGTAGTTGGGAGTTGTGGTAATGGCATTTAAGCATAGGATGGTTTGGATTCGTTGGTTGAGCAATATCTAAGCATTAAATACATAAAATCTTCTTGATATGTTTTTATTTGGTGATAAAATTTGTCTACTTGGTACTCAATTGTCTATTTGGTATATGAGTTACCTGCAAATGTTTAATTCATGTAGTTGGAAGTTGTTGTATGTGTTTTTTTTTTTTTGAACAACTTTTTATTAATAAAATATGCAACGGTTGAAAAGATATCAACCTGTAGGTACAAAAGAGGGTTACATCGCGTTTAGCGGATTCTTAAGCCAATCGATCCAAGAAATGCTAGACTTTTTACATCTACTTGAAAACCATAAGTACGAGTACGAAACAATTGAATCAAAGAGAGAATCCTTTTTGAACTTTCCCGGTGAGAAGACTTCTCCATTTCTGAATTTCCAGATTATCCACCATCCGCAAGAAAATATCAACTGAATGACTCTCTTCTTCAGAGAAGTAGTTTTCAAGTCTTCGACCCATTGAAGTAAATCATTAGGACATGAAGGATTCATTGCTGGAAGTTCCAGCCATCTAGATATCAAACTCCAAACAGAAACAACAAGTGGACAAGCAGCGAACACATGAGTTGAGGATTCCACAGCACCATCACATAACAGGCAGGGGATGGTCTCAACATCGATACCTTTGTTCGAGAGATTAATCCTAGTCGGAATGGCGTTGAGCATAACTCTCCAGACATGTATATTGACTTTCCTGGGTGCAAACTTGTTCCACGTCGTGCTTGTATTATCAGGTAGGTTGTTTTTATCAATTAGCAACCTAACTTGTTTGACATTAAAATCATTCACCCCTTCCAATTGCCAGATCCATTGGTCGTGACTTTCACCAAGAGTAATGTTATTTAATAAAGACCTAAGCTCCATCCATTCAGACTCTTCTGCCCCACCCCTAACTGCTCTACGCCAATCTGCATTGAATCCCTCGTTTCCCCATCGCTCATCAACCTTGCATAGTTTCGAATTTTCCAGTCTATATAGGCGTGGGAACTTGTTTGCCAAGACTGAATCTCCAATCCATTTGTCCAACCAGAAAAGGGTATTACTACCGTTGCCAACTTTTTTTGAAATGGTATTAAAAGTAACAATACCTGATGCAGCAAGTTCTTTAAATACTTCAATAATGCCATGCCATGTTCCTGATTTTGTGACACACGTAGATGTCCAAGAATTAAAAGATGAAGGTTTGTATATATTGTCAATGACTTTAACCCATAAAGCATCCGGGTTATTTACGTATCTCCAAATCCATTTATACAATAGACTCCGGTTTAGCGAATCAAAAGAACCGATTCCCAAACCTCCTTGATCTTTATTTGCTAGAATTGTGTCCCATTTGACCCAATGCATCTTCCTATGATCTTCATTACCACCCCAAAAAAAATTCGCACGTAGCGATTCGAGCTTTTTTCTAACTGTCACTGGTAAACGAAATATCGACATGTAGTAAGTACCAAGTGCACCCAAAACAACGAGTTAGGATGAGTAAATGTCAAGTCAAAACCGTCCGATGTTCCCCGCACGTTTACAACCTATAATTGTATAGCACATACACGTTATAAACCAAATCGAACCTTAACTAGTTCTTTAAATGAGATTTAGGACTTTGACCGACTCTTGGGACTCGACATGGATATGAGAGAGGTCAAGACATAGTTTGGGTCGGGTTAAAGTCGTCTATGGATCGTCTCATGTCCGCCACCTATCGTTATGTCTATTATACACATTATTATACAAATGTATGTCAACCTTTCATGGTCATAAGGACCCTAAGTTGCACACTCGACTTTGATCAGCCCGTATGGCTAGTGTAGGACTCCATTGGAGTTAAGGAATGACCCGATTAAAAGCTTGACTCGGCCCTAGGAAAGAGGATGCAAAACTAGACAAATCTGAAAAACTCACAAACGGTGGCACCATAAGCTACGCTGGGTAGGGGAGTAGCTTACGCCGGTCTAGAAAACTCACTTTTTGGGCAAGTTTTGGCGTATTCAGCAAGAAAGTGGCGTAAGGTTCAAATGAGGCTTTAGAAGGCACCATAAGCTACGCCAGTATGGGCGTAACTTACGCTGGTCGAGACCTGGGCACACCAAGAACGGAAAACAAGAAAAACTCATGACCAAACACACCCAAAACCGAACCAAGAGCAACCCAAATCATATTTTGATCACCATTTGACCTTGTACACCCCAAGTAACTCGAACATAACCTTAGTGAAGTATAACCCATGATAAAACACAATCTTTAACACCCCAAACCACCACCAAATCGGGCCATGAACCACCACCAACACCTAAGAACCCTAAATTTGACCTAGGACCCATTTTTGGAGCTCAAATCGGTTTGGAAGGCTTGAAACTCTTTTTGGAACTTAATTAGACATAATTTAACATAACCCAATTCAAAATTTCTATCCATAACATCAAAACCATGTCAAGAATTCATCTTGACCCATTTCAAGCTTTATAACCCTAATTATAACCAGTTTCGGTTTTGACTCAAAATTTTGGCCAAGTTTCACTTCAATTAGACTAGAAACAAGATTATAAACATAAAAGGGTTGATTTGAGAGAAATTTGACTTGCCAATTCTTGCACCAAAGTCCAAATCCGAAATTTGACCCGAATAAGAAGATTTTCCTGCACTTAAGACCCAAATTTTTGATATGATGTTATTATGATGATGAAGATGATATTTTTAACTTGAATTCAACTCAAACAACATTAAATGAAGCAAGAATTTAGAGAGAGAGAGATTTGTGTTTGTGTGTGTGTTTCTTGCAAAGCTAGAGAGAGAAAGGGAAGAGCAAATAGGTGGATGAATGAATGAATGAATGGTGGAGGATTGGGAGGAGAAAGGTAAGAGGATAGGGTTGGGTTATGGGATGGGTCATGGGTCTAAACCATGGGTGACCCGTCTACATTTCTAGCTTATTCAATCATCGTCGTATATCGTGTCACATGGTAAGTCGATAATTTGACCCGTCAAGTATATCACTAGCCATAATGTCTCAAAATGAGATTAATTATATTGATTATTTAACTCGTTAGTCAAATTTCATATGAAGTCAAAGGGTCAAAATTCACGGATGTTACAAAGTGTTTGTCAACCTGGTTTACATTGTTTAGTCGAATTAACCATGACCATTACGAAAAGGAGAAACATGTCTAAGTAAACATATTTTAGATATTTGATCATTTTATTTGCTTTATTTGTCTACTTGCTTTATCTATTTATCATTTACTTTATTTAGTTTTCGTAGTTTAAAATCAACTTTTAAAACTTCTTTCTTGTATTTAACAAAATTCATTTCAAAATCTATATAATTTGCATAAGTATTCAATTCACCACCTCCTTGTTCGACAACCGAGTCATACTTGACATATACTTTGTATTAGGTCAAGTTTTGACTTTCCATTCATTCCATTTTCCATCTCCTTTTTATTGATCTTGGCCCGTTGACTTTTCAACGATGTTTTCGGGCCCGCGTCAACACCCAAAATGCAAACAAATGAAGGATATTACTCATTAAAACTATAACATAAACATATATAATTTTACTAATATCAGGTGTTTATGTCACTACTAGAAAATCTGTGTATACCCACGGATTTTCTCACGGCAAGAAATCCGTGGAAATTTTCCCACGGATTACCCACGGAATGGAGTTGAATTTATATAATCAAGTTATTTTTATATTTTTCCACGGATTTCCCACGAAATACCCACCAAACAAAATATCCGTGGGAAATCCAAGGGAAGTAAAAAAGTATTCAAAATATTTCCCACGAATTTCCCACAAATATGAAGTCGTGGGAACTTTCACTTATTAAATATTTTCTAACTTCCGTGGGTAATGCGTGGGAAATATTTTCCACAAATTACCCACAGATAGAAAATATTCGTGGGAAATCCGTAGGAAATTACATACAAAAAATGTTTCCATATTCGTAGGAAATCCGTGGGAAGAAATTACCCACGGATATATCTTAACCATGGGAAATCTGTGGAAATATTTTCCAAAAATATGTTTAGGTAATCCGTGGATAATCCATGGGAACACATTTCCCACGGATTTCCCGCGGATTATATGTTTCCGTGGGTAATTTGTGGGAATTCCATGGGAAATTTTTTTAAAAAATTTTCTAAGATAGTCCGCGGGTAATCCGTGGGAAGTATTTCTCACAGATTTCCCACGGATTATATAAGACGGTGGGAAATCCGTGGGAATTTCATAGGAAATATTTTTCAATAAATCTTTTAGACAATCCGTGGGAAAGATTTCTACGAATTTCCCACAGATTTCCCACAAATATGTTATTTCGTAGGATCCGTGGGAAATCCTTGGGAAAATTGTGACAAATTCATACAATTGTCAATTTTGTGTGTATATAGTGTATGTATCGATGTACATTGTATGTAAGTACATATATGTAATTCCTAAACATACCCGTACATACATATACTGCATTTTATATGTATCGTAGATATATGTATGTACGTATAATACATGTATATGTACATATAATGTATTTAAGACTGCACATCTATCCATAAAACACATACATGTCATACATAAGTATATATATCATTAATACACACGATATACCTAAATCTCATACATACTTATATATACGTACAATACCTACATATCTCACATATATACCTACATACATAGACGATATATAATATTCAATCACCAATATACTAAAACAGGATTGAAAGAGTTTTAAAGTATGTGGCGCAAGCTATATAAAGTCATGTGTCGTTTTGATTTAATATTTTTAAAAGTTTTCTAAGATAGTCCGCGGGTAATCCGTGGGAAGTATTTCTCACAGATTTCCCACAAATATGAAGTCGTGGGAACTTTCACTTATTAAATATTTTCTAACTTCCGTGGGTAATTTGTGGGAATTCCATGGGAAATTTTTTTAAAAAATTTTCTAAGATAGTCCGCGGGTAATCCGTGGGAAGTATTTCTCACAGATTTCCCACAAATATGAAGTCGTGGGAACTTTCACTTATTAAATATTTTCTAGTTTCCGTGGGTAATTTGTGGGAATTCCATGGGAAATTTTTTTACAAAAATTTCTAAGATAGTCCGCGGGTAATCCGTGGGAAGTATTTCCCACAGATTTCCCACGAATATGAAGTCGTGGGAACTTTCACTTATTAAATATTTTCTAACTTCCGTGGGTAATTTGTGGGAATTCCATGGGAAATTTTTTTAAAAAATTTTCTAAGATAGTCCGCGGGTAATCCGTGGGAAGTATTTCTCACAGATTTCCCACAAATATGTTATTTCGTAGGATCCGTGGGAAATCCTTGGGAAAATTGTGACAAATTCATACAATTGTCAATTTTGTGTGTATATAGTGTATGTATCGATGTACATTGTATGTAAGTACATATATGTAATTCCTAAACATACCCGTACATACATATACTGCATTTTATATGTATCGTAGATATATGTATGTACGTATAATACATGTATATGTACATATAATGTATTTAAGACTGCACATCTATCCATAAAACACATACATGTCATACATAAGTATATATATCATTAGTACACACGATATACCTACATCTCATACATACTTATATATACGTACAATACCTACATATCTCACATATATACCTACATACATAGACGATATATAATATTCAATCACCAATATACTAAAACAGGATTGAAAGAGTTTTAAAGTATGTGGCGCAAGCTATATAAAGTCATGTGTCGTTTTGATTTAATATTTTTAAAATATATTTATACTCCTTAATGAAATAATTTACAACATAAATCACCAACCCTACCACACGACCACCAGCCCTTTATGACCTATCTCCCTCCCCTTATCCTCTCATTCACCACATATATCTCTTCCTCCTTCTCTTTTCACTCTAGCAAGAAAGCTAGACCATTTCTCCTTCATTATTCTTGCATACTTAGTGTGGTGAAAGTGGTTTAAAACAAGAATCATCATCGTTGTCGTCTCATAATCGTCATCTTCATCATATCAAGGATTGAAGTTCATAGTTCAAGTTTTCTTTAACCATTCTTCTTGGTCAAATTCGGGTTTGACTTTTGGAAGCAAGATTTGTAAGTCAAATTCATCCCTTTTGCATCTAATTATGTTTGTTTACATGTTTCTAGTCATTACAAGAACTTACAAGTCCTAAATCGGCTTAAATCTTGTTTTGAGTCGAATTAGGGTTTATTTAGGGTTTGAAGGATTTCGGTGTGATTTTGATGTTTTGGTCGGAATTGTGGGTTGGGTTATGTGTATTTATGTTTATTAATACTTAGTTATGCTCCAAAATGAGTTACAAGTTCCTACAAATCGATTTGGATTGGTTTGGGTCGAGTTTTAAGGATTTTGGGTTGGTTTCCTGCATATGATGCAGTGGCTTAGGCTAGCCCACTGCGGCGCAGTGGCTAGGGTCTGTTGTTCGTGGTCAGTTCACTGCGGCGCAGTGAGCTTGGCAATGGCTCACTGCGACGCAGTGGATAGTTGCTGGGAAGAAGAAAGAAGTAAGTTAACTTACACATGTACTATAAAAAGTACATGTACTATAATTATCTTTCCCTATATATATATATAGGGTGAGGATCCTGGAAGAAGGTGTGTTAAGGAGAGAAGGGAGAGAAGGTTCTATTGGCCAATCAGAACGCGACATGTGTCAAAATAAAAAAAGAGCGCGGTGGCAATTTTGTAAATAAATTAAACTTTTTTGAAGCTTGGTCAGCTTGGGCTCTCAGTCAGCTTGGTCAGCTTGGGTTGGGTCAGCTTGAGTTGGATCAGCTTGGCGTCTGGGTCAGCTTGGGTCAGGTTGGGGTCAGCTTGGATCAGCTTGGGGTCTGGTCAGGTTAGGTCAGCTTGGGTCAGCTTAGGGTTGGGTCAGTTTGGGGTCTGGGTCAGCTTGGGTTGGGTTGGGTCAGCTTGGGGTTGGGTTGGTTCAGCTTGGGTCAGCTTGGGGTCTGGGTCAGGTTGGGTCAACTTGGGGTTGGGTCAGCTTGACACAATTTACACAATCTTCACAAGTGTAGATTAATCTACACAAATGTAGATTATGGGTTTTGGGTCAGCTTGGGTTCTGGGTTGGGTCAGGTTGGGTCAGGTTGGGTCAGCTTGGGGTCTGGGTCAGGTTGGGTCAGCTTGGGGTTGGGTCAGCTTGACACAATTTACACATAATCTACACAAATGTAGATTATGGGTTTTGGGTCAGCTTGGGTTCTGGGTTGGGTCAGCTTGGGTTGGGTTGGGTCAGGTTGGGTCAGCTTGGGTCAGGTTGGGTGGGTCAGCTTGGGGTCTGTGTCAGGTTGGGTCAGGGTTGGGTCAGCTTGGGATCTGGTCAGGTTGGGTCAGCTTGGGGTCTGGGTCAGCTTGGGGTTGGGTCAGGTTGGGGTCTGGGTCAGGTTGGGTCAGCTTGGGGTTGGGTTGGGTCAGCTTGGGGTTGGGTCAGCTTGGGCTGGGTCAGCTTGGGGTTGGGTCAGCTTGGGTTTGGGTTAGGTTGGGTCAGCTTGGGGTCTGGGTCAGCTTGGGTCAGCTTGGGGTTGGGTTGGGTCAGCTTGGGTTTGAAGTCAAATTATTTACAAAAATGTCACCGCGTTTTTTTTTAAAGCCACATGTCACGTTCTGATTGGTTCATAGGACCTTCTCTCCCTTCTCTCCTTAAGACACCTTCTCATTTGATCTCTCTCCTATATATATATATATATATAGGTATAACTCAATATAACATATGTTAGTTAGCCCGTAGACTAAAACTTCAGGCCCATAAACATTAGTTATTGGTTTATACTTAATTTATAGCATAAATAAATGATAATAATCATTCAACCTGCGCAGGCAAAGGCCCAAAGCCCACATGATTTCCAGATATGCCCGATAACCACTCCGACATGACCACTTGTTTTAATAGTTAATAATCATTATCATGTTTCACACGTTCTATACTTCAGGAAACCAAACACGTTATCCATTAGTCCATTACCAGTTTACCACAAATGTAATTTAATTTTCACTTTTATCATGCGTTGTACGGTGAATATTGTTGACGTAAAATCTTTTAAAAATAAATAATGCAGCTTTCAAATTTAACGTTTAAGACTATGATATTGTAGCAACAATGTATTCAAATATAAACTGATTTATTAAAAGCAGTTACATCATAAATGAATATATTTTTACATTAATTATTGGACTTGTTTTTTAATAACTAGAAGGGTACCCGTGCATTGCAGCGGTGAAGTGTATAACGTGCGAGGTGCTGTCACAACGATGATTTCAAACCAAATATTTCCGAAAAACAATAAGATTTTTACAACCCGGGGATAGATGGAAAATAAAAAGACATGAAAAACTATCACCATACTAAATGACAATAATATTTTTAGAAGTCATGTGGATGATGATCAAACATATGATAGAGGTATTGGAAGTTTGTCAACTTCGCAGCAAACGTTTGTACTTGTAGACCATGAAAAACTTATAGAAAGAACCTGATGTACATTTCCAAATATTTGATGTAAATTTGGAGTATAATATGCAAATAAACCATATGAAAAATATTCAATATCCAAATGGCCCAAAAACAACATTAATGGTACACCTAGTAGCCTTGTCGGTGGGAAGGTGTACATGTGTGAGAAAGAGATTGACAGGAGGATGTGTTTAAGGGTATTTAGGAAGGGGATAACTTAGATGATGTTAACATCATCTTTGTTAGATGATGTTGCTCTCACAAATCATAAAAATCATGGGGGGCTTTTTGACATGTGTAAAATTGATGTTAGTGAGTATGTGAGAGCAACATATCTAACAAAGATGATGTTAACATCATAAATCATTTTCTCATTTAGGAATGGGGATAACTTAGATGATGTTAACATCATCTTTGTTAGATGATGTTGCTCTCACAAACCATAAAAATCATGGGGGGCTTTTTGACATGTGTAAAATTGATGTTAGTGAGTATGTGAGAGCAACATTATCTAACAAAGATGATGTTAACATCATAAATCATTTTCTCATTTAGGAATGGGGATAACTTAGATGATGTTAACATCATCTTTGTTAGATGATGTTGCTCTCACAAACCATAAAAATCATGGGGGGCTTTTTGACATGTGTAAAATTGATGTTAGTGAGTATGTGAGAGCATCATCATCTAACAAAGATGATGTTAACATCATAAATCATTTTCCCATTTAGGAATGGGGATAACTTAGATGATGTTAACATCATAAATCATTTTCCCATTTAGGAATGGGGATAACTTAGATGATGTTAACATCATCTTTGTTAGATGATGTTGCTCTCACAAATCATAAAAATCATGGGGGGCTTTTTGACATGTGTAAAATTGATGTTAGTGAGTATGTGAGAGCAACATCATCTAACAAAGATGATGTTAACATCATAAATCATTTTCCCATTTAGGAATGGGGATAACTTAGATGATGTTAACATCATCTTTGTTAGATGATGTTGCTCTCACAAACCATAAAAATCATGGGGGGCTTTTTGACATGTGTAAAATTGATGTTATTGAGTATATGAGAGCAACATCATCTAACAAAGATGATGTTAACATCATAAATCATTTTCCCATTTAGGAATGGGGATAACTTAGATGATTTAAGTGATCAAGTTTGCATTATAAAAAAGTGTTGAATTTAAGTGATCAAGTTTGCATTATAAAAAAGTATAGAAATATAGATATCTAAAGCATATAATCATGTAATAACAAATGAAATTATAGAATAAATTATATAAAATATACTTTCTAAATAAACAATCAACATAGGTTCAATTTCAATTCATAACTAAAATTTGCTTATGTCATAAATCATAATTAAAATAAAAATTATAGACCAACACAAAATTTATAATATATATTTTATAGAAAAATGCTCTTTATCATGTACAAAATGTTCATTATTGATTCTACCATAATTTTATGAAAGCTTTTCATTTGCTTCTCTTGTGTGGAAGCTTGATTTTCCCACAATTCATGATTATATTAAAATATCATTAATAAATAATAAATAATAATAACTAATATAATTATAATAATAATATTAATAATAATAATGTTAATATTAATATAATGATAACAATAGTAGTAACAATATCAATATGGAAGAGTCTTTTTGTCAAATATATGAATTATTTTGGAATTCAAGATTCAATAGGTTTTGTGATGGAATGTCAAATATCATGTTTTAAGAAATTTGATGGAAAGTATTGAATTCCAATTCTATCAATTTATCCAATCAAACATGGTAAGAAATGAAATTCAGATTTTAATTCCAGGACATTCTTTAGGATTCTGCAAAACCAAATACCCCTAAAATAAGAATAATAATCTTGAGGTTGTTGGGATATATCTTATGTTTAAAAGTCGCGTTTTAAGAGAGTATATCGTAATTTATTTATTTTTTAATTGTATTTTGTCACTATAAAATTGTATAAATTTTTTTTTTATCAAATACAACTTTCAACTACTAATATTTGGCAAATACAATAAACAAATAATCAATTCTACTCATTAACAATTAAGATGTGTTTGGGATTGTGTTTAAAAGTGATTATCTGATTATTACGTTTTTAAAATGTAAATAATTTAAAAAGGTGTTTGTATGAAAAAGTGATTATTTACTATGAAAACGCAGTTTTAAAAAAACATATACATGCATGCATTTACAAAATGCAGTTTTAAAAACACATAATTTATTTTGAAAATACAAAATTTATTTTGTAATCGCTATACCAAACACCCATAAAAAAAAATGAAACTCAAAATTTTTCTTCATGTCATAATTTTTGACTTTTAGTGATTCTAAAACAAAAGAAAAAGAAATCCAATATTTGACTAAAAGATCCGGTTTTCCTCCCCACACTTCTCCAAACCAACTTTCATTCTCAAACCCGAAAACATTCATGGGTTGTTTCCTTAGCACAGACTCAAACAAAACCAAAACATTATCATCAAAATCATCATCATCAATGTCAAATTCTGAGCTAAACCCAGATCTAACTTCATACCAAGATGCTTGCCAGTCGGATCCGGAGCTCCAATCTTTTGACACAACACTCCAGGACCGAACCAGCAGAGTCATCAACACTCTCGCCGCCGGCGTTGAGGTCCGTTCACTTTCCCTTGACTCCCTCCGGGAAGTCACCGGAAGTTTACTTGATATGAACCAAGAAGTTGTTAAAGTTATACTTGAATGTAAAAAAGATATATGGGAAAATGACCAATTGTTTTCATTGGTTCAAGATTATTTTGATATTAGTATTTTAACCATTGATTTATGTACTTCTCTTAATAATTGTTTGAAAAATGCTAGATCTAGTTTATCTTTTTTACAAATTGTTATTAATAAATATGAAGCAATTAGTAATAGTACTATTCTTGAGGAGTTTAAAGTGTTTAAGGCTTTAGACGGGCCGTTTTCGGGCGAATTCTTTGAGTTGTTTCAACAAGTTTATAAAAAACAAGTTACAATGTTGAAAAAATTGCAAACCCAAAAAGGGAAAGTTGACAAAAAGTTGAAATCAATGAAGACATGGAGGAGGTTGAGTAATGTGTTATTTGTGGCAACTTTTAGTACTGTTTTGATATGTTCGGTTGTGGCAGCGGCGGTGGCTGCACCGCCGCTTGTGACAGCATTAGCTGCTGCGGCTGCTGTGCCATTAGGGTCGATGGGGAAGTGGGTTAATTCGTTGTGGAAGAAATATGAACATGAGTTTAGAGATCAGAGGGAGATGATAAGTGCAATGCAGGTTGGGAATTATATTGTGATTAAAGATTTGGATAATATTAAGGCACTTGTTGACAAATTGGGAGATGAAATGAAAGGTATGATGGGAAATGTTGATTTTGCGGTAACAGAAGAGGAACAGGATGCTGTAGGGATGGTGGTCGATGAGATGAAGATCACGATGAATGTGTTTGCGAAAACAATCGAGGATTTGAGTGAACATTCGGATAAGTGTATAAGGGATGTAAGAAGAGCAAGGACTATGATTTTGCAGAGGATTATTAAGCATCCTAGTGACTCACTTTAGACATTTAGGCGTATGTTAGCTGATATTTCGTGTCTAAACCTTGTGGTTCTGATGAATATGTACGCAGCGTAGACTTGTTTTGTTATGGAACGTGTTTTTTGGTGTACCTGTATTCTGGTTAGGCCCCGAAAAGAGAGAGCAAATGCAAGAAATTTGTATGACTTATAGATGTTGTAGTGTTATTTCTTGTCAGTGTGATATGCCATATTTGGCTTAATTAGGATGATATAGATTGGATGTTGATCTGACTGGTTTGCTGTCTAGGATGTTTGGTCTTGCGTATTATTTCAGCTTATTGGCTTATTTGCGTTTGTTTGATATAAGTAATGAACCTAGTGAATGGTTGGATTGATTTATTCGTTTGTTGGTTTAATAGGTTAAACACAAAGTGTTTATCAGCATAAGCTCATTCATTTGCAGTCTGCACTCTAACCAGGTTATGTGTATGCTGCTTCCGGCATCGTGTACAAGATGCATTCTAACCAGACTACATACTATTTGTTTATACAAATATTTGTTACTTACGAGTAATATTTAAGCTCAGAGTTACTCTTTTACAAGCTCGGGTAGATTTATTTAACTCAAATTTAAGGTCAAATATTCTCGATTATAATTAAATGACTTTAATTTTGAAGTTAAGATATATTAATTTAACTAAGTTTC
This sequence comes from Erigeron breviscapus, assembly GCA_034093135.1. Lineage (NCBI taxonomy): Eukaryota > Viridiplantae > Streptophyta > Magnoliopsida > Asterales > Asteraceae > Erigeron > Erigeron breviscapus. Next base: position 3,639,780 of record CM067169.1, on the reverse strand, counting down.
TCGACTAGCTTTTTTGACTCAAAATATCCGAACGACTTTACAAATAAGCCAAACCAAATATTGACTATTTATGTTTGGTAAGCAAAACCACTTTTTGTCAAGTAATTTTAGTCCAAGCTCGATTAAAGCTCAAAAACCGCAATGGTCAAACTCGAATAGGTCGTTAAAATCTCGCGTCATTTACACCCTTACAAGCACAATGTTGTTATTCGAAGGCTTGTGAACACTTGTATCATCATGTTTTCATAGTGAAGTTACGATATCATCCACCAAAATTAGATGTAACGAGAAGGAAACCCGTAGAAAGCGGCGACGGTGGCGGTGATAGTGTGTTGTGGCGGCGGCGGCAACTGGTGGCGGGGACCACTAGCGATGGCGACGACAATGATTAATAGTGTAGGTTATAGTTATTATTGATTTAAAAATGGATAATGCAGTTATTTTTGAAGTTAAGAGATAAAATTTCATAATTAAGGGTATTTTTGAGATCCTATTTAAGAAAGTAGTGGAGTAATAAGAAGTCACTTACTTTGTAGTGGTATATACTCGATAATAACCATAACTATATGACTAATCAATAGAGTAGAATATTTTTCATGATGCCTAGAGAATATTGTTTTTCTTTGCAAGGGAATATCCCCGTCATAAAAAATACTCTCTTTTTATTTTCCATTTAAGAAACTACTAGTTGTATAAACGTATTACAGTGACTTTTATATACAATTTTCTTGTAGCTATTATCTTGTTATCTGTTTGCGGAAAAAATGTATAAATTAATAATGTTAACTGGTTGGACTGGCTACCAAAATCTTCTGTATTTTACTTGGGAAAAAAATTTAATCTTTGTAAGTATATTTATTTGTCTACGTTACCTATATTCCTTTGTAGTACATTTAATTTAATATAATACATTTTTTAATCCATTACGATTACTCATCTTTCATACATCATATAATAACTAAGCAACGGGATGCTCTTCCAGGCAACCTGACGTTGGAACCACCGGCCTTTAGCGTTGACAAGAAAAATAGTCGGTTTTCTGTTGTGGCATTAGTATTGTTTTTCTAAAATAAAATCTTAAATAAATTTTTTTTTTAAGAAACATTATCTAAATTCATAGACTTGTACAACTATATGCTGTTAAAAATTGAGACGTTAACTTTAGCAGTTTCATACTGATATTGAGTTCGAACGATAAATGAAAACAGATTATCGTATTGATACCGGTTTTTCGAGACCGTATCGGTTAGATACCAAACTTTAAGAATTCATTCTTGAGTAGGCTACTAGTTGTCTTGTCCCGTGTTTACGTCTTCTAGAAATAATTACGTACCGTGTTTTTCAAATGAACCGCTAAAGAATTTTTCTAAAAAAAGGTAATGGAGGGAACCCTAGCCCCGGTACCACAATTGGATACCCATCGACTCACCCCGTATGAGCCATATGATGCCGGTACAATACCTTCATCCTAATCCCCACATGATCTGGACACCCCGAAGGATCGAACCCACGTATTTAAACTTCACATATGGGTCTAGGCTTTATTGGTAACGGGTACCTTAAAGGAATTATTTTTTGTCCCAAGCGGGGATTTCTATTGACAATATAAGTATGATATGGTTAGTGATCACTTAAAAGTTGTTAGAAAATACTCTTTAAATTACATATGTACTAGAAACTCAATTGGTAAGGATTAATAATTTTGGCATGCTACACAACAGGCTTATTGATATGTATGTATCATGTGCAGTGATATATTTCTAATTTATAAACTCTCAAGGCTCTCACGTCTTCTAACAAGAGAAAACTTGTGCCATTTCAAGTATTGAAAAAATCTAATCGGAGATATTCATAATTCAGTTTTCGACTACAAAAATCGGTTGAACCAGCCAGTTTTGATTTTCAAAATTTGGATGTAAAATCGACTAACGTGCCAACTGCCAACTGCCAACATTTAACTTAATTAATGTAATCTAGGAGCCCAATAGGCCCAATAAGCCCAATAAGTTAGCCCAAATCCTTAAGCTCTTGACTCTTGAGCCTCCCAAACTAAAGAAACCATCAGTACATGTAAATACAAAAACTTTACGCATTCATTTATTTACTAGACGTGTCCCCGCACGATGCGGCTGCAATGACGATATAATAGATTACGTCACCTTTTATTTTTTTCTCCTGTATTCCCCAAACCGCAAATCTATTCTATTTCTAAATTCCTAAATTACTCCAAATAATACTAGACTACCTTAAGTCAAGGAATAAACTTTGGCTTTTACCATGAAAGATAAGAGTTTCTACCAAATAGGCTAACCACGTGGACGGATTTTCTTTGCCCCCCCTCCCTTCCTTTCTCTTTCAAGGCCCCAACCCATTTTTCCGCTCAGTAATGATAGTTTATCCGTATTTCGTTTTAAAACATTTATGGTTATAAAGCCGACCCCGTCAATATAATATTCAAGACCCGCCACTGGCTACCATACATTCGCATTTACGTCACTTTATAAGGTTTTTACCTCATGCTAAAAACAATGATTGTCAATAATGTAGTCTCATGCATCACGAGTTTCATCATGCTATGATCACATCGGACATGGTATTGCACCACGATGTGATCGAATGGTTTGCAAAGTAAAAAGCCATATGCACGTGAATGCTATCAATTGAATATTTCATCGGTCTCTATAAGCAAAAAATACTAAGTTATAAAAGATGATGATACGATCAATGTATTGTGTAGTAGGGGGATCATCTAATAAGAACAGGTTAGAAATAAGAACAAGTAAGAACACTTTTGGGCCTTAGGATATTATGATCATCAATGGTTGAGATTAATTGAATAAAATTTTATTTTAAAAAATAAATAAAAAGGGCATTATTGGAAAATAGAAATTTACATTTAATAAAAGGGAGAAAAAAAGAAAATAATAAGTAACTGTCTTGCATGTTTCGTACTATAGTTTTTTCTTTTCATTTTATTGGCATTTAATTAATTATTAATTTGTTTTTTACTTCTTATGCATTGATGGTTGTACTTCATACTATAAATCTTGTTTTATGAATAGATGCATGATGCTTTGAATCGTATATCCATTGTATTTTATGTGTATGCAAATTTGGATGCATCCATCCTTTATATATTTTAAAATATTTGGTGCATCCATGATTTATTATATAAAAGATTGAGTATATAAAATTGCTAGCCTTAAAATATTAATGTACATATATAATTTGTTGCATCCACCATTGTTTATGTATATGTAAAATCTTAGGTGACTAGGAGTGGTAAAAATGATTTTATCAACCCTCCCAAAATCTTCCAATAACATTCATCTAACTCATTCCAACTTTTCAACATTCTCAACCATTTTTACTGGCACTTCATAAATTCTCAACCCTCCCAAAATTTATTTTCTTTTTCTTTTTTATATTAAACTAAAACAATTTTTTCTAATTCAAAAAAACTATTATTAAACTTAAAAATCCATTACATTGATTAAACTAAACAAATTATATTTAAAAAAACTAATTAAATATGTAAATATATAATACTAGAAGGTCTGTTTTGTAAATATTATACTAACAAAAAAAAAGAAGTAAAGTTGGTGGCTGTGGCTGCACTTCATCTTCTACCTTCGTGATATATACACACATACTTATATATGTAAAGGGATATCACAGTTTAAAAAAAAATAAATTAAAACACATTTAACGGCTCCCCCATAAATGCAACGGTCATATGCACGCTCCCCACCCACGTTTTTGATTTTATGAAGGTCGGGTTCCCACACCTCTCACCATACCGCCAAAACATAAAATCGATGCCGGCGGCTGTGTTAACGCCGGTATCGACCCATAAAATCCTCAAACCGCCGGCCACTCCTTACCCCCTTATGCATCCATTATTTTTTATATAAATTTGATGCATCTATTATTTGTCATACGAAAAATTGTGTATGTAAAATTGTTTGCCTTAATATTTTATGTATATGTAAAATTTGATGCATCCATCTTTGCGTATATGTAAAAATGGATGCATCCACCTTTATGTTTATGTAAAACTTGATGCATCCATCATTTATAATCTATAATTTTGTGCATCCATAAATTTATCCTATAAAAATAAGCAATACTAGTCTTAAATTAAAGGTAATTAAAAACTAGATTTTTTGATACATTGGTATGGAAGTTTTTTTTACGTACAAGGAATTATAGGTGGTTACATATTCAAACTAATAGAAAATACGGAGTAAATTTTTTTAAAAAAAATCAACCCCATGTTAAAATTCCTCATTTACCCCATGTTCTCACCATTCTTATTTTAAACCTGTTCTCACTGAAGAGTTAGTAATTAATTTATAAATATACATTTATTTTACTATAAAGTACACGGATCGGACATGTATTTGTCTGTTTAGTTATATTAAACATTTTCATTTTTTTCGTTTTGTTCCAATTACGACCTTGTAGTTAATATTTATTACCAAGTTCGTCGTTTTATCTCAAGTGCAAAAGAGAGTAATTAAAAGTTCGTCACTTTTATAGTTGATTGGTTCATGTCACATGACGTAAGTATTTTTGAAATGTTGTTTGTACATTGTTTATACGTCTAATATTTCTCTTAACCACTATAATAAAGACTATTGTAATTAAATTTGTGGAACGAAGAAAATTAGAAAAGCAACAGAACACAAAATAACGAAACTTTAACAACACTTAACTTTGTTTTTTCATTACTTTTTATTTCATTTCTATTTCGGAGATGCTTGAATATGAATAATCAGGGCATCAGGCGATAACATGACAGGCTGTATCCAGACCAGATTTTACTAGGTAATGTCTTTCATAGTTCCTATGCCATGAATTGATTTGTCGTCCCATTCATCCATGATATTTCTGGAATAGTATTCGACCCCCTAATATTTACTGTCTTGCTGTTATTAGCCTTTTCTTTTGACGTATTATAAATTATCATCCAAACGCAGCAAATTTTCCAACCATTATATTTTAAAAACTCAAATTATTTTTATAAAATAATCTTTATATAAATTAACTTGAAATATAAAGTACACTTAGATATATTGAAATAAGATTAAACTAAACACCTAGTGTCGCGTTTGATTCATAGATTTTGATGGAATATTATGGAATTGGAATTAAATTTCTTTCTTTAGCGTGTTTAGTTGTTCAAATATTGAGAAATCTTATTCAATTGGAATATAAACATTCTCTCATTTGATAAAATCTCCATTTTTTAGAGTTGGGAGGAAATTTCATTTCATTTGTCACTTGAATCATTAAAAATAAAGAACATTCCGTTAAATTTTATTCTTTCAATATTCAATCTTTGACAGATTTCATTCATTCCAAAAATATTTTAAATAGTTTTATATATCATCATTTTAAACTTTAAGTCTAATTAATAATTTAATTTTACATGCGGGAAATTTTATGTAATTCCTGAATAAAACTAATTAATGACAAATTCTATTTATAAATACAATATAGTTCAGGGGCTGATTTGAGATACTGTAAATAGTATAAGGAGGAAAAAAGTGTTTGATTTCGTTGTTTTATACGTGGCGACACGCTAGCGTTTCCCGTGAACCTTCGGTCTAGCATCCACGTCATTCCGATTTTAAAATGGGTATTTAAAAGGTGACTTTCTTTTTTCTTTGTATACAACTGGTAATCATAATCATGTTTAAAAAGTGCTTGAATATGACTATTTTTGACTACCAAAAACAAATTTGATGTCTCTATATAACGGAGTTATTCAAAATTTCGGTAGTAAAAAGGTCTTTTAAGTTTAGCACTATAGTAATCTAGAAGTTTTTCTTACAAGCTTTAAGTATGTTAAATATTAATGTACGAACTCATCTTTTGATAAAATTCAAACGTTTTAAACTTTCTTTAAACATATTAAAATTTTGCTCGTGCAATAGACGTGATAGACCAATTTATAATTCTACAATGAGAATATAATTGGCAAGAAGATGAACTAACTTCATCGACCGTTGACTTTGTGTCTGCTCATCGTTAGTGAAGTTAGAAATGAATGATTAATGTTAAAAATAAGCGAATCTATATTTATTAGTTTCCATTTTATGGTCAAATATGATCTCTTATATTTATTAATATAAGATTCTTTAATTTAACTTGTAAATATTTTTTTTTTGAAAGGTAAATTTCGCTGGAAACTTCGTGTCGCGATTCGACAGCGGGAGGTCTAGCATACGTTGTCTTAACCGGGTCCGCGTTAGAGAGCTCCCTCGAAGTAGAAATGCCTATTTCAAATACCCGATGGGGGGAAACCCCCTACTAATCCGCCCGAAGGCACGACGATTAATAGGGGTAAACCCTGCCCCATCAGACTTGAACCTGGGTTACCCAAGCAAGCCCTCATAAAGGGACTTAATTCCTATGTCCTCCCCAAGGCTTGAACTCAAGACCTCATGCAAGGGGGGATGGTCATACAACCATTGAGCTATTGAGTCCCGAGAGACAGATAGAGCTTAACTAAAACGTCTTCTGGTTAGCCTCATAAATGTAAGAAAAATTACTATATCCTATATTCAAAGAAAAGAAATTAATCTGGATATAATGAGGAGGCGTTTAAATCTTACACAATTAAATCCCCTATTCCGATGAAAAAACTCTTCAGGTGGTGATCAAGAGGGCTCCTTTTTCAGTAGATGAGATTAGGATGAAAGGATGTTTAGGGATAAAATAGTTATTTTGTTTTACTTAAAGTTTTTTAGACTATCTAAATTCTTTATAACATAAATATACATATAAATATGTGTGTGGAGTGGATTGATAATGATAGTTCTGAATAAAATCATTTGGTTCAAGTTATATATGTCATTAATATTAGATGACAAACTTTCTGGACCATTGAAACATATATGTGAACAAAATATAAAGCTATTGGAATATTGGAATTGATACACATAACGTGTTCGGCAATACGAATTAGGCATGATTGGTTTTGTTAACGAGATCGCGAATGCAAAAAATTAACATTCACGCAATGACAAAAGCTTTTAGTTCAATTAAACATAAACAGATAGTAAAAAAAATTTTGTATAGATATTCGTTGCAAATTGGTCTATCGGTAATATTGTTCATCATTTTTATCTTTATTTTTAAATATTTTTCTTAAAGGTGTGGATCATTTGTAAGTTTCACTACAAATAATGTTGCATTTGTTCACACTTTTAGTTAGCGTGAACAAATTAAAATTTTTGTCACGCTTTTATGTGTGTAAAAATATGTAGAATTAAAAGTGTGTAGAAATTTATCCACACTAAAAAGTGTGTAGAACTAAAAGTTCACACTTTAGTGTAGACTTTCATGATTAATTTGTAACACCCCATTTGTTCACACTAACTAAAAAAGTTAGTGTGAACGAATAAGATGTTACAAAATAATTATGAAAGTTCACACTAAAAAGTGTGAACTTTTAGTTCTACACACTTTTTAGTGTGGATAAATTTCTACACACTTTTAATTCTACATATTTTTACACACATAAAAGCGTGACAAATTTTTTATTTGTTCACACTAACTAAAAGTGTGGACAAATGCAACATTAGTTGTAGTGCTAGTTGTCTTAACTGGGTCCGCGCTATAGAGTTTTCTCACCCTCAATACCTTGTAGGAGTAAAATTCCTCAATTAAACTGCATAAAGGCACAATATTTAATTGGGATAAAAACTTGTCACCTCAGCAAAACTCGAACCTGAGTCTTATATTAGTGAGAGACTTGTGTGAGATACCTTGTATCATTGAGTTATTTGCTCGTTAATTTTTTAAATTTTGTCTGTTAATTACTAACTAGTTAAAATATTAAATAAAGTTCATGGAATTCCTTACCATTATAAAATCACCATATAAATATTATGTTTTTGGATATACGGTGCCCCGTATTTAGTTAGAAAAGTGATATTATTATCAAGATTTTTGAGATATTTACATTAAACAACTATACAGTTTGTATGAAGAGTTGTATAAATAGTTTGTATTTAGTTTGTATAAATAGTTTTATCTTATAATACGTCTATCAACAATAATGATAAAAAACCAAAAATATTATTACCCAATTATTTATTTAATTGTATGTATTTAACATTTACTATTATTAATTTTGATCTTATCCTTTATTCTTTTTTTCTAGTATGAGTGTGACATGACGATGATTAAACACCCCAACCCCCTATAAAAAAGGACCAATTCAATGGCTGTCATCCTTCTTCCAACAAATTTTAGTATTTTACACCATAAAAAAACCTTTGACTATAAAATCTTCAATTATTATCATCTTTCCAACACACACACATACACCAAAAAACATTTATTTCTTTCCTCATATCATCAATTAATGGCTTTCAAGCATAATCTTGTTAACAGGATGTTTAACATCTGTAACAACAATTTCTCCAACCAAACATTACGCAACTGCCGCATTTCCCGCTCTTCCTCGGCAATCACTGCCGACCGTTTTCCGATGCCACCCAGTCCCAACCGGGTGGCACCGGATCCCGGAGACGATAACCAAGCCCTTCTCCGTCGTTTTCTCGTCCCGGATATCCTCCGGTCGAGAAACCAAACCATGTTGGAGAAGCTAAAAGAAATTAACATTACAAGAGACAGAATCCGTTTAGACGGACTCTCTCTACCGTCAGCTCATCCCGAGTCATTTCAGGATGAGCTGGCGACGCTTGCATATGCTAAAAAAATACTTAGAATATCTCAAATTGAAAATATGAAAACAAAGCTAAAAAGCCATACAAAAAACTGTATCTCGTATGACGAGTTTATTGAAATTTGCGTTGGAGAATGTTCGAGTATCGATCAAGCCATGGATTTAGCCAAAGCCTTAGACGACTCGGGTTCGGTCATCGTGTTAGGAAACGTTGTTTTTCTCAAGCCTCAACAGGTTGATATTCTTACTTCCTTTTTTTTTTAATGTCATTATTAATTTATATTTCCTTTATATTCTGATCCATGGACCAATTTTTCTTAAGCCGTATACCATCAAATGTTCTTTAATTTGTCGTGATATACAATATTGTGAAACATGTTTGATTGTATACGGCCAAAAAGAATTTGGTATATGGATCTTAACGTTATATTTTTTTTTTTTGGTTAATGGTTACAAAGTTAAAATGGTATTAGGTATTTTTGGGTGGTGGTTAAGAAATTATAGGTTTGTTAATAAGTTTATAGTTTTATTGGAAAGAAGACAAAGACCGAGATCTGATGAGTTTTTTTTTTGTGTGCATTATTTGTGTGATGTTTGTTATGGACAGGGAAGCCAGATCTAAAAAACGTGTAATATCACACGTCTACACGTTTGTTTGAGGTGGAGAGTGACCTACCTAGAGACATCCTTCATCCAGTCCAGGAATTAAATTAAATATTTAACAAAATGCCAAAACAACTTTTTTTTATTTATTTGGCAGATCAAATATGGCAACTACTCAATAATGATATTCTAAAATAAAAAAAATTCATATATAACTCAAATATTATTTCTAATAAATTTCAAGCACAAATTAAATGTTATCTTATAGAGCAAAAGATTGCTCTAATTTTAATGAACTATATATTTTACCTAGCTTATTCCCAAATCCATAATAATATTCAGCATAAAGGTTTTGCTATGGATTTGTGAAAATTTTGTTCTGGGAAAACGATTGGGGATATTGGGGGTTTGCCTAATTTTTTGAGAGTTAGCTTGGTCAAAGATTGAGTTTTTTTTTTTTTTGTTGGTTTTTAAGATATAGGAAAAAGTACAATTTTGATTGGGTCATTGGGTGTGTGTGTTTTTGTGTGCATATTTGTTAGGAAAAATGTTATATTTTCAAGCGGTAATATTTTGTTTTTTTGGTATTTAATTATTATTATTATTATGATATTTTCTTTTATTTAAGAGTGGTCCGAGTTGGTTGATTAAAGTTGAATATGTCAACTGGAGATAATAAGGGTACAAAAATGTCAAGTTGGAGAGTCTTGTTTTACCAACAAATTTGTATTGCAGGTGATGAAAGCCATACATGGCTTGATGCCCAATAATTTGCCGGCGACTCACAATGCGCCGTTGAAGGAATTGGAAGAGATGGAGCAATGGAAGTCTACTATTGACACCAAGGCGAAAAAAATGGTTCAAAGAGAGCTATGGGGAGGTCTGGCGTACCTAATGGTCCAGACCGCAGGGTTCATGAGGCTCACATTTTGGGAACTTTCATGGGATGTCATGGAGCCCATTTGTTTTTATGTTACATCAATGTATTTCATGGGTGGCTACGCGTTTTTCTTAAGAACGGCTAAAGAGCCTTCTTTCGAGGGGTTCTTTCAGAGCCGGTTTAGTTGGAAACAAAAGAAGCTCATGAAACGCGAAGGGTTTGATGTGGAAAAGTACAAGGAGTTGAGGAAAGCATGCTACCCACATGAAGAGGCATGGCCAAGGGAAAATGGACTAGTAGATGACATTGCTAAAAAGTCATTTACTTAAACATACATTCAAATTCAAATTCTAAATGCAGAACAAATATAATTCTTATTTTTAAGTTACCCCAAATTAAGGGCTTATCTAATTTGGCCCCATTAGACTGAGCAGCGGCATTATGTAAACTTAACATGGAGAGTCAAAGTTTTGTTTTCTCTATATTTTTTTCCACTTGGTTGAAGTTTCATCAGAACTAAAAACATAACGATTTTGTTAAACTAATATGCTATCCGCGTGATACAACGATACTAAATATGATTTTCATATTTAAAAGTTATAAAATATATTTTGAAAATTTAAGTTGATAATTAAATAAAGTAATTAAAATGAAAAAGTTTAACTAAATATTTAATTAGAGCATAAATTAACATTTATGCTATAGGGATATATTAGTCAATTCGCATCTTGAAAATCAAATAATGTAATCCTTATAAGCATATCATCATAATCATAATCATAAATATAACCCTATGAGGTTATGTTTAATTTATTCAAATACACATAAAGTTATTGTACATTAAAAATATACATTCTTTAAAAATATGGATAAACTCCTAAGCACACTTTTATGTCGGCCTTAAATAAATTAACCATAGCCCTAAATGCTACCTCCAAGTCATTAAGCTAACAAATAAATCTGAATGAAAGAAGGTTAATCACAAGAGTAAAAATACTAATTAGAAATGATAATGGAACCAAAGAGTTGCGACAAAGCCTAATAATCCCCCACAAGACTACAAGAGCCAATTAACAATTAATATTAATACAATGTATATTGCAATATCGCCAACATAAATTTAACCCAAAATACTTGGTTTCCCAATTGCGAGATGATTTGGTACAGTGAACTACGCCTCACCTTAAGAACTTAGAATCCAGTGGAACCGTTTGTCGTCTATATTTGAACTAGAAAGGGCTCGTTCATGGCCTCGTAAGTTGCACAAGTCTTCTCGATCTCATCCTAGCTGGTAGTCACTATGGTATTCGTCATCAGTGTATGGAACTCGCTTCAGGAAATTTTTGTAGTATATGTATTGCATTATGATCTGTAATTGTTATAGTCATTAAGGAAAATAACTAATATGATGCTTATTAGTGACAATCACAATATGTATATATAATTGAATAGAAATGAGGATACAAAAGCATCAAGTGCTACACAGACTGCAGCATCCAACAGCCAAGGCATGTTTGCTTTGATTTTTACCCATTCTGTACGTCTTACAAGAATGCTGCATTTAAATTATAAGAGTATCAACTATCGATAAACTTCAATGTGTGTGAATGTGTACTAAAATAACTAAAGAGAAAAACCGAGCACCTTCCAACATAAGTTGCATTGGCCACCAGAGCGAACACAAACATGAGAGGATTCAAACCCTGAATACAAATTTATTAGAACTAAGAAATGGACTGTGAGGTCAAATTTGTCGATTTTTTGTGCAAAAGACTAACCTCAACACTTCCTCTTTTGATCTGATCAAAATGACAACAAATGTGTTACAAGTTTGATAGAATTTTAGTATCATGAACAACACATTATGGCTGATTAGATGAGGAGCTATGACTTACATTCAAAACAATTTGAGGAATACGGCCACCCATGTATATAGCAGCCATTATCCAGCCTAACCATTGCCCATAAACGGTATGACTTCCACCATTCTCCTGCAACACTAAATTAATCAGCACTAAATCAAACACAAAAATCTTAACTTTCTTTTATACCACTAAAATAATAAGCAACAATCATACTTGCAGTAAAATTCTGTAAGCATACACTTGCACCAAACCCTTTGTATGTGAAGGCAAATTAAGTGAAGTAGCCAAAAATGTTCCATAACCAACCTACATAAACCGGGTCATACATTACATAGTATTGAAACAATGTTGGAAAATTTCCATTCTTATTATATGGCTCGAAAACAGGTTTGAAATGGGCTTACAGAGCGTGGTATTGGCCTAGGCTGGGAAGCATTCTTTGGTATCTCAATAGTTGACTCGTCTTCTGAAGAATCGTCATTATGAGCAGCCAGAGCTGAGGCTGGGCCGCTTCTTGTTGACCATAAGTAACTTCTATTAGGCGGCGTTGAACTTCCAGCCAAAGATCTTGCTGACCTATATATACAAATCTCATTGATTTTATCAATCTTTACAAGTTCTGGTCATATATAAGTAAAATTTTACTGCAGATAAATATAACCACAGACGTGAAATAGTAGTCCCCGCGGTTAGATGGGGATGCTCTGATGGCACGACTTCCTGAATTCGCAATTGTTGGTCTTAGAGGTTTCCTTGCTTCTTCCACCTAAAAATCAAGTCTAGCAATATTAAATTTCAATTAGGTGGCCTAAACTAACAGAAATTGATACAAAGTATAAACTTTTAGAGCAGTGAAATAAGTCTTACCTCAGGACCAGCAATAGAATTGGATTTCCGGGTTTTTAACCAGGCATAGATGTGATCATAGTACAGGCTTTGCAACACCAAGATTACTGTGCTTGTTGTGTAAAGCTGTTTTTCGATTTTTTATAGTACCACCATTAAGCATGATATGCAATGAGATTATCCAAGCAACATTGTGAAATAAAGCTTTTGTCAATGATTTGTTATATAAGAGCCAAAATTAAAACAAAAAACGCGAAGGATAGTTGTATTACCATGGCGGTGTAGTATTGTGTAGGCAACTGCATCGGATATGAATATACAAGACACATCAGATAAATTCAGAAAGATGTTTCAATTGTATTTTGTTTATAAGTCTATAAATACTCCATATATAAAGAAAACTCACGGTTGCTGGTTCAAGAAGGCAGCCCACAAGATTAAAGATATCCCTTCACATAAAGAAAAGGGAATTCAAGTAAAACTACTTTGAAAAATGATAAATGAAAGCAAGACAACAACATATAAACTGTTGCACACGATTTTTTTTAGCATCTATATATCTTGCGCTAAATATCGGATGATATGTACACTTATAACTGAGAATAGTCTTTGCTACTTTTTTTTTTGCAAAAAATCCTAAAACTTTATGTTAATGACGAGCTTTAAGGCTATCAATTAAATGATCTTATGCTAATGACAATCTTTAAGGCTGTCAGTATTACCATCTTACAAGCTTAACTGATGGTACATTACTCTCATATATATATTTTAAGAGGCTGATTCTTTGAGAATATACAAGTACAATCATCTTAACATATGAAATTATTGTAGTGACAACATTGGTATTCACAGAATCCTAACTTTTTATATCTATTCTTAAATTTTATGCATATGTTTCGCATTTTTAAAAAGTGCATAGTGAGACCAATATATGTGTGAAAATGATAACCGATAAGTATGTTGTAGCAAGGAATGGAAGTCTTAACACTACAAAAACATAAACACATACCCTGCAATCCATGTTAAGAGGAAGACAAGAGACACCCCATGGCTCGATTTAGTACGAAAATTCGTTACGATTTGAGGGATTTCTGCGACGCCCCAACAAACAAGACTTATGATTCCCAACCCAAATGAGATTTGGTCAGTGACATTGCAAAGACAATCTTGAAAGTATTTGTCAACCCACCATCCAATACATGGTTTGTTCTCATTAACACAATACGATGTTAATAGATTATTATTATTTTTATTATCATTATTCCACAACAAAAACTTCATGTTTGTATTTATATATGCCAATGTGTTTTTTGTGTTTGTGTGTGTGAACTAGAACTTGAAGTTGAAGGTAGTGAATAATGAAACATGAACTGGTTTTTACAGTAATATTTATGCAAAAATACTATCGATATGTGCAGTTAATGCAGTGGTGTCATCTGATCATGTCTTTTAACATTTGTAGTACTAGAAACTACACAGGAGGGATATATAGCACCCGGATTTACCATCCTACCCCCTGATTTTTTATTATTTATTAACCTACTTATAATTTTGATAAAAGTAAAATTCGTTAATGCCAATATGTGATAAGAAATGAGGATAATCATGGTCAATATCTCGTTGTCTAGAGTATATATAAGATTTCACCATTATGATTTTCAAATGTCATATCCCGACTAAATGTTTGGAAAAAAAAAACACTCCCCGTATTAGGTTTCCTATTCGCATATGTATAGATTCGGTGAAAATTTTAAACACGAATACATGGAAAAAGGAAACAAATATAAATTTGAATGAATAAAGACAGAATGACAACATGATGCAGTAATTATGTTTAATTGTGTACCAAAGAAAAAAAAAATGTTTAATTGTGTACATCCAATCCAATGTAGGTAGCCCTTTATGCTGGCTAGGTTCACTTTCCAAGGACTCTGAAGCAGCAGAGAGACAAAGAGACGAAACCAGCTTCCATCTAAAAATGTTTATTCATTTTTTTGTCATATTTAATATTTTTAACAATCTAACATTTTATACGAGTAATTATGTTCAACAAAAAAATAAAATTAAATATGAGTAATAGAAAACAATTTATCTCTACTATCTACACTACAGTATATTATCATCTTATGAAAATCAAAACATATGTTGAATACAATTAGTGGTCCATCAACAGAACCTAATGTAATGTAACAATCAGGTATTTTGTTAGGATCATCACGATGTACTCGTAATAGCAAACGAACAGCAACTACGTTAGGAATGAAGACATAAAGGCATCCAAGTTCATCCATGCCTACTATCTATATCTAGGATTAAGAGATTAAACATATTTTTTTCTCCCAAAATACCCCTACTTAAACATCTCATTCTCCCTAATCATAACACACTCTTATCGACCTTCTATCAGCCTCCGCCGCCGCCTTCCTTCTCCACCGCCTCCCTCGATCTCCACCACCGCCTCCTTTTTATATTGTCCTCACCTTCTAGCCGCCGCAACGCGCGGGCACTATGCTCGTACAAATTATATTATAATGAAAAGGGACGGATTTACCTACTTTTTGTATGTTTGCCTTATCGTCGGTATATGTAGCAATTAAGTCTTTTCAGTCACCTTTTAACTTGGCCATGATTTTATTTTTTTCTGTTTCTCATGGAATACTTGTATCTACATGTCGATTAATAGTAAGAAAAGATATGCATTATTGTTCGTTAAAAATGTGTGTCAATTTAGCCACTATTTAATTTTTTGGTTACGAAAAGTCATTCAAGTTTGTAAAAATTGTCAATTTTAACCACTCCATACTAATTTCCTTTTCTTTATTGAACTCTCTATCTAGCATGAAAGTGTACAAATTAACAAAATTTAGGTGCTGTTTGTATTTTTGGACCCGTAGAGCCATTGAACTTTCTTTGCCTAAAAGTACTTTGATGTGTGTGGCTTAGTATATTCACACGTATAACGCTGATTTAAACTACTTAACAAGACCGAAAAACTGCAATGTTTTTGTTATTCTGCACTAACATATAAAGTAGGGTAATAATAAAATTCACGATTTTTTTTTTGCCATATACAACTATAACTATTTTAGACAGATGTTCAATATGCATTAACATGCTTGTCCTTGTATATGGAGTAAACATAGCGAACGGTTTATAGACTAACAGTCTAAGAAGCCGTTTTCATTAAACTCATGCAGGATAAAGACATAAAACCATTTTGAAGACGAAAAGAACCAAGAACTTGTGAGAGATGGTGGCGATTATCATCTGCAAGGATCTTAGTCGCCATTTAGAGGTTGATCTAGTTCAGTGATGAACTAAATCAAATGGATCGAATTTATGTAACTTGCATTATATAATTCTCCCTTTTGCTGGTTGGTGACTACAATGAGAATTCTAGAGACCAGAAAAAGACTATTCACCTGGACTTAGAGAGGGAAAATCATGCATCTGGTCACAAATGCTCTGCAATCCAGACCTATAACAGGGATGGATCAACCTCACTCCAAGTTCCTTCTTCATGCGCTCATTCACCACACGTTTATCTCCCTTTAATCTTCCCTCTTTAGTAGATGATTTGTTTGTAACTGGAGCTGGGGACACCACATTCTTGATCTGAGATGGCCACTTCTCACTATAAAGTTTATGAGCATACGAAAACACTTCAGTTCGTGGGGCAGGGTCGTCATCCACAATGTTGTAAATTCTTCTGGAATAGAGTACTTTGTTAGAAAATAAATAATAAATACATCCTTTTTGTTGAATGAATTAAAAACGACCAAATGCAATAAAACATACCCTGGAGATGGTTTGTGAATGCTTGCATTTAAAGCATTGCATATATCAGCAACATGAATGCGCGATGTGTATTTCTTAAATGATCTAACACTCTGAGCATCAGATAAAGGCCCCTGTTTAATAATGGCATCGATAGCACTGTAAACAACACAGTTAATCAAATGGTCAGACTAGTTACGAGATAAACCATAAACTTGCAGCGCAATGTAACTATCACAACCTTCTGCCGGGACCGTAGATACCTCCAAGCCGAAATACATGTGCTGCCAGCCCAAGTTCACGTCCTAAAGTTAACCATCCTTCTTCAGCAGCCAACCTCAGTTTAGCTAACTCACTTGGAGGGTTTGGTTGATAACTTTAACAAAGTAATTATTCTAATTAGAGTTTGTTCTGCCAGTCGAGAATGACATCAAATTGAACTTACTTTTCATCAACCCATGCACCACCAGAATCACCGTAAACACCTGCAGATAAGAAGATTTCAATAGTTCAAATAGGGCAGACAAGACAATACATACCCCCAAACATGACTTTCTAACTTTTTGCATTGGCAGATATGGCGCAACCTACAAAACAAACAACATATATTATGAGAAAGGCAAACCTGTTGTTGAAAGATAACATAGCCATTGAAGTCTTTTATTGTTTAGCTTCCTTCTTAAAAGTTCAGCATGCTGAAGCATCTGCATTACATAAAAAAGGAATGAGACACCAAATCATGAGACAAAAACATCAATATGAATACTGCTGCAACTTAAGACACAACACTTCAAGAGTAAGTTTACCGGATCGCCAATATCCTTACAAGGAGGGATGGAAACAAGGAGGTGCGTATGTTCATTCATGATATCTAAAACTTCAAGCCTGAAATGTAAATTATATTTCAAAGTCGTCACATATTATCAATAACATAATGCAATACTTTTTTTGCAGGGAGAAACAATAGCAGGTTCGGAAGACGGAAGCTTGTTTTGATCAGACTTGAATCCGCTAACGTATGGCCAAGAAGTTCAAATAAAAGAGAACAAATGGATAAGTCAAGAGAGGATTTATCCAAGGGAAAGAAAAAGGGTCTGCATAAATATAGAAGACAAGGGAAAAAGGTCTAAATCAACTGCATACATATCCAAATAAGAAGAGAGATCTGATAAATATTAAGGGGTAACACAAATAGATAGTTACTGGAGGCTACATGAAACATGAAGCTAGGAGGATACAAATAGAAAGATCACGATGAATGCGGAATCCTGTAAAAAGTCAGAGCAGGAAGACATAGCTACTTGAAGTAATTTAAAGTCTATAATCTCACTACGCTTAGTCTAAGAATGTTGCCAACATTTTCTTACTACTCAAGTCGATTCCTTTTGCATACTTTTGGAAGCATCATAAATATTTCTCTATTTTCAAACCTAATCCCTATTTAGTATTGGTATTGCTAGAGTTATGAATAGATGCATTACAATAGTAATATAAGCTAGTTTATATTGTACTGTCTTGTACTAATAGTAAATTACCCGCAAATCTCAATTCCAATCCCTTATTCAAAATGATTAATATTTAGTGGGTATATGGGAACATGTATTCAAACTGCTTGCGGCTTAAAAGTTGTGTTCAAATTAAGGGTTGGCGAAACTCGCTTGTAGCTGGAGCTTTTGTTAGTATAATGTGTTTGACAAAATAGTTGAAGCTTATGGATTTGTAATGACGTAAAAAGACAAACATATTAACTTCAATAGAGAATTATAATTACTTTGGGAGGATTTATCTTTCCATAAGCTCAAGCTAAGCTTATAGATTAGAAGTTTATGGAAAACATAAGCTACTAAAATGCATTTTGAAAGATCGAACGAAAGCTCGATTGTTCGAAAAAATGGATGCTCCTAAAACACACCCTTACAGGAATACACTTCAAACAAAATCTAAAACATCAAATTGAAATAAATAAACAAAAAAAGGAAAAAGAAACTAACTTGGGATGAATAGCATCAAAAAGATGAACATTTAATCCCATTTTCTTTAATCTATCCATCTTGGCAACACTTGTACATGTTCCAGATACATCCCTATTTTCAAAACAATTTTCAGCAGTAAAATTACTATATATTATAGGATAAATAATTTTTTACAGTAAACAGTATATTAAAAATAAAAAAAACTGACCATCCTTGATTAATGAGTTTTTTAGCAACAAATTCACCAACAAAACCCAGGCCCATTATAAACATCATCTGTTTCTTATTAAGATTAAATTCTTCATGGCCCAAATGAAGTATTTCCTTTGTAGATGATGATGATGATGCGTAACAAACTTGCAACTTTGTGGCCGGGAAGGAACTAGGCCGGTACCGGAGTGAACTGGCCGGAAATCGCACCACCGGTAGTGGACACACTTCCATTGGGATCCTAAATTGTTTTGGGTCTGAAGTTTGGTATAGTCAGATTGATGTTGGGCCGGCCCATTGTTTTTTTTCACATAACAAAAAAAGAATTTATAAACATGTTATGGATTTGAACCTTAAGTTGGAGTTTTTTTGGAGATGATTTGAAAAAAACTTTAAAGAAAAAAAAAATTAAAGAAAGAACTCCAACTCAAAAAGTATTAAATAAATAAAAATACTATTATAGAGAAAAAAAAATAGAATTTCTTCTAAGTAAAAATATATTTACAGACTTTAAAAAAATGAATTGGAAATGTGAGTTTAAACTTGCAAATTCAATGATTAAAAGTAACACCCAGAATTCCGGATATATGGGATATAACATATTGGGGAAGGGAATATATGGCTATCATGTACCTAAGCTTGGTATAGAACCCCTCACATGCCATTTTTTTAAACCATAAAATTCATGGGGCCATGTGATTTATTTATTTTACAACAAATATTAAAAAATTGATATGTGAGGGGATCTATACCTAAGCTTGGGTACATGATAGCCACATATTCACTTTTCCCATAACATATATATTTGTTGTGCCTTTGTTAACAAATACCAACCTTTGGTGATAAAAGCTGTAGCCCTATATAAGTTATTACGATAATTGAATAAACAAATCAGTCGTTGTAGTATAGTGGTAAGTATTCCCGCCTGTCACGCGGGTGACCCGGGTTCGATCCCCGGCAACGGCGATTACTTTTTACTTTTTTACAAAAAAATATTTTTTTGTCTTGCCGCAGGACAAAGATTTTAGAATAATGTAGGTAGCAACAGGAGGACTACATTAAGTCCTCTATATCTATTGTCTACATATAGGATGTATATCATAAACTTCTATGACCATCATATATTTACTTCTATTTATAGTGTGATCATGGAGATGATGAACGTTTGGTTGTATAAGTGAAAACTATGATTATAATTTGTCATTATAGTTTACCATATACTTCCATGGCAACCGAATGAAATAAACAAGTGATATCTGTAAAATATCTTGCTAGACAGAACTTCAATTACAGGAGAATCACAAGTTTAACATCATAAAGAAACTAACGGACTATGTCGAGTGTTCATAGCTACCACAAAATTTTGAGCCTAAGCTCTACAGACCCTCGCTCATATGTCGTTCTCGCAAAATTTGTCATATCCATGTTAAAGAAAAGAAACACTCGGTCATTTTGTGAAGGTTTAAATGAATCTTCAAGAGTCCAACATGCCAAGATCCTATTCTCTGCAAGCCATAGCATTTATACCTGTGAATAGAAGCAATCAGGAACATATATCAATCCAATGCAGCTATAATTATAATACGACCTAGATAAATACGATTTATTGATTATGTAATCTTGTGAGCAAATGGTGAAAGTAAAGTATTAAAGAAAGTGGTTTACCTATCAAATAATGTTTACTCAGTTGCACTAACTGGAACTTTTTGCTTACGAGACCTCTTCCGTTTCTTGCTCCTACTCCTTACTGTTTCACCACTCTCATCACCTTCCTATATGTGTATATAAACAGCAACAAATTGAGCAACGAAGAATAAAACAGCAGACACTAACTAATAGGCGAGAAACAATGAAACATAATAGAAGTAACTCACCTTTTTGGCAACCGGTTTTGGTTTCTCTGTTTTCTTTTTCTTACAAGAGAGCGGATTTGGACCCTACAAAAGGCACACAAAAATGAGAGATAGCCATTTGAGATTTTTCCAAACTTTTTAGGGTTATAAAAAGAGCACTAAGATTTATTTTAAGAGTAAGACACGGGTTATGCAAAGAATCAAGGAGATAGCATGATGAGAACCCAAACCTTAGCTCGTTTTCTCTTGAATTGTACTTTATCCTTCACATCCATTTTTCTATTAGCAGCATTTCTCTTCAAATCTTCAATGATTTTCTTAGGCAAGCCTTCATCTGCTTCGTCGGAATCCCCTGACTCCTCGTTTTCTGACCTTCTTTTTCTCTTATTATCAAGCAATTTAATCTCCAACTCATTCATGTGTAACCGTTCTTCTTCAGAAGCTTTAGCAAACTCATGCTGAGACTTGGACGGTGACTCAAGGAACAAAGCATTTCGCAATGCAAATAGTACAGGCACAGCAGGCAACTGTAACTCCATTAAAACACACAATTTCAAAAAGTAAAGAAACACAAACAAAACGATAAACCAATATAAATAAGCATAAACAAATTGAAATACGCTTAAACCTCTTGAAACTGCTTGCGTAAGTCAGCATCTTGAGTAGCAACAAAGAAATGCTCTGAATTTTTCTCCCCGATAACATCTTTTAGACAAGCCGCACCACTCTTAATTTTCTCATGATCACACCTAAAAATAAAACATCTCTACTGTCCGTATAAAAAAAATAACTGCAAAGCTGAAAAGACGATACGATGATACCAACCTTGCAGTTTCAAGATCACGGGCGACATTAAAAGTATTAGAGAAGTCTTTACCGAGCCTTCTAAGCTCCTCACGAACGCATCTAATAATGCATAATCAATTACTAATTAATTAACAGAACGTATTTAACGAAACTAAAGTTGTACGTAAATGAGTCTAACCTCGTGGTGAAGAGCTTAACGGGGGCGGCTAGGATGTTGGAAATGGCGGTATCAGCGGGCGTAATTTGATTAATAAGAAGATGGTGAATAAAAGTGCCGTCACATAAGACCTTAAAAGGGGGTCTGAAACCGTAACATGTTGTATAAAATCTAACACTTCTTCGATGACGCCTTTGCTTTTTCAATCTCATCTTCTGTACATATATATAGATATATATGTATATACACACGCACAACGATTAATTAAATATTCCTAAAATTCATAACTAAAACAACTATTCAGAAATTGGAATAATGATGAAGTTTTTTTATGGGATTATTAAGGGGGCATAACAATTAAAAAAAAAAGGTAATAAACAGGCTAAATTTACAAAAAAAATTGACAGTAATAATGTGATTAAAAGGGGGTAGAAATTATACTCACTGTGACACCGGCGAGTTACAAGCTAGGGAGATGGCGGCGACAGCCGGGAAACCAACAAGTTTATTTTTGCAGTATAAATTTTGGGGGTTTTAGGGCTTTGGAAGATTTTAAGAGGGGCGTTTGGATTTTTTTAGCTTATTTCCTAGTTGTATTGTCACCGTGCCAAACTCATTTTCTAACTCTTTTATTTATCTAACTATAATCTTTAACGAGATGTCACCCGGCCGTTGCCTCGAGGCACATTACGTTTGTGAATGATTTATTAAAAATATTATTTAAACTTATTAAAACAACTATATTAGTGGAAATAACAAAATATGTCTAAAAATAACTATATTAATACCGATAATGACACTCTTAGAATATTGATATAATGAGTTACAAACATAATATGTAATAATAATAAAAAATTGTGCCAATGAAATATTATTAATATTAATAACAACATTTTGATAACGATGAGATACGGTGTTACAAATAGATATACGTTAATTGGTCTGAATTAATAAAAACGGCAAAGTTTTTAAGAAAAAGGAGTCTCATTTAGTTAATAATAATGTAAATGTTTAAAAAAAATCAAACTGGCACTTGCCATTAAAAAAAAATTAAAATTTAAAATTTTAAACGAAATCAACAAAAGAAACCAAGCGGCCTGTTACTGTATTTTACACGAATTCCCGTACCTTTAGTTTTAATATATATATATATATATATAATAGATTTTTAAATTATTTTATATGCGAACAATCAGTCGAAGGAGCGGAGCTTAGAGCCTTGACTTTCTATATTAGTCAAGCGCACTCACTCTAACGGCGTACCTTTTGCATGATGGGTCAGCGAGGAAATGGGAACAGCGGCTTAATTCTTAGATCAAAATAATGATTGTTATTTTCAATTTTATTATTACGAAAATATAGCATTAGTTCTTCTACTTTATATCATTAACAATTATTTAATAAATATAAATCAAAAATATAAAAAATAAGGTAACTTATTACGACATATCTGTATCTATGTCTCTCTATATAACTAAGAGAGGATATGTTTTTGATTATGTGGCAATCATGTTTATTTGACACTTAGGATTTTTCTTAAGTGTCATTTTATCCTATTTTTTGATTTTTTTTCTTTTTTGGTAACATTATTTGATTTAATATATGTCATGTGTGTTGCCATGTTGTAATTACTTATTAATTATTAATTACTTTTGAAAATAAAATCTCAACAATTTATTTAAATTTAAATTTTTTATTATATAACTAAGAAAAGATAATTTTGCTCTTAATTAACATGTAGAGTTAATTGTCACGTTAGATTTTTGATTATTTATCATTTTATCACAATGTTTGTTTTATTTTCATGTCATGTGTATAGTCATAAGTTAATTAGTCAAAATCTTGTCAATCAATATAAATATAAAATCTTAAAAAATTATTTGATATAAACTTATTTTCACGTTATAAAGTAATTAATATGATTTTTTCACATCAATATATCAATATTTGTTTAAACTACAGTCTATAACATATAATAAAATAGCCTAATTATTTTGTCTTTTAAGTTTTACCTCTTCCTTTATTGTCATTCAAAAAGATTTTTTTTTATTGATTTCGTATTTTTTTTCCTTTTATGGCCAATTCTATTAATAATGTAGCTTTTGTAAAAATGAAATATTATATCTAGAATTTTTGTTTTATTCACGGACTAACTCAATTATACATCATTCTTGCAATAGTTAAGAATAAGAATTAATTTAAATTTTTTCGTAAAAATGAGATCGTTGTTAATTATACAACTAATTATTTTTATAAAGTATTAACAAATTTGTAATTTGTATGATTACTTTAAGGGTTTATTAAATTTATTTCTTTTTTGTTTAGTTATTTCTTTAATAATGAATTTACAAATTCAAAATCATTTATCATTTCTTTCTATATAACATAATTATGTGACATTTATCTTCTTTTGCCATGTAAAGTTTTTACTAACATTTTGTTGTTAAAACAAATTCTTTTAAGTTATATATGTAGTTATATGTGTAATATAAAATTCGAAAATATTTAGTAATCATTCTACTATAATATTTTCTAATATATCTATTACATTATAGTTTTTAATGATCTAAAAGTATTAAAAATAAAATATATTATCTACTAATGATAATATTTCGCTTAATTATTATAATGTTACCGTCCAACGAACGGGTATAATCTAGTTAATATATATGTTAAGACACATCTATGTTAATATGTATGCTATTGTTTTTGTTAATAGCTATGATGCACGGAAACTCCAAATAGGTAGGCGTACCCGTTTCGGAAACTCCATGGAAACAGAAACGCGTACGAAACGTTTCCTTGAAGTTTCCATACCGTTTCAAATTGATACTAGGGATTTAATGGGCTTTTCCTATTCCAAAACTGACTGCCTTCTTGCGACTATATATATACCCCAACCTAAAATGAATATATTATACAATTCGCTTTTTTATTCCAAAACCGATTAAACATTCGTTCGAGTGATCATTAATTCAATCATATATTATACAATTATACATATACAATTATACATAATCTCTCAAGTCTCTTTCAATACAAAATTGATATATTTCATTATTTTATATTTTGTATTGCCGTATTTTTGTCGTGCCCGTTTCGGTGCTACATATAGTAATGATGCTAATATTTTATTTTGTTGATAGTGTTTTACGGAGATTTGTTTTTACCAAGTTTATAGTTTGAACTATTTAATTAACAACACATAAAGGTTGAATAATAAACTTGAACTAGAGAGACGAAAGATATTTATAACAATCACTTTCAGTTTAATACATTATTCTTGCTTTTGATCTCATAATCAACACTCCAAATCCGTAGTATATATTATGAATGGCCGGTGGCATTGGTAGATGCCGGTGGAGGCGTTGCGGTGCGTGGAGGAGGCGTGGATGTTCGTGGAGGAGGCGTGGCTGTTGGAACATCACTATTATCTGAAGCATCACAATAACCACGTAGTATATCACCTTCTTCTGAAGTGAAACCAAGTGATCCCATCAAAGAAGACCAACAAAACTTTTCATTTTTCTGAATCGCTCTACAACAATCCCCCCCTAAGTACGTCTCTCCATTTATAAAGAAAAGTATAATTTCCCCGGTACACGCTTGGAGTTCAAACAATGTGTCCCAACACCCTAGTGAGCCACCGTCTTGACCATCAAGTTTGAGGAGTGACATTAGAGATGGTACGTCGATGGCTGGATTGTTGGTTAAGGGCCTAGTGTGAACCAACATCGACGACATGGTTGCAAGAACAAGTGTTAGATTGATTAGCAAACAAATATTGGCCATGGTAAACTGTGCTTTCGTGATGTGTTGTGGTTTGACATAGTACGAGAGTTCGTTGCTTTATACGAGATGGATTGAGGAGTTACGTTTATTGGGAGGTGAATGGACAAATATTGAATGGAACGTAAATAAATATTTGATGTAAATTAAATATATCAATCAATGAGTTCATTCTATCTCTCAACTTAGCATGTATACACAAACATGTATCGATCTATGTCTAAAAGTTCCTTAGGCATATGTTAATTAAGTGAAATTGAATTTTTTAATTGGTTAAAAATTAGTTAGAAAAACTATGTTTTAGTATATGTATAAAGATAAAATTATATTAACTCAGGTACTACGCGGGATAATAATCTAGTTTGTGCTATATACCTATCACAAAAGTGTAGTTTCGAATTGATGAATGGACTGTTTTTATTAGAAAAAAACACATACACTCGGTTTTTTTTAAGAGTAAATATCGCTACTCCTTCCAAATTGATACTTCAATCAACATGAAAATGTCAATCATGTAAGACTATTTGACAAACGATTTCGTATAGTCTACCTTTATCTTAGTAAATTTGTGTGTAAAAGTAACGGCGCCAAATCTAACATAGGCGAATCTTTTTGGTTACTTTACACTCATACACGAGGTTTGGGAATACGGTGAAACTGGTGTTAAGGGTTATTTTATCCGTCACATGTTGGTGCATTTGGAAAACCCCTAACGAGAAAACATTTGACAATGGTATGGTGTGTATCAAGAAGATTGTTCACGACATAAAAGCTATAGGATTTTTGTGGTGTAGGACTAGAAGTATGTCTTGTTCTATTACTTATTAGTGTAAATTTTCGGCATTTTAATTTGTAATATCATGTATACGTATAGTTTTGCCTCAGCACTATATTGGTGTTTGTAGGCTTGTGTGAATTAAGTTACCTTTAAAAGAAAAACATAAATCCTTGAGGCCCCTATCAACCAATCATATGGCCAAGACAAGAGGACTAATTGGTGTTAATCACATACCCGAAAAATAAGGTTGGAATTTGCGCCTCGAACCTGTCTTTACACAATGAGTTCGTAAGCTACAACCTAGCAAACCTAATTTCTCAAAAAGGTTTATGTTCTAACTCGAAGAAAGAGTTCTAACCTTGAAATGTTCCTAAAATAAACACATTATATAAGACAAGCATTCTTGATTAAATCCTTAAATGAAAGTTGAAAGATATGAAGCACAACACAAAACTTTGACTAGAGAGATGATTTAACCCCATTGCCAAATTCCCTGAAAACTTGTTTGAAGCTACTAAAATCGTAGAGCTTATAGACAATATTAATACCCTATCAACTTGCCAAACTCGAGACCCTTACCCATGAAATGGTTTTATTCCAAAAACAGCATATAGATTAGATGTAAAATGTTGTAATGCAACAACTGGACTTCCTTTAGGCAAGCAACAAACACTAAAATAATTTTGTGGTGATTACTATTGTTCATATTAATGCCACCCGGATCAGCATGACAACCTGTCAAGCAAAAAAAAGTAGAAAACACTCGCTGTTATTACATCATTAATCATGCCTATCAGTCACAACTTCAAAGTTGGATCAAATACAACTCTAATTTACTCTACCGATCCTCTGATAACGTCACCTTTGCCATTTGGCGGTGATATGATGCCAAGAATTACGAAACCGCCCAAGAAAACTATCGAGACACCCAAAATATTTGCTAACATTGCTTCGGCAGAATAGCGTGAAATTATGTTGTTGGTTTGAAGAAAGGTAGCTTTTTCTAAAATGCCTGTGGCACAAGCAGCAACAGCAAGTGCATAAATGTAGACTCCAAAAAAGACATGCCATGGCATCAGTGAAGCCCTGCTGCTTCTTGAACCACCTGGATACCAGAATGTTGCGAACCCAGCTCCCCACTAAACATTCAAAGATAATTGGCTCATTTGTTTGAATTTGTGAGACATATAACAAAAAAAATAATAAATGAGAACCTGAATGGTGAATAAAAATAAGCAAGCCAAGCCCAACCATGAGTGCAGGCTGTAAAAGTTGTCGATGCCTTTGTCATTGTGGAACTTCCAAGCAGCCCATAAACCAATTATTCCAAAGCAAAATGCAAGAAACTGGAGGGAAAGATGGACTAGTTTTTTGTAACTTTTTGTTCCCGAAACCGTCTTGTATGCCAGCATGGCTGTATCCACCAAAACTAGGAATTAAAACAGATTTTGCAGAAACAGTGGCATCTGAAAATCCTACATGATACAGCAATGCACAACCATGGTGTATGAAGTAATTTAGGGGTAAAAATCCATCTTCCTATTGCTATTTATCCGGAAGACACTAATATCACCTCCAAAGTAATATCTTTATCAAATTTTACCAATGTCAAAGTGGGTACATCAGTACATGATGTTCACATAATGCAAGTGGATGGTATGGACTGATGATTCTATTCTCTAACATATAGAAAATCTAAGATTAAAGATCTTTCCATGAACTCAACTAGTAAGAAGTTTACAAGATGATTAAGCTATAAAAGCAATATAAAATGTGATATGGGATTATGACATTAAACCATTGATGCAGAAATCAGTTAAATCTGGTTTTTACCTTGCCACGTAACATCTCAGGTCTCCTATTGTAATTGACTTTTTAAAGTTGAATATAATTAAATACACTAATGGTACATAAATCAACAAACCAAGTCTGGCCATTTTATCTAGTTCTGAAGGTGTTTCTACAATGCTGACACTCGTACATTAATACTGATTATCTCCACTTTAAATCTTGACAGCGCCCTTCACTTGGCGATAATCCCATAAAATTAGACTAAAAGAACACACACTTCGTATTAAATTCAATTTAAAGTACGATTAAGATAAGTAGGCAAAAAATGGGAAAACCAAGCGGTAAAAGGAAACTGCCTAAACTCGTAGCCTTTTGGCATATTACATCAAACTATGGCATTGTCATGCACTGATGCACGTTTAATTGCAAACTCATAACCCAGTTCCTAAGTGAACTAGAAACACCAAATAAGTTCCCGTGTGCATATATAATCCCTCGAATAGCCTAATAAACTAGTGGAGAACACCATTACTGTACAGTTTTTGCAGAGACCTAAATGTAAAACATGTATAACAGTAGTTTTTTTTCCGTAAGCTATCAGACTAAAATGCAATGGTATGATGACTGTTGAACTGTTCTGTGACTACAAGATCAACTGGTCAAAGGTTCAAAGTAAATAAAACAACCTCTCTCTGCATATGAAAAGGGAAAGAAGTACCAAGAGACTTCCCTCTTAAATTCTCGAAGTAGAGAAACCTCACTGTAATTCTACTTAATAAAGTTAAATGCAGTCATGCAGATATAAGCATAACAAACCAACAACTCTATGAGTATGATGTTAATGAAATACTAATTATCCAAAATGTACTACCTCAAAGAAGAGTATATATAAGTGACGATAATCCTATATCATAGTCTCAAGTCATGATTAAAATACAAAGTTACCTTCTCCATTCAGCAGAACAAGGCCGATTACCATCAGAACAGGATGAACCTGCAGTAAAAGCAGCTTCATTTAAAATAACTACATTCGAAGTCTAAAAAACGATACACATGAATTATATACATAAAAACAGAACATTTTCCCAGCTTAAGACTAATGCCGGTTTCCATTTCTAGAAACATAACGGATTAAGCACAACTATTCAAAAACAGACTAATCAGTGATTAAAGCTTTAATTAAATCCGAACAAGACTTCTTTTTTCGGAAGGCAAAAATACGACCACCGGCTACATACTATAACAATATCCGAAAGTTTGACACACACACAATAAAACTGTTCAAAATCAAATACATTCTCGAACACTTATCCCTTAGAAACATCTAATTCTATAACTATTAAGCAAATTATAATAAAAATGAAGAATACGAAAAAGGGTATGGTGTAATTACATTAAAGATGAGATTTTTATCATCTGAAATAAGAGATAAGCCACCTCTGTAATGAAAAATCCAAATGACAACCAAAGTCGCTACTAATAAACCTAAAACCCTTATGCATATGAATAATGGGAATTTCACCACTGGGACTGCCATTTTTATTTTTTTTAATCTTTTTTACTGGGGGTGGCAGTGGGTTTTTTCTGTGATTAAGATTTTGGCCAAATTAGAAAGAGTTGATCGGAATAGTTGGTGAATCAATAGAAGTTGAGATGTCAATGAGAAGCTGTGTTGTTCTGTTTCAGATTCGGGAAAGAAGATCTTGACTTTAGTTCATATCATTTTTTTATTTCTTTAGATTTTCTTTTTATTTATTAGTTAATATATTTTAGTCTTATTAACTAGATTATTTTCCCGTATAATACGTGAAATAGATATATTAAATTTTCATATAACATAATTAATAGTTATTAAGAATAACATTTTAATCTCAATTTCATTTATTTTAATTATAATACCCTTAATAAATTTTCACATAAATGTGGCAAAAAGTAATTAATGGTAAACTTGTCATTGAATGATATGTAGTAATACTTTTATAATAATTGCATGTCAGTTTGTACTATAAACTTTTATTTTGGGTTAGATGGGGTAGTATTATTCATGTGAGGGGTTTCCTAAAGTTATCCCAACTTGACTAGTCAAGTTGGAAAGATCTTGACCCTTGGATGAAAATCAAGGGTCAAGATTTAAAACTTTATCTTTTGATAACTTTAGGGAATTCTTTCCCATTATTCATCAACGTTAGCCTTTATAATATATAAGCTTTATTGTAAATGTCATATTATTTTATTAGATACATGAGATAATATATTTTTAACATTTTCATTATTACATTAGATAAACATGTTTTTTTTATATTTAATTTTACATCGTCATTATATAAAATTACAGCAAACATAACCTGCCAACCATATACAATAATAGCCATTTCAAATATCAACATTTTTCAACAGGTAATACCTTTTTTTAAATGGCAAATTTAAGCTCAGTGGGTTTTTTCTGTGATTAAGATTTTGGCCAAATTAGAAAGAAAAAAAAAAAAAAAAAAAAAAAAAAAAAAAAAAAAAAAAAAAAAAAAAAAAAAAAAAAAAAAAAAAAAAAAAAAAAAAAAAAAAAAAAAAAAAAAAAAAAAAAAAAAAAAAAAAAAAAAAAAAAAAAAAAAAAAAAAAAAAAAAAAAAAAAAAAAAAAAAAAAAAAAAAAAAAAAAAAAAAAAAAAAAAAAAAAAAAAAAAAAAAAAAAAAAAAAAAAAAAAAAAAAAAAAAAAAAAAAAAAAAAAAAAAAAAAAAAAAAAAAAAAAAAAAAAAAAAAAAAAAAAAAAAAAAAAACGAACAAGAAAGGCAAAAATACGACCACCGGCTACATACTATAACAATATCCGAAAGTTTGACACACACACAATAAAACTGTTCAAAATCAAATACATTCTCGAACACTTATCCCTTAGAAACATCTAATTCTATAACTATTAAGCAAATTATAATAAAAATGAAGAATACGAAAAAGGGTATGGTGTAATTACATTAAAGATGAGATTTTTATCATCTGAAATAAGAGATAAGCCACCTCTGTAATGAAAAATCCAAATGACAACCAAAGTCGCTACTAATAAACCTAAAACCCTTATGCATATGAATAATGGGAATTTCACCACTGGGACTGCCATTTTTATTTTTTTTAATCTTTTTTACTGGGGGTGGCAGTGGGTTTTTTCTGTGATTAAGATTTTGGCCAAATTAGAAAGAGTTGATCGGAATAGTTGGTGAATCAATAGAAGTTGAGATGTCAATGAGAAGCTGTGTTGTTCTGTTTCAGATTCGGGAAAGAAGATCTTGACTTTAGTTCATATCATTTTTTTATTTCTTTAGATTTTCTTTTTATTTATTAGTTAATATATTTTAGAACATTTTCATTATTACATTAGATAAACATGTTTTTTTTATATTTAATTTTACACCGTCATTATATAAAATTACAGCAAACATAACCTGACAACCATATACAATAATAACCATTTCAAATATCAACATTTTTCAATAGGTAATACCTTTTTTTAAATGGCAAATTTAAGCTCAGTGGCATTGTTTAATCATATACTCTACTCCGATTATAAGGAAAACATATGTCTCTAGCCCGAGGAATATTTTGCCACATATGGATTTGAACCCACAACCTTAATTTATGAAGTTTCTCTCAGTACCAATTCATTGATGGTGGGTCAACAAATTATTATCTATGTTTAACTTTACACCATTATACAAAGACAAAACATACATATACATTTTTGAATAATAATATTTTCATATTTCAACATGTCTTATTTTTAATTTATTGATCACACTAAAAAATGGTTAAAGTTGAATTAATAATTAGAAATTTTCTTATGTATATTATATATATATTTTGAAAGGTGTGAATTACTCATAAATCAAGAAGTTTAGCATACGTTAGAGAGTTACCTAACAAGATAGATCTTCAATTTAAATCTGTTCGATGAAAACCTCAATTAAGTTGCCTGTGAGGGGACGACGAGAAATAGGACATGCTGCCCAATCAGAATGTGAGTAAGCATGAAGACTCAGGTTCGTTGAACCGTTGAGTAGAATACCTTGACCGCCTTTAAGTATCTTAACAAATGATGAACACCATCCAGGTGAATCTGTTGTGGATTTTGTATGAATTGACTTAAAGTCTAAACCGCGAAAGCCAAGTCTCGACATGTGTGAGTCAAAAAAGTAAGTTTGCCTATCAATGATCGATAAGTAGACT
Organism: Erigeron breviscapus; assembly: GCA_034093135.1. Lineage (NCBI taxonomy): Eukaryota > Viridiplantae > Streptophyta > Magnoliopsida > Asterales > Asteraceae > Erigeron > Erigeron breviscapus. The sequence continues at coordinate 3,607,536 of CM067169.1, read as the reverse complement.
GGGATACAAGGATCTGAAAACTTCATATTTTGAGGAAGAGGAGTAACAACAGCCAAGAAACCTGTTTCAGCGAGCAATTCTTGAGTAAACTTCCTTTGAGTCAGAATGATCCCATCGTCAGGATAATGAACCTCCAACCCTAAAAAATAATTGAGAAAACCCAAGTCTTTAATGGTGGACTCCTGATGTAGAAAAGCCTTGAGTTGAGCAACACATCTGTTTTTAGTTTTGTAAGGTCTTAAGAGTGAATTATTGTGCGGGGGGTTCCGAGAGTCATGGGTTTACTTCCAGGCATGTATGGTTCGAGGTGCATACTGCCCAATTGGATGTCACTGTGGTGTCTCAAATGCTAACTATAACTACTAACTCGCTTTAAAAAAAATATAATAATATTATCTAATTATTATTATATATTATACATAAGTAATAACTTATCCAAATATATATACATGATTATATCATTAGATGCAAAAGTGAGATGGGCTATTCACTACTGTGCTTGCATCTCTTTTTAAGTGTAGGACATAAATTGTCGAATTATATTTACGGTCCATTATTATAATAATTAAAAAGGGTATTTTTTTGACAATATGGTGTTTTATTATTACTCCCTCCGTCCCATTTTAGTTGTCCACTGTTGACTTTCAAAGTCTTTTTGTTTCAACTTTGACTTTTGTCTCAACTTTGACCGTGAATATTTTTGTTTATATTCTATAACGCTTGATATAAAATATATAAATAAATTTGATTTTAAATGAACTTTTCAATGATATAACTTCCATCAAGTATCATATAATACAAATAAAACTATTTACGGTCAAAGTTGAAGCAAAAAGACTTTGAAAGTCAACAGTGGACAACTAAAATGGGACGGAGGGAGTATTATTTATTTATTTAAGGTTTTGCTAAACGAAGCCTTAAGGGTTTTCATTAAGATAAATTAAATAGATGTATACTTATCATAAAATTCAAGGGTGAACTCTTGATATAAAAAGATACAATTTTTTTAAGCACATTAAGTGAAGCCCTAAGGGTTTCATTTCACTTATTTGTTATTATTTATGGTAAATAATAATAGGTCACATGGTTAATGGTCAAATATGTTATCTCGATGGTCGATGTATATTAAATACTAGTGCCTAGACCCGTGCGATGCACGGACAACCCAAAATTTTTACGTAAATTGTATAAGTCTTTGTGTACCCAACTTGTAACCCGATAATTTACTGACCAGTTATGTAAATTACAATATATTAAAACAAAGTTAACATACTTAAAAGCTAAAAACATTGTTAAACACAAAATTACATTACACTTCCTTATATATGCAAAGCTTAACAAACAGTAAATTCTATCAATGACTTTAAAAAAGCTTTAGTAGTTGCAATTATAGGTACGTATTGCAAAAGTATAAAGACATTAAGCAACTTGATAAATGTTGTGAGGTTTCAAATTTTTGTAATCAAAACATATTCTCGAAAATAAAAACATACATTACAATTACATATGAAAGTCTTTTATCTCGAAAACATAAACATGGAATAATACAAAACACAAGGAAAACTTCAAGGTGCTTTAGCCTCTAGGAATTCCATACTAAAAAAGCTTATACACTATATAATTAAGTATATGCATATACAATAATTATATTTACATAACATTTACATTAAATGACAGAAAACCTTTATAATCAAACCGTAATTAAACACTTACCAAATATAAAATCTATCATCAGATATAAAATGAATGTATTTTAAGTTTTATTCTCATATTACAGTTACAATTATATAGTGTATAGATAGATATGATAATCACTTAAATTATAAAACATAGAATTGGAATAACATGAACCACAAGTTACTGATAGTCACTTAAACGATAACGTAAAATGAAGTCCGAATGTTAAAAACATAGATGCAGTAATTTGACAAGGAAAGAAAACAAAGAAAAAAACGTTCATATATCCTAGTCCAATGTTTCGAACAGATTCTTGCAACTTATTTATGTATGGATTTCATCTGTGATAACATTTGCTAAAGTTGCTCCTTTGTTGTTTTGCATATGGGTCTCCAAAACATTATCCACTTCTGGAGTATCAATTTCATCTGTAATAGCAGCACACAATTCTAATAGTAAAATATATAATACACATGTTAATTCCCCCCACCAAACAGAATTGTAAAGTGAATGTGGTATATGATAACTTACCAAATTTGATTAAGCATATGAAACGGACTCTGTAGGCTTTCTTATCAAAAGCAACACCTAATCCAAAAAGCTAATAACAATCAGACCTTCTGCAATACCTTTTTGTATACAACATTGGTTGTATACCTGCTTCGTTTACCTTCGTTGTCAGCAATAAACATCTTTATCCCATCTCTACTCTTAACTCTAGATAGTGCAACATAAAGTTGCCCATGAGTGAAAACAGGCTTTTCAAGGTAAATGCCAACTTTAGACAAACTTTGACCTTGGCTTTTATTTATAGTCATTGCAAAACACAATGCTACAGGAAACTGCCTTCTCTGAAATTGGACCGGCATGCGTTTGTCTGAGGAGGTCAATGGCATTCTTGGTATGAAATGAACATTTCCAATATTCGTACCAGTAATGATAGAAACCTCTATCACATGTTTACCAAGTCTGCGTACTAAAAGTCGAGTTCCATTACACAAACCAGCCATCTGATCAACATTCCTTAGTAACATTACCGGAACTCCAACTTTAAGACATAATCTGTGATTTGGAAGTCCGGATAGTTCAACTTTGTTAAGAAAATCAGGAGTATACAAATCTAAGTTGGAGTTCGAAGGATTGTCTTGCTTACAAATGGTATCTGAACTCAAACAAACTTTTTCTTCACATGGCAGCATTTCCATTACCTCATCATTGATTTTCTTAACGATTTCATTTGTTGGAGCCAATATGGCTTTCTCTTCAAAATACTTGGCATTTGATAAGTTCGTATCCAACTGATCATATATTGTGTCAATCATAGAAAATAGAGGATCGTTTGACTCAGGTAGAAGAATATCATCGGGAATCTCCACTGTTGCTTCTCCATCATTTGGCTCAGATACATTACCATTCCCAGTTCTTAATATCCAATCAGAAAAATCTTTGGTCCTTTCCATCTCAACAGTTGAAGAACCACCACTCAATCTCATATTTACTGTTAGCTTTAAAACAGTACAATGTTTCCATAAATTAGACGAATTTATAGAAGCATTTACTATGTCTTGTTTTCCACCCCTGGGAATAACAGGAAGTATTTGACGAAAATCACCACCAAATACGATAACTATCCCTCCAAAAACCTTGTTAGCATTGTTCATATCGTTTGCTCGTAAAATGTCCCTCAATGTTCTCTCAAAGGCTTCAAAACAATGTATGTTTATCATTGGTGCTTCATCCCATATGATCAACTTAGTTTTTCTTAGAAGACCAGCAAGATCACTGTCAGCACTAATTGAGCACATAGAATCTTCGGTGATATTTATTGGAATGTGAAACTGAGAATGTGCCTTACGACCACCACTCAACAACAGAGCTGCAATTCCACTGGAAGCTACATTCAAGACTATTTCATGCCGAGAACGGACAGCTGCAGATAAACTCTTCCACACGTACGTCTTGCCAGTACCTCCATATCCGTATAAGAAAAACATACCCCCTTCTTGTTTTTCAACAGCATTCAAGACTTTCTCATACACTATTTTCTGTTCACGAGTTAGATTACAGTATAACGAATCATGTTCCTCCCGAAGAGGTGAAACAGAATATGAGAGTGCCGATTCAATTATTTTATTGTAGGCTTCTGAAAGATGACTGTCATCTGGATACGGCATATTACAAACTCTTTTCAGAGTTGAACCATTACGCTGCATAATTGTCTCTATCTCAACTAACGTCTTGTTCTTCAGTTGTTCATCAGATAAAATAAGACATGTGTTTGACAAAAGGAAAAAACATCAACATTTATTTTGCATAGTATTTTGGAATGTTTGACAATTATTAAAATCAAACGATTTAACTAATAAATGAAATAAAAATAGCTTTGTGTTGATGTAAATGCAGATACTAAATATTACAAATTATAACCTGGATTGCTGCATAAGATTTTTTGTTTCTGTAGAATTCCATCGGATAAAAGCAACCATGTTTTCTTCCATACCTCTTCAGGCCTGCTTAAGCTATCAGATACAATAAGCGAAACAAACATGGATCTTAAATAACTTCCGGAACCCCAATGGCTTGCCTCTTCAATTCCTCTAATGTACTCCTGGTCGTCATCCAACAAACCAAGCTAAGAACATGCTTCTTTAAAAGTGAGGAATGTTTGACCATTCACGGTTTTTATATCTTTAAAACATGTAGGACCCTTGACAGTGTTCAACAGAATTCTGAGGTAATATAAATCACCAGTGGAAGGATAAGCGTGAAAAAGTCTACCAATTCTACATGGCTTTGAAGGATCGCGAGGAAGCCACTTCCTCTTAACAGCCTTCCAAACGAAGAATTCAGGAAACTGCACATACGTCAAAGTTCGAGCTTTTCTATATAGTTTGTTGCACTCCATCCAACCCTTGAATTTGGATACATTTACTGATGAGTTTAGAAAATCATCGATCATGTTATTCTCATCATATGTAATATGATGTTCTTCTTCAAGATGAAAGGGGAGTCTCACAATGGCGGATTTCCTATAATGAATGTCGAATGAGAACATTCGCCAGCCAGCTTCACAAGCAGACACATTTCTGCCATCATAAAACTCACTAATTTCATCTTTCTCGACATCATACACTCCAATGAAACTCTATCGGGACCTTTATTTATATATTTGAACAAATATTTTATGGAACCAACCTGATTACACCACTCAACATTAAGATGGGCCTTGTACTTCTTCAACAGATATGGATTGTACCCAATAACAAATCCATTATGTAACTCGTTTCCCCCCTTAATAACTACAACCCCATTATCTCGACGTCTATAAACTGGGTACCCATCATCATCTACATAAGTTGCATCACAAAAGTTCTTCGGAAAATTTTTGGTGCATTTGCTCTTTACAGTGCATGGACATGATGGTTTCATAACACCACACGGACCATGAATCATGTACTCCGATACCAAGTTATACAATCTACGATCAGTCTTGATGTCTGGTATTTCAGCACATATGACACGGTCTATATGACTCGGCGTAGGTAGCTTATCCTTCTCATCTAGAAATATACATATATGGCTATGAGGAAGACCACGCTTCTGGAACTCAATTGTATAGACGACTACAATCAAACAAAATGCACAAGATACAGTCAATTAATTATGGAATTATCAGATTATTAATAACGTTATTTATCATGATATGTACCTAAATTTAAAGTACACCAAAATATGCGAGACAAATTAATTACCTGCAACAACACGCCCGAAAATTTGATTATCCTTTATATCTTTAATCAACGTATCAAGCTTCATCTTGAACATTCTTGATAGAATTTGTGGCTTGTCTTCAGAATTAAGACCGCAGTTGTTCAAGTGATGTTTTATCTCTGGCCATTTTGGATTACATGTAAACGTTAAGAATATATCAGGATTGCCAAAGCGTCTACAACGTGCCATTGCATCTAAATAATTATGACACATGTATCTTGATCCTCCTGTTAACGATGATGGTAAAATAACACGTTTGCCAATAGTTGAACCATCTGTAATGCCAGATTGAACGGCTTCTTCAACTTTCTTATAGCTTGCTGTCCGTAAAGTGCTTTGGTTATGGCGTACGTATGAAAGCCTCTCCTTTTCAATCATCGTATATGCATCAACCATGTATTGTTGGAACAGCTTTCTTGAATTCTGTAAAAGTGAATAACCATTCTTTCTTTCTTGAATGATGTACGCAAAATATTCCCTCATAGTAACCGTTTTCTTCTTCTTTGTCTTTGTTTGGGAACTTTCACTATGAGGAATATTAGTACAATATCCATCTTCACCATACACATATTTCAATGGATACTGAAGAGGAAGGTATGAAGGATGGAGTTCACTTATTCTTTTAAGCTGTCCATTGTGACTCTCTAGCAAAATATCTCTTTTGTCGGTTGATGAACTAAAATCACCAACGATGAGAGCGGCCACTTCATCTACAGTGGGAAGAGTATAATTACGGGCATCATTGTCTCTTTTACCTATAAGTTGAATAATAAATCTTTCTTGATCATCTTGAGATTACCGATCTCTTGCCATTCTAAACATTTTTACTAATGGATTGTCAACTGTATCCAAAAGGGTCTCTAGATCTTCAATTAAATCCAAATTAAGTTCTTTGTTGCGTCTGCTGGACTCATTACCACTGGATCTGCAGGTGTAGATGTAATAACTTATATGTGATTACCATATATATACCAATGAGTAACAACAGTTTACAAAATCCAATTGAAAACATATTCTGTAGATGTAATAACTTATATGTGATTACCATATATATACCAATGAGTAACAACAGTTTACAAAATCCAATTGAAAACATATTCTTAATTACAAACCTCATGGCATTCATTCGATTAGCTGACTCATTTAACGTATCGTAAATGTACAATTGGCAGAATTTTGGAAGGGCTCCAGATTGAGGTACCAAGAACCGGTTGTATGAAAATTCTGGCCGTGTAACCTATAAGTGTATGGGCCACTACCATCATTGACTGTATGATCAACTTTGCCACCCATAGATGTAAATGAAAACATCATATTGTATGCACGGATGTTCTCAATATAATGCTTGCTCATTGGATGCTCATGAGATAATAGATCAACCAATAGCTTCGGTGGAGGCTTTGGAAACAGATCAAGAACAACCTTCCCATGTCCACAACATAATGCATAAGAATGGCGAGATTTTTTTGCCCCACCAATTTTTGTTTCTTGATGCCACATGTAAGCACCACAAGAACGACATTTATGTACACAATCTCCATGGTCAAGGTAACCTGTTACATATTAATATCACTATTCTATCAAAATTTATAAATAAATAAACTTTATATCAATATATATACTATTATATCCATATCTATCTATGAAACGAAGTTACCTTCTGAACCATTGTCTGTATGATTATCATCAGCATCGTCATCAATTATAATTGCTGATTTATGTAGGTTGATAAAGTAACCTGTTACATATTAATATACTATATATATATATATATATATATAAATAAATAAACTTTATATCAATATATATACTATTATATCCATATCTATCTATGAAACGAAGTTACCTTCTGAACCATTGTCTGTATGATTATCATCAGCATCGTCATCAATTATAATTGCTGATTTATGTAGGTTACCTTCTTTTTTTGCGCTTATGTGAAGAACTCCCACATGCATATGATTTCCTTTTGTTTAACTGAGATATTGGTTGTTGGGTTGATGTACTACCAACATATGCTGCTACTGAGGTATTTGAGACTGATATTCATGTATATGATATAAGTGTTACAAATGTGAGCAACATACATAAATATGGGCATACTTTTTAGAATGTATTATTTAAATTAATATTCCGATAAAAAGAAAACTTTAACCTGTGTTTGAACATCCACTTCCGTTAGCACCAAATACAGTTGGATTTGAAATTTTATACATCATATATTGTTGATGGCGATGATACGCATTCAAATCGCGTTGTCGAATGCCTTTTTTTTGAAGCATAAGTAACTTTCTTCGCCTTCTAGCTATGAAGGCACTAGAGTTTGATGATTGCCGTTTATTCACTGTATAAACATTGGCATTCCATATTATTATACAAAATATGTAAACATATTAATGAATTGCCAGCAACTGATTAAGGTCTTCTATTTGTATATCTAAGTTATTGTATAGATTTAACATATTAATGACCTCTCAAAAAGCAAATGATATGAGCATCTCAAAGCAACACCTAATTGTAAGAAATTATAGGAAATTTGATTATGCTATAATGTAAATCATATACCAACCATAGCAAAAAAATTTGATAATGATTTTTGGAGAAAATTCATATAAGTTTTTTTCTTAAAATGAGCATCTCAAAGCAACACCTAATTGTAAGAAATTATAGGAAATTTGATTATGCTATAATGTAAATCATATACCAACCATAGCAAAAAAATTTGATAATGATTTTTGGAGAAAATTCATATAAGTTTTTTTCTTAAAATGAGCATCTCAAAGCAACACCTATGTACAGATTTAACATACACGCACAACATGGATCACTTTTAGCAGAATCTATATATAATATATATAATCGAAATCAACTTGTAAACATATTTACAAACATCAGTGTCTTATGCATAAAATCTACTAAAATTAATAATTAATATGAGCACATACCTTTTTTCAAGTACATAATCAATCGACGGTGTTTTCTTGTTTCTGAACATTTGAACCTCATAATATCTTTGGTGGACATGGTGGTAGTTAAGTAAAACTTAATAATCAGTTGGTTTTATGGCTGAATGGAATAAGGCTTTCATAATAATTATGTCATGCATAAGATAAGGGTAGAGACAATTTGAATATTCAAATTAATTTGAAATAGAAAGCAGTTTGTTTCACTTTTCAATTTGTAAAAACCGACCTAATTTTTTTACTTATCCTTCTCAGAATTGATTGGGCCAATTAAACGCGAAAGAGTAGCTCATTGGCCAAAGAAATGCACAATTTTTCTTCCTAACAACAATACCGATAAACCAAATATATTCTCACCTTCAAATTGCCCTTTTGTGTTCTCAATGGCTTCTACATGGTAACTGGTTGAAGGTTTAATTTTTCAAGAGCAAGCTATTTGCATTGAAGTGTCAAAGTGGACAATTAGTCAAAGCTTTCCATTCTGAACAATAGATTACCTTTTGTTTAAACCGAAGATAGTAATCCATTCTGAACACATTGATAATTTATCCTGAACAATAAATTGACAACCTTTTCATTTTGAACAATAGATTACCTTTTGTTTAAACCGAAGATTGTTAATGGGTGGAAAGTAAAGCTTTAAAAAAAGGGATTACTATAGCCTCTATTGTTCAGAGAACTGTAAGAATGCTACTGCTGCTCAAAGACGATTTAGAATGGTCAACTGCATAAACCCATAATGGGCCTACTTTCTGAGATACATGAACTGCTTGTCAATTGTTGATTTTGCCTGGACCTACACTGCTGATAACCCCAAGAATTGCTGATAAAATTAATCCGAAACCTGATCATAACAGTGACGAACTCACGACAAAGAATGTTCAAGGCTTAATTGTAGGAAATTTGATTATGCTATAATGTAAATCATATACCAACCACAACAAAACAAATACACGTTTTATTTCCTAAATCCACCATGACAACCATAATAAAACACAAATCATAAAACGAAATAGGTCATAAGTTTAGACATACATAAAGCAAACATAACAGAGGAACACAAGTTCCCATTTTATTCCTAGACGATTTGGTCTTCATCGGATGTTCAGACATTTCATTTCTGACTGGCCAGACCCTTCTTTTCTGGCTTCTTTGGAGCATTTGGGATGGACAGGTCAGACTCCATTGCATCAACATCACGTTTGGTCGGCGGGGGAGAGGCATAACCAGCATCGACATTAGCTGTATCGACAACAGCCTATAAAAAAGTTGATCAGTTAATCACAATTGTCTTGAAAACAACTATAAAAAAAGACACAAATTACACAAACGACACATACAACATTGTTAGCACTGTCAATAGTAAGTTTATCGGCATCATGATTATGCACGATAGCATCATCAATTGCAGCAATCACTTCTTTGGTTCCAGAAGTACCAGCCTGAAGAGAAATTCTAAAAGTTAACGTAATCAATGAAATACAACCATATGAAGTAATGAACTAATTAAGTAAAGGTTATATACATGATTCTTGGACCCGGTTGCAGAGTTAAGGTTAGCAACAGACTCATCCACTCCAACAACTTTGTCATTTCCACACACCTACCAATATAAGCTTATAATGTAACATCATGGTTTGCAAATGATATCTCAATAAATTACTAATACATCATAAGTAATGTAACTTACACCAAGTATAGCATCAGTTGCGTCTAAAGCATCATTATATGTCTCAGCTGCCTTAGCTCGCTCACACTGGTTTTGAAACTCCTTTAATACAAAGTTGTTTTAATTAGTTGGATACTTTGAAGTTTAGTGTATCTTTATATATATAAAAAAATTATTATAGATGCTCTTACCATTTCAATCATGGATAACTTGTAAAAAGTTTTGAACATGACTTCATTTTCGGTCATTCGAGAAACAGTATATACATGGTAATTGTTGTTAAGATTGAATTGCGTCACATCAAACTTGACCATAACTTTCTTTCCAATCATTGCATCCAAGTCCTCTGGATAAGATTCCGCGCCAGCACACTTATCCACCAAACTATGAGCACTTTTCATGATGAGCTTCACAACATCTCGATCAAAGAACACCAAGGATGATGCACCTGATGCATCTTTAACTTTGATCTGCACTTTGAACCTGTTACCATTAAGATAGAACAATAAACACGACCAACAATTGATTAGTTTGGTGAGGCAACAAAGATATTCTAATAAAACAGCTAGCAAACACTTGATCAAAATACCGAGAAATGACATTCACATCAGGACCACAATCTGGGCAGTCATGGGTGGTTTTTCTGTTCTTTCTCACATCACCAACCACTTCAATTTCGTCGTCTGGATTATTTGTAGTTACTTTCTTGTTACATTTGCGGCATGCAATGTAGTACCAAGGCTGGTCGGTTTCGATGGAGTGAATTGTTGCAACCGCAACACATGATGTTGCCTGGCACAATTAACATTAGACATTTCATATAATGATACATCTAAATCAGAACTTACAACATGACTAATGTAATGCAAGATGAACTGTTTGGAAATATAGTTACATAAAGAGTAATATACCTCAAATATGGTATCTAACTCAAACAGTTGGACACATTTGGTATTAGTGAAGAATGCTTCAGTTGATGGATCAGCCAAGGATATCATCTTATGATTTGCAAGTTCATCCCCGTTTTTCTCAACAAAACTGCATACAATAAATCAAAATATAAGATATCGCTCGTATCACAAATGTCATGTTCGACTATATGAATGACTAACCTTTTTTTGAAGGCAATGATTTCATCGATATTATTATTCATGAAAATACGGGCAACATTGAAACCATGAGACACAGAGAAATTTTCTGTCAACATACATGGAATGTATTAAAGTAGTATCTAGAAAATAGAAAAACCAATGATATATATTTGAGAAATACCTCTCCATTCCCGCAACTTCGCAAACTGTACAATCATCACATTAACATCAGCCTTGTCACAAGGCCTGTCTTGTCTTCATTTCATATTTATTGGGCCTCTGTTTTTATACTCCCGGCTCGTATTAGTCATGACATTGAGAAAAAAATGTGTGTGTTCCTTTGGACACAAGGCCCTATGAAGAAAGGAAAGGCACGGGTAGCTTGGAACGCTGTTTGCCTTCCAAAGGTTGAGGGTGGCTTGGGTATTCGTAGTATTTCTCATATGAACATATCTCTTATGTCGTCCCATATCTGGTGCATTCTGAACAGAAAAAATACGCTATGGGTGAAATGGGTATACTCGCATAAAATTAAAGGAGGTAATTTTTGGGATATTAAACCCCAAGCTAATATGAGTTGGGGTTGGAGAAAGTTGTTGAAGATTAGGGAGACTATTAGACCTCATATATGGTCTCGCTTGGGTAATGGGGCAGCCACTTCTTTTTGGTTTGATAGATGGAATAACGCTTGCCCCCTTAGTCGTTTTGTCTCTCCTAGAATCATTGCAAGTGGTGGGTTCTCTCTTAGTAACTCGGTCCAGGATATGGTTAGCAATAATGTGTGGAAATGGCCTCAAGATTGGTTTGATTTATTTCCTGTTTTAATCCCTCCTGTATTGCAACACAATGTGGAGGACAAGTTAGTCTGGATAGGACATGATGGTAAGGAAAAGTTTTTCTCTACTGGCTCGGTTTGGGATACTATTCGGGACCACAATGTTCTGGTTCCTTGGACTCATCTTGTGTGGTTCTCTCAATGCATACCTCGCCATGCTTTCAATATGTGGTTGATTCTCAAGCAAAAGCTAAAGACACAAGACAAACTGAAACCTTGGGACGTTGGAAGTGCAACAAACCTTAATCTGATGTGCTGCTCTCTCTGTCAGCAAGGACCTGACTCACATGCTCATTTGTTTTTTGATTGTCCACTCTCATTGCAAGTCTGGTCAAGGGTTAAGCATCTTGCCAACATGCAACATATCTCAGCAAATTGGAATGATATTGTGGCGTATCTTATTCCTATCTCTAATGCAAGCTCGACGAAAAGTGTTTTAGGTAGACTATTGGTCTCGGCAACTGCATACTTCATATGGCAAGAACGAAACAACCGGTTATTCACAAATAATAAAAGAACAGTGCTGCAAATTGAGGGTGCTATTTTCAAGACGATTCGTCTTAAACTTCTCACGCTTAAATTCAAGGAGACACCTAATGTACAGTTGCTGCTCAAGAAATGGAAGATCTCGAATGCTTTGATGAACTTGGAAGATTAATTTACGTGTTCCTACATTCGCTTTCTTGTAATTGTTAAGTTAGTGTAGGTTGTTTTTTTTTTTTCCTGATTTGCTTGGCTGTGATTTGTTAAGCTTGTAACATCCGTGAATTTTGACTCGTTGACTTTACGTGTAATATGACTAACAATAAAAGTTAATGAAGTTATTCGGGTCGTCTTAGTGATTAAATGACAATGAGGAAGTTATTTGGGTCATTTCGTGAATTAAATGACAATGTGTTATATTCGGGTCGATAATATGTTTTGATCGGTGTTTAAATGTATAACGATTGTATTTTGGCTTGAAAAGAGAAACGGGTCGGCCCGTGGGTCGTCCACGACCCATCAGCCCCTTGACCCATTTCCCTTATCCTTCCCTTGCCTTTCATTTACCTCTCATTTCCTTCTATCTCTTTCTCTCATTTTCTCTCTAAGTAAAGAAAGCAAAGGAAACCCAATTCATTTCTTCTTCTTACATCGACTTGGTGTTTGGAACTAGAATAACATTAGAATCATCTTCATCTATACCTCATTATCGTCATATCGAAGAATCAAAGGTTGGAGTTCAAGCATTTTTACCCATTTTACCCATTTTGCCATAAATCGGGTTCTAGCTCGGAAAAGAAGTTTTGGTAAGTCAAATTCATCCCCTTTGCATCTAATTATGTTTGTTTACATGTTTCTAGTCGTTTCAAGAACCTACAAGTCTTAAATCGACTCAAAATGAAGTTTGGGTCAAATTAGGGTTAACTAGGGTTTTGTTTGATTTGGAAGATTTGGTGATGTTTTGGAATGAAATATTGGTTTGGGTAAGTGTATTTAGGTGTTAGAAGGTCAAATGTAACTTCAAAACGAGTCCTTTAACCTTAGATATCGGTTTAGGGTCTTAGGTTTTGAGAAATTAGGGTTTTGGGTCCGTTTTCTGCTTTCTGTTGCTGCTGTTCTTGAGCAGCCCAGTAGGGGGCGTAACCTACGGCCCTGGAGGGCGTAAGTTACGCCAGGTATAAATTGTAGGGGCGTAAGTTACGGCCCTTAGGGGCGTAGCTTACGCCAGTTGTAATTTTCTGATTTTGACGACATTTTGAAACGCTTATAACTTTTGATCCGTAAGTCCAAATAAGTCGTATGACCTATCGTTGGAATCGTGAAAGAGTCTATTTTCTTGTAGTAACATTCATTTTGTGTGAAACTTCTTCCATTTCTAAAAGTGTCGAGTCAAATGCGTCTTGTTCTTACTCGGTAAAGTTATAGAAGTGTTTAGGGGTTGTGACTTGACTTAAATGTGCAAAACCAACTTGTTTAAGATTGTAGAGTTGACATTATGGTATTATGATGTATATTTATAGGTTGTGGACGTGTGGATCTTAATACTCGCTTGTAATCTTATATTAGCTTCTTTGCCAATCAAGGTGAGTTTCGTATCTCCCTACTCGCTTGAGATTCGGGCTGAAAAGTGTAAACCTTGCTTGTTTACTTGCATTTATTGATTTATTGATTGATGGTCTTGGTTGTTGGATTGATGTGATGGTTCCTTTCGTTTGATTGGTTAAATTGGTTTGAGTATTGAATTGTTGAGACGATTATCACGTTTGAATGACTTAGTTTATATTTGTTATGTATTTCGTTAATATTAGGATAGACGTACATACATGAAAGTCGGTTATGCCTTCATTGGGTTTTAGATGTGGTGGGAAGGCTGCGGGTGACCCTATATATAAGCATCTGGGACTCGAAGGAAGTAGAATCCTCTTAAGTGTATGTACGTATAGTTGGTTGAAATTGTGGTTAGTGGCTTATGTTTGTCGAATATGGATTGTTGGCTTATGTTGTCGAATATTGATTAGTGGCTTATGTTTGTCGAATATGGATTGTTGGCTTATGTTGTCGAATATTGATTGTTGGCTTATGTTGACGAATATTGATTGTTGGCTCAGGTTCATTATATGTTGATTGTTGGTTTATGATTGATGCATTTACATTTGATTGTAAGCATTGCATACATTGCTGATGAGCCCTCGGCAGGGGATTGCCGACATCCTGGTGTATAGATGTATGCACCCATTTTGGATGTAGTTCTTGACTCCGAGTATATAGACATATATATCTCGATGATTTTGAGATACAGCCTTGTTCATTGTGATGACAGAAGGGTATCGTTGCATTGGTGACTGGTGTTCACGCATAAGATAGGCATGTTGACTTATTTATGCATTGGTACTTGCATTCGATATTTATATCATTGAGCATTCATTTACACGCATTTTCGTACTTATGTAATCTTGTTGATTGGATATTGTTGTGTTACTTAGAGGCTCACTGTAAGTCACGCCTAGCCTCTACTTGTACATTATGATTATTGTTTATGGTTCCTTGTGGACCATTACTACGAACTCACCAACCTTGTGTTGACTATGCTTAGTACACTTTTCAGGTAACCAAGTTATTCCAAGGCATGAAGTATGATCGATTTGTTAGCTTGCTGTTGAACCCGGACTTGGACTTATATGGATCAAGGATCCATTTGCCTTCTTTTGCATTGTACTTAGAATCGTTAGCCATCTATTGATGTTCTATTGTAATCTTTGATGACGACTTGTTCTTTATGTATTTTGGTACTTGTTTATCTTATGGTATGGATTCACTGAATCATTTATTTGCATTTAGTTCATGTTCTACATTAATCCCACCCTGTGCTATATGATTTCCGTAATATTTCGAGCCTCGGCTTGGGGTGTTACAAAGCTGGAAACCAATATACGGACTACCGTATATAAATTAGTGTGGTATGTGAGCCACATTACTTGTAATCATTTTCATGTTGTTATAAAATTCATCGGGGTAACCTTTTACCCAAAAAAAAAAAAACATCAGCCTTGTCATTGGAAAATTTTGCTTTGAAATCATCCACATATGAATCCCAGAATGTACACTTCATCTTGGTACCACTACATATTTACATAAAAAAAAAAATTAACCTACATATCAAATATTGATGTAGTTAACAAATATAAATCACAACAGTTTCTTACTCAATGTCTTCCAATTGCACATCCATCCTCTGATTTGGGGATCCGTTTTTATCACCAATGATCACTTCACCATATCCAGAAACTTTACCAATCACATCTGAAATTATGAAAAATAGATAATTTATACGTTTTTTTTCTAAATAATAGATGAACTTAGTTACAGTTCTGTACCACATATATATGATTATGTGACAGACAAATTGACTATAAATATATGTATAATTAGCAATACATACCAACTGTGGTGTTGTTTTCGATTTTCCCATCTGTTATATCACGGAACGAAACGAACCTAAATCCATGAATGGATCCACAAAACTTCTCAATAACCTTCACAGCAGTCAATTTGTGAAGATTTATTTTGTATGGATTATCCAAAATCTTGTACGACCCAACATTCTGATGCACGAAGAAGTTACTCATGCATATCGATCCACCTTCGACCAACAGTTTCTCAAAGGTTGGTATCACATTTTTCCTGACAGAAGCTTGAATTCGTTGACCCTAAAACACAAAGTTGAAACAAACATAAGTAGTTGTACGGTTTATATGTTCATGAAAGCATGAATAAACAAAGCATATAACATCTGAAATAAAATTTGATTACAAAAACTAACCACTGCGTCCATTAAGATCATCTCGATGCTGCCGATGTTGTTCACATTGCCATACACAGGTTGTTTCCACAACCTGATGATCCTCACAGTTATCGAACACGGGTTGTGGTTTGTGTGAAGTTTGTAACACCCCAAGCTAGGCTCGAAATGTACCGAAAAGCATGACACAAGATGGAATTATCGTAGAACAAGACTATATGAAAATAAGAGGATTCCGGGAACCCAACAATTAAGTTACAATGTCACAAAAGCATAAGGAGCATTCAACCATCAAAGTTTACACAATAACAAATCAAAAGATGGCTCATGATCCTAAGCAAATCCCATCAATGGGTAATGAATCACGGATCCATGGTCAAGTCCAACATCTAGCAAACACATCAAGCTCTTGGGTTCTCTTGGTTACCTGAAAAGTGCACTAAACAACGTCAACACTAGGTTGGTGAGTTCGTAGGAAAGAATGAACAAGAACATGTTTCAATGTCAACCAATACATAATTAGCATTAACATGATCTAATA